>WUAM01000179.1:232356-243670 GCA_024336885.1 Actenoides hombroni | reverse complement strand
GTATTGGAGAGCATTACAGACACAGAACTTTCTCCTATATTTTCTCCCTGCCCCAAATGACCCTGTTGGGTAGTAAGTAAAAAGCAGAGACATATAGGAAAGTGCAGAGCTTGTAAAACAGAACTCTCAGCTGTACTCAGGACAGCATTATGGGTTTAGTTTTGGTGGGTTTTCTTTGCCTTTTTTGTTTTGTTTTAACTTAAAGTAAGAATTTGGTGTATTATCCCAGCCAGGCACCTATTTTTAACTTCGATCCATGTTGCAGTTATTTATTTTTGCTCTTCTCCCTGCCTTTCTTCCCAGTGCTTTTTAATCCATAGTAGAACTACAGTCTGCAATGCCTAAGGTTAATATCTTGAGGAAAAGACTAAAAGGTTTCGGTTTTAATAAAAAAAAAGACAAAAACACTGTGACATATAACATTTCTAACCCAAAAACTGTATTTGCCATACTTTGTTTCAAAAACCTTCAGCTGATTGAAGTATGATTACCTTGCAAAGAATCCTTGAGAATTTAACATTATTTATCACGTTCATCTGCATTAGAACATGTATAATATTACTTTTCAATTAATTTACCTTGTGATGGAGTGAACATCAATGGTAGGCAGCTCACAACGTCACCTCTTGTAGAGATAAGTAAAGCTGCGTGACTTTCTAGATGTCCAATAAAGACTGACTTTTTTTTTCCAGCAATTCAGTGTTTTCATTCATTTAAATTCTACTATCCAGTTCTGGCAAGCTAATGTGATTTAAATTATCGCTTTGTTCTGGCATCCCTTCTTTTTTGATCTTGATCTTTCACAATGCCACATCTTCCTTGCTTGCAAAGAATAGCTTTAGGGCAGATGTATATCTGCCAAGTGTGGTAAGGAATGATGGAAAAAACTTGTTTGCTTTTTCTGTGGTATTGAGAAAGGCTTGTCTTCTCACTCCCTGGCAATCTAGTGTGCACTTCGTTCTTTAATTAAAAGCTGGTCAAGAAAGAATACAGATATAACTCCACACGTTCAGATCTTTCCCTCTCTCATTTCAACATGTCAAAAATTCAGTTTCATTGCTGCCCACAAAAGCAATCTAAATCTGAACAGATCCTTCTCTTCAACTTAAGCATCAGTGAGTGAGTCTGTACCAGCACTTTGCTCTAGATCAAGGGTGCAGTTTTGAAATAGAGCTCCCAATAGCCTCCATTTTCTGCTCTTTGGCTTGCTTCACAAACCTATATCAAAGCACAAATAAGTAAGTTCTTTTCAGATGAAACTAAGATAGGAAATATGGTCTTGGGTATCTAATACACTTTAGCTCATAATAGGCATTCTGTTGCCAGGAGAAGAGCAGAGCTAGACTGGTCTGTAGACCCCCCCTGAAACATATGTAATGTAGTTGCCAGTCCTCAGCACCAAGTGATCTGCCAGTTGTGCTGTGCTCCATATTAATCTAAGCAGAACTAATTCCTGGCTGTGTTTGCTAAAGTCAAAGTCTCTGTCCCTTCTGCAGCTTACGGAGAAGGCAGTCAGGCATACTTCAGTGGATGGCTTAGTGGGCTATATAGGAAATGGTAACATTAATTCATCTACAGCTTCTTTGCCCTTCTGTGAGATATTAAGAATCAAGGTTGTGAGCTCTTTAACAACATCTGGCACCTGAGAAGTCATATGTTTCTCCAAGTAACCTAACTGTCTGGGAGTTTGAATTTGTATGGCAGAGAAAACTTCATTCAGCACCCACCAGCTAAGCTGTAGGAAGTAACCACATGATATGGAAGGAAACCAGAAACCTGGGATTCATTGCAAATTTCAAGCCATAAACTTGCTTCTATGACACACAAATTTGAATCAGCTGGAAAAATGGTGAATATAAAGTAGCTGCCTTTTATTTTTACTTTTTTTTTTTTTCTTTCTTTCCTGACTAGATCTTTCCCTTTTTATATAGGAAAAGACTATTTTCCTGCTCTTTGTAAGCTTTCAGCATTTGCACTTCAGATTGCCTTTGAAGTCTCTTAATTTATGTTTCATCTAACAGAATTTTATTTTCCTCTCTGCTTCAGCAAGACTGGGTTTCAGTATCTTCCTGGCTTGAATGATCGCTTTGATTTGTCAGTTAATTATGCTATTTTTATTTTCCTTTCTTCATTTTTAAACACATAACTGTTTAAACTGCTAAGTGTGATAATAGTTTATCATCCACATACATCATACATACATCTTCCACTGCATTTACTGCCTGAAACACAGACAGGCTCAAGTCCCTTGGCTAATTGTAATGTTCTCTTGATTACAGTGTTGAGACTAGTAGGAAACAGGGCTAAAGATGCTGGAGAAGCTGAAAGAATTTTCCTACATGGGAAGACTCATTTGACATCCAGCAGTACTAATGAGAAGGCTATTGCACTCTCAGATCTTATTCCCAGCAGATCTACTGTTGGAAAATTATATACTTGGGCATTTGCTAGAAAAGAATATCTATACCAAGTGAAATGGATAATAATTTTAGCTGAAATTTTTATTTATTCCTTAGATTTTCATGAAAGGAGATATTACAGTATCCTAGTTTATAGAGTAGTGTTCTCAAAGAAATTATTTTAAAAATCAATAACATTTAGCCAGTCTCAGCAAGAATCTAGGGCCAAGTTAATTAATTGAAGTATCTCTTCTGTGGTTAGCTACCTCAGATACTTTGCAGTTGTCTTTAAGCAAACTTAACATATTACTTATTTTGCATTTCCCCTTCATTACATAACAGAACCATTTTACTGCATTTATTAGCAGATAAATACTTGAATAAGTATTTGAATATCACTGTTACTCATTCAAAGTCTTTTAAGCAAACAAACTTTCAGGAATGTGCTGGCGTTCTGGACCATTATTTGCTATTGATCTACTAAGACTTAAAGTGGTTTTCTGAACCTAGTAGCAGCCCATTTTATGTTTCAAGTAAATCATTGCTTGCTCTAGTGGCCTTCAGAAAGTCTGAAGAATGATACTTTCATATTTCCATTTATGTAAATCTGTAGATGGTAATTTATTTGGTGGCTCACATTTCTAACGCGGCTCTTGAAAGCTGTGGGTCTTATTTTTATCTTCAATGGGTTCATCCATAATATTGTCCATTAAGAAGTCTAGCTGCCTGAAAGCACCCACAAATCAAGTAACTTAGCTTCTTAAGCTTCAGTCATTCAGACACATATGGGCTTAGTTTGTGCTCATGGCATTGTCTCACTTATTTTAATAGGACTATTTAAGAAGTAGTCAAGGCAGGAATCTAAGCAAACAGCTACTAGTTAGAAGAAAGTTGTCCTCCAAACTGTGACAAAATGACAAAAGTCAGACATTTTGCATCTCATCATTTATAATCTAATATGAATAGTTATTATCTTATTCCAGGATCTTTCTTCAGATGAGGACAAGAAGTAGTTTCTTCTGTTCTTTCCATTTTAGCTCACCACAACCAGTCAGTACCCCTGTCTTCAGGGATACCCAGTGTATGAGTCTCACACTCTGTTCTGAAAGAGCTGTCTCCCCAGGATTGTTAGTTTTTAAACATATATATATATTTATATATATATATGCTTCTATATTTTGTATATATATATATATATTCTACTTCACCTTCGCAGCCTCCATTGTGAATTGCTAGAATACAAGAAGTATTGCAGCTGTCATGAAAAAAATACATTTTCTTATTACTTGCACAATACCCTCTTTTTAGTTTCTCTCGTCTGAGGTGTTTGAAAAGAGAAATAATTTTGGTACTTAATCTAATGTTGAGTGCTTTTTTCTTCCAATGCCATCATTTCTTCACATAGCTTTGATTTTTAAAAGCACCAACATCATGAAAGGGAATATGTTTCTCAAGGGAAAATTTCCTTTGCTTATAGCAACAGCAAAACTAGTTGATAAAGAGCAATTAAGGCCCCCCAGACTCTTCTTTTCTACTTCTTTACACATTCTGTTATTTATGTAAGTGCAAAATAAGTGGTAAATAGCTGTCAAATACTTTTCCTGATTAAAAGTGTTCCACAGTCACCAAACACTCATATTGCTCAGGTGTGAGTGGCTCTGTACTGTGCAAATCAGTGGAAAAATGAAACTCAGTAATCTGATGAGGCTTATATTAAAGACTGATAATAAAGGCTTATGGAGTTTTGAGAACATCTGAAGAAGATAAACACTTGCTCTGTGAAAAAGGTTATAGGCCTGTGTCATCCTATAAGCCAAGAGTAAGGGCTGAAGTAGGACTGGGAATAAAAGCAGTGAGATAGGAAAGGCTGTTCCAACATACTTTGCAGCAATGTGTAACATTGCCTTCTACATTGATATAAATTTGAATAATTTGAATAAATATGAGCATTCATGAGTAGATTACACAGCATATGATCTAACTCTACTATGAAACTGATGATGTTAAGCATTATCTGCTTTCAAGTAGGCTGTTACTCATTTTAAGTAAGGTCATGGGAATCAGTTCCTCTTAAAATTCACTCTTCAGAGAGGTCAGCATGAATGCAAATAAAAATACTTATTTTCATCATACAAGATAGAAAAATGTTTATAGAAGATGCAAGTAAAGAAATAAAATTAAAAACTTAATGTGCTGAGTCTGAAAAAGCAAGATCTCTGTCCAGCTGTAAAAGGTCACCATTTGACAAGATTCTGTCTCACCGCTTGCACTTGCATTATGTTGCATTCCTTAGATTAAAGATCTTCCTAGAGGAATAGGTTAGCCTTTCAGTTATCCTTTTCCAGTATTTTTTTTTCATGGGGCCTACACCAAAGTTTGTGTCCGGTAAAGACAGCACAGACATTTGGCATGGCAAGCATCCAGACATAATTATAACTGGGGAAATAGGTAAAGGGAAACTCCTATCTTGCAGCCAGGAATCCCTGTGTCCCTGGTTCATCATGTTCTTGAGTGATCTTCTCCTGTGTGAAGGTAACAGGTAACCTCCACAATCCATACAAAGCTTTTTTTGACATGATCTGATCTGTAGCCATAGCTAGGGGGTCTTTTTTCCTGTCTTCTATCTCTGAGGTCTAAACTTTAAATACATAGCTCCAGTGGGGCCATCAAATGAGAGTTGTTTTAGTTTGTAGTTATATTGGGTATATGAATTACAAAGGGTCCTCTGTAGCCTGAGTGACTCTTTGTCAAATGTTCCTGTCACCTGGGAACTAGTATCTGTCTACCTGCCATGGTTCTAAAAGGAAAAGAAATGAGCCCAAGGTTACAGACATTTGTCCTTCCTGTGTTGCTCAAACTTCTTCTCCATCAGAAGATGCAGAGGAACAGTTGATGATTCACTGAGAACAACTCTGCATATCCTGTAAATCTGTCTATTAACTTCTCCCCCTAGAATGTCTTTCTACTTTAGGAGTGAGTTTTGCCACTCTCTGAATAAAATAATCATTGCTGCACTTTCTTAGAAAAACAGCTGTTGCTTTCTTAGACCAGCTGTCATCCCCTGAATTTGACAGATCAGTCTTTGTCTCACCTCAATTCTCTCCTTAGTGATCACATTGTTTCCTAATCAGTGCAAACCAGCATATGCCAGCATCCTTGCTGAAACAAAGACCAAGGCCCACTCACATCTGCCCATCCTCAGCTTGTCACAGTCATCCTCTCTGCTTACAGAAATCTGGTCTGAATGAGGAAATCAGCCCAGAGAAAGAGACTGAAGTTATGGCAAATTGTGTCAAAACAGAAGAAGCATTGGCATATGGATAGGGTGGTGCAGCCAAGGATGCAGGGAGATTGTGGAATGACTGGTTCAACAGCAGTACCAATTTATGCCTGCCTGAACTGACTGTGAAACTGTGGCATTAGTATGCAGATATTAGTATGAAGCAACTTTATTAGTTGAAACATATTTCATATCAAACATTGTGTTAACAGACATGCAGACATCCAGAGAGGATATATACACATACTACTGAGACAAGATACAGTAGTTATCAATGGGGGATGTCAAAAGTTTTGTGGTGATTTACTCTATCTTTGTTGTAGGAATAAAACCAAGTCTTCTTTGCTCCAGTTTAATTCTAAGTTATTTCTCATTTTGTACGCTTATGTGAGAATTTTAAGTTTTAGAGAAACAAATTTGGTCTCTTCCACTTAATCAAAACCCTCTAGTAATGGTGTGCTTGTGATACAGCACAACTTTGTGAAACAATCTCCCGCTGCATTTTCCAAACAAGATTTCTGCTGAAGCATTCAATTCTCATACGACACTTACCTTTTAAACTGCGCATTTAATTCTTAGCTAATTGCCATCAATATTTATGCTGTTGAACTTTTATCTTGCTACGTATTGCATAATTGCTACCATTAGATGATTTCCCAAAGGTTTTCTTTTCAGATTCCTATAATGTATCCACGTCATTCTTTTGCAAAGCACAGATTTTTATAATATTGCTAAACTGTCTAATAGTTTATACTTTGAAGCATAACTGAAGTTGATTTTATCTAACAAATTTAGTAGCTTCACATTCACTTTTTTATGTAAAAAGGAATAATGGATCAGTAATGCTGTTGTCCACTATTTTCATTTCTAAAGTCAGAGTCTCTTAACAATAGGTAACTTAGTATCCTGAAAGCAAAATACATGGGGAGGTGTAAGATGAATCTTAATTTTTTCAGTCTCTGTAATTTTCTAGATGTTTCGTATGTACTGTCACAAAAGCCCCAAATTAAGCTACCCTACATAAATGAAGTACTTTCAATTTCCAGGTAAATGTGACATCGGAAGCAGTGCCAGTCACCCAGAGGATAAATAGGATATCTTGTAACACCCTTGTACTGACTACTGGTTCTCCAAGGCAGCTATGGCATTTCTGTGTTTGCTATGTTTAAGGTAAAGACTACAGGAACAGAACTCAGTAACATAAAGTTTTGGTGAGTTCATGATCATAATCAGCTGAGCATAAAATTTCAACAGATCAGTAGGTTTAGAACACTTAAGCAGAGCTTTGGAATCATGTACTGTAAATCTCAAAGAAAATAAAAGAACATCATCCTTTGTGTTAGACATGTCTGAAACCACTATGGAATATGGATGATGATTCTGGCATCCACACAACAATACACTTCAGATCTTCATGAACAGTTGCAATGATAATTAAAAACGGGGAAGATAAAAAAAGAAAGTTAATGACATAAGTAGTTAAAAATGTTTATTTTATCATGCATGTTCCAGAAGAATTCACAATATCTAGAAGACTTCATTCACAGAATTCTTCAACATGCAGTGGAAATATGAAATTAAATGACTGGCAGTTATAATTTTACAGATGACTTTACCAGTTGGCTGATATTGCTCTCATAACATTATCTCCATGCTGCAAAGTTCATCGATGTTGCTGTAGAAGAGTTAAGACAATCCATAAAGCCATATGCACTGTCTGATGTGTGTGCAAAGAATGGGGCATTTAGTGCATTGATTTAGTTTAAGGCTTTGTCTTGATTAAGAGATATTCTGTCAAGACTGAGTTTGAAATAAGATAATAAAAAGATAGTTTAAAATAAGGAACTTTTAATTATGCACTTTTTTTTTTTTTTTTATTTGGGGGGGGGGTGGGAGGAGAAGAAGACTTGAAAGTGCATGCATTTTTTTAAAGAGTCTAGTTCTTTTGCATTAGGGACACATATTATGGTGGTCTTCCCAGTACCAAAGAGAAGTATAAAAGAATGGAAGTATGACTGAATGCTATAAAGAAGATTACAAAATCCTGTACTATGCACATAACCAAAGTCTATTTCACCTATAACACCTTGCCTTGGATATCAGTGCTCACAGATCTTTGAAAAGCGACACTAAGGAGCAGACAGTGTTCCATAAGGGGTTTTTTTTATGCAGCAGGGAAACGGAGATGTCAATCACACCTAGTTTATTATTCAGGAATCTTGGCAACATACTAATTTCCTTTATTTGCAAGCAAGGAGTTCTCTTACACTGATTTACAGAAGTGCAGATTAATGCTGATAACAGCTGTGGGAACCAAGATACCCTCAGTTGTGGTTTTCCTTGATTGTAAGAATCTCGCTGTAAACCAGGGTTGTATCTCTTTTGACCAATTATTCCTTCATCTCACATTAATCTTACTCTGAACTCTCTTTCATGGGCAAATTTAAATTGTTTTGCCACTTGCTCCTTCTAGGCAACCTATGAATCAACTGGATATCTTTTCCACATGGCTGGAGGAGGGGTGAGTATCTACTTTTACTCCATTGCTAATTATTTAACAGTGTCTCCCCAAAACTGAGTTTGTGCTTGTCTATATTTGTTTCTCCTGTTTGCCCAGTGACCCATAATGGAACTCATTATGCCTTTAGGGAACACCTTCTTTGAACTTATTACACTATGCAACAGTAATTAAGAATATATTTGGAAGCTTTTACATGCTTAATTGGGATATTTATGGCAGTTTCCAAAATCAGCTAGACACTAAAATTATTCTGCGACAGGTTTTCTCGTGACTGGCTCAGAACAGCTCTCGAGCGCGTTGTGCATCAACACATTTCTTAAGTAGACAGCAATTGAAAACCTCAAGTACTGCAGCAGGAATATCCATTCCTGTACATCACTGAGCGGTATGCTTGGTAACATGCAATAGTCACAAAGACATCTAAACCCAGAGCCCAGTTTTAGACTTAGGTCACAAAACACTGCTGCTGTAAAATATTTTTCCAACTGCTTGTCTGCAGCCGTAACTATGGCAAGAAGGCCTCTGCTAGATAGGAAATAATTGGGATGGATATATTATGACTTTAAACAAGTTGAACTGTCTTAAAAATTCCAGCAACTGGAATTCTGGCACCTAACAAACTCTCAACAAATTTCTCTGGACTTTTATTGTGGCACTAAGGTCACAAACGAGCTTTTCACAGTAAGTGTAAAAAATACCTGGTGGCTAATAAGTAGTTTACGTATATCTCACTGTTCCGGAGAAGGCTTTGCATTTTGAATTATGCAGTTACATGAGCTTATGTTTAAGAAGAATCAGGCGGGTATTAAACTAAGAAACCGCTGAATAAAAGAGCTTTTCAGGTAACGTGCACATACGTAAAGGCCGGTTTCAAAAGCCAGAGAAAGCATCTCACATGGTATTGAATCATTGCTGAAAATCCTCACATGTAAGGGGATTATGAGCAGCCATTGCATTATTCAAGTACAGAAACATGAATAATAAGTCCCACTTGATGTCCAGGAGAGCCAAGCGTATCTTCTTGGTAACAGATAACAAAATATGCTTTAATAAGCAGCTGATGCAATCCAGAAGGAAAAACATATAGCAATAATAAAGTATAAAGGAAACAAAATTTAGTAAGTATATATATATATGTTTTTAAGACAGATCTTTAAAAATGCAAAATAGTGAGCTATTGCAAAAACAAGTCCTGTCCAGTAAACAAAAAAGCCCTGTCATATTAAGGCAAAATGTGGTATTTTCTCCCTCACATTTTAATAAAAATATGTATTTTAGCTATAAATCCTACTGACGCAATTAGCATTATTGGGGTTGAAAAAAATCTGTAGGTAATTATTGAAAAGATGATGTACATCAGCAGCAGGAGGGCAGTGTTCTCAGTTTCACTCAGTGAATCACGCTGGAACATTTGTTTGATTTCTTTAAACAGTTTTCGATTACCATCTGTTAGTGATGAAACAGTAACAGTTACCATGCTCATCTATGTGTTGGGAAAAAAAAAAACCCAACCAAAACCAGAGAATGAATACGGAATTGAGCCAGACCAAAATTCTATTGAAAATTGTGTCTAAGAAAAATTATGGCAACCGGGATATTGAGTCATGATTTCTGGAAACAGTCCATGCCACAACCTTCAGCAATTTAGTGGGTACTGTGAGTTTGGCACGAATGTGACTTTAGAGACTTCAGAAACTTTGACACCAACATGGTGACAAAATGACAGGGTGTGATGAGAGAAGTTTATTGATTAAAGGGAGTATGGCAAGAGCAAGACCATGTAAGGGTCTAAGCCTCTGTCCCCACTCTGCTCCTTGGTGTGGCTGTCCTAGAAGAGCTGCACAGCCTGTGTGTAGGGACAGAAGTCTGAAACACCTGATGCTCCCTGTGCCCTAGGAAGGTACTAAAACTGTGATTTAATGGCTCCTTCTGTGGTTACTGTCCCAAAGCGATGGTGCATAATACCTCTTTGAAGTGCAGAAGAAGACAAAGAAGAAAATGTCAGTCAAAGTTTCTAGGCTTTTCTTTGTCCATTCCTAGAGAGCTCCAGTTATTTTGTATTGCTTTTTATAACAATGGCTCAGCCTTCCCACTTAAACAGATGTTTAGGTCAGTGTCATACAGTTGAAGTTTTTGAAGGGAAGAAAGGATGCTCAGAGAAATCTTGTCAGATTGTAATAACAATATGCTTACATTTATGCACAAATGCTAAAATGACAATTTATAGATTTTCCAAAGAAGGTATGATAATGTAAAATCCTTCTTCCCCTTTTGATTTCTTCTTGCTGAGATGATCAAGGTAGAGATGGAAATATCCTCTGTAGATAGGGATCATTTATAAATGCTTCACTGGAAAAGACAATACAGTATTTGCTACTTCTAGCCTAATGAGTCTTTGTTTGATATAAGTACACTTGCTTCCCATGGCTTGTCCTTACAGATCATAAACAACTCTGCTCCTCGATGATGAGCAGAGGCAAAAAAACAGAACCCAAACACAGAGCCACTGTATTTCCATATGTTTTTTATTTAGAACTCCAGACGAATAGCCATGACAGAGGGAAGAAGGCCTTTGCTCCTGTCCATTGATGAACAAAGAATACTTCAGACAGAGAGGAATTATCTGCATAATGTTCATTGGGCAACATTTTGGCAGTCATTATAATTTTCTAGAAACTTAGAATTGTTCACCTAACAGACTGCAGAACAACAAGAAATCTTTTCCACCTGGAAAGGACTTCCAAACCCTATTATAGGTCCTATTCTCATCCATATAGATCCCAAGTTATTCACAACATCCTAGTAGAGAATGATACAAAGGTATTTTTTTTAGTTGTTTTTGGTAGGTTTTTTTCCTATGGGCTGTCACAGACAAAGAAGAAGCCTCTGCTGACTCACAAAATGAAGCAGCTGAGCTTCATGGTCCCAAAGGCTCTTTTTACCTAGCTAATAAATAAATTTGTAATTGCCAATTCTCATTACATGACAGATCCTGAGCACAGGAATACAAAAGCTAGCAAAGGGTTTGGAGCATGTATCTTATGAGGAAAGGCTGAAGGATCTGGAGCTGTTTAGCCTTGAGAAAAGAAGGCTGAGGGGAGACCTTATTGCCCT
>WUAM01000179.1:198204-219441 GCA_024336885.1 Actenoides hombroni | reverse complement strand
GCTGTCCTCGCTGCCAGAAGTCAGCTGGATTGCACGGGGCAGCAGTAACCTGAGCAGGGGGAAGGGTCCATGGTCGGCCGTGGCACTCTGAGCCTCCCCACAGGGGAGCTTCCCTCTGTGCCTCCCCAGGCGATGTTGGTTCCGGGATAGCCCCTGCCCCTTCTCCAAGGTCCCACCGAGCACTGGGCTATTCTGGTGGTAGTGGAGGGGTGATGAAGAACTGCATCACCTGACAGGGGGCCCCTCCCCCCGTAAGCCACGGATGGTTCACTGTTCAAGGGAGGGGGGGCGATGGCTCCATTCTGGGCTCCTTCAGGAGGGGGGGTATCAACAGGCACAGTAATGGCACTAAATTTGGGAAGCTTCTAAATTTTGATCTTCGTCTCGCCGCTTTTTAAGGTCTTTTAACATTTCTAGCAGCAAGCACCAACTACATAATGGTCCCATTACATCCTTACATCCATGGATAGCACTGTCAATTAAGTTTTCCCCCATTTACTCCCACAACCGGATGCTCAATACTGTTGCTGTATGCACTTGGAAGCCATTCTTCTGCAATTTGAGTCCTTTTTTTTTTTTTTTTTCATAAGCCATTCTTTTTACTCCAGTTTAAGTCCTTTTTTCATTCACACATTTCAAACGCTGGTCTCTTCTTTACTGAGAGACCCTCCCACGTTCCCGGTGGCTCACCTAGGACGTAAGGTGTCAAATACCAGTCCGCGGACTTAGCAGCTCCACTGCTGCTCTCAGCTTCACCGGCCTCCATCTCCACTGCTTTCTCCACAGCCCAGGGGTTGGTCGGGGACGCCACTTGACGAGGTGCTCCAACACCTCGCCTCCGCAGCTCCTTTCCCTCCTTTGAGGTCACCACTTGACAAGTTGCTCCAACAACTCGCCTCCGCAGCTCCTTCCCTCCTTTATGACGCCGGGGTCACCAGATGTCGTTGTATGGCTCGCCATGTCATTGTTGAGACAGACTCATCACAATTCCCACTGATGCTTTCCATAGCACATATGCACAGCGCAAGGCCATGCACAAAGGATGCTCTTTTCGGGTAAAAGAAACTTAAGAATGGAATTTGTATGTATAAACAGTAAATGGGAAATTTTACTGGTAGAGGTAGCCTAATGCAGTGGGCTTTGGGCTGCGTGTGGACTTTTTCCATCCCAGCCTGATAAACGTGATGCTGCTACAACTTTCTGCTCCCAGGTCCAGTCAATACCGTGGCTGAGCACGTATCCCCAGTAGGCGGGTGCATGTGCACACATACACACATACACACAGGTGCATGGGCACACTGTACTGTATACACACTCAATTGGTCACACAGGTGAACACAGAAGAGAGACTGCTGCCTTCACTGGCACTCACATGAACACAGACAGTGCTACGTTTCCCTACGCTTGCTCCTCCTGCATCTGCCCTGATCCTTTTCTTGACTTTGGTCTTTCCCATCTCTCATAATACCTTTTATGTAGTAACCAAATCCTCTTCCCCTGCAACTCTGTACAATGTATCTGTTCTTCTCCCTTTTACGTTCTACTGTTTTTCCATCTAAATCAGAGTCTGCATGCAAGTAACTGCAGGGAATATATTTGTGCCAGTCAACCTCAAGGTCCAAAGCTGCAAAGCTGCTGCCTTATATGGGCATTTGATCACTAAATGAGGTTAAGCTTTTAGCTTTACTAAGATACTAAGAATGTAAGATCGCAATGGACACAGTTCAACTCCACTGTCCTCAGCTCTGTTTCTCAGGTAGTGATATTCTCAAAGAGATGACTACATGAGAGAATTTAAGGGAAATTAAAGCTCTCACTTTTCAGAAATAAACTGTTTGCCTGGAGAACTGTTTGTTAAGGAGGCTACTCCTTTCCAAAGTCACATTTCACATACTATGACAGTGATATACCAGGTGCCAGTAGAGGAACTGAGCAGAAATAACTTATTTAAGAAAATCAAATTTTCTATGGAAGTATTTTTCTTTGTTAGAAAAGAGTCAAAAGAGTTATTTTCCTCCTGGAGCATCTGGGCATGGGGCATACATTGTAGCAGCCTTTCCAAAAATATGCAAAATGTGATGAATTCCAGATTATATGGCCTCCTGTGTAGCAAACCATTTTTTCTTGTTGGCTCAAGTATGATTTCTTTTCCTCTTGCACAAAAAAAGAAAAAAAAAAAAAAGAAGAAAAAAAAAGAAGATTGTTAGCTTTTAAGCTTTCTTCTGCAAACAATGTTTGGGAAATATCACTCACTTTTATTTAATTCTCAGAATTTTAATAAGGCATACTGAGCATTAATATTTAAACTCACAAAATTATTTTTTTTTCATGGTAGTATTTGTTCTGTTTTATGACTTACTGAAGTGAAATACATTCACATTTCAGGGCTCTAAGAAGAATTAAGAACTCTTGTCTGACACTGTAAATAGAATTCATTCAAACTATTCAGCAGGAAAGGAGCCCTGTAAGATGCCAAAGAAAAAAAAAAAAAAGAAAAACCAGAGCTTATCTGAGAAGAAAGTATGAAGAAAGACCTTGGAACTTACTCCAAAATTATTATTTGGTAGTACTGGCTTTGGACTTTTAAATTGCTGTTTCATTGACTTAAGTTATTGCCATTGAAAGACAGACTAAACAATTTCTATATTCATGTATAGGTTTTTTTATCGCTTTGAGTAATCGATATTGCATTGCCTAAAGGCATATTCATTTCCTTACAGGTACGTGATGATGTTACATTCCCAAGAGTCATATTGTGATATCTATTCTTAAAATGACTTTAGTGAAATTACTGAAATGAGATCCTATCAATATATGTAGGGGGTTCAGAAACAGAAGGGAGAAAAAAACTTATTTTATTATATTTCTGACTGCATAGAGATGTACTTCAGAAGATGGATAAATACTGTGACCCTGTGGCTGTTCTTTCTTCCATTCCCAGGAACTGAGGAAGGTATCTTAGATAGTACTGCCAAAGCTAACTAATCCTATAAATAGTTGTTTCCCACATGCTGTCTCTCCAGAGGTTTTCAAATTATTAAATAAAATGCTTCCAAAAGTACTCAGATTGTCTGTAGCAATGTGTTTGTTCCTATTAAAAGCAAACATTAAGAACAATATTCTACTCACTAGGTTAGAAAGGGAGTAAGTACGTTTCCTTTTCTAGTCATCACTATCATTACTCCAGGGTCTACGGTATAAATATCAGAACCAGAGTTGCTTCAGTGTCTAAAAATTACCAGTCTATATCATCATGAACACACTATGTTGTGATGTTGGTATGTTAACATCACACATGACTGAGGAAAATGAGCTTAACAAATAATCTGCAGTAATACAGGAGCTACTAACAAGTTCCTAAAGTCCCCAGCTTCTTCACCCGCATAAACGCTTGACACTTTTGCAGCAAAACTGAATGTCAAATGGACTGCAGGAATATATGTAGTTTTCACTATGACATTCCTGCCACTGCAACCATGTTTACTTACTAAATCGTTTAAAAATTATGATGCTCAAGTTTTGCCAGAAAACTGGAAAAGCATCTTGTGAAGTTTTTGCAGAATGATTTTCAAATTAAAACGAAATGAGATCTGCTATTGATGCTTGATTCCTTGTGGTAATAGCTAAATGACATGGGCTAATCCAGCACCCTTTATAGTCAGCATGCTATTACTCCTGCTAAACTAAGGAAGCACATGTTAACAAGTAGATCAACTTCTTAACTTTTTAAGTATGCCATTATCCCTAAAGTTACTCTGCTCATACATTCGCTTTTATAGCTGTGGACATGAGTGTAATACATGTGAGACATCCAAGCTCCAGTGCAAATTAATTTGAAATCCTTTCCATTTTGTCATTACTATCATTTGTACGAAACTTGCCAAGTGTCATTTCTGCTACTAGTTCCTATGGGTTACTGCAGCACCTGGCATCATGCATGATATTGAAGGAAATGTTAAAGATTTCTTCCCAATTTGTGATTTCACAAAGGTGGAGGTTTCTTCGTTTTCCCCTCACTTTTTCCCATTCATTTCTCATAATCCAGTTTACATTTCCCTCTTGCTATATTCCCCTTCACCTTTAATCTTTGAACCCAGTCAATGGAATGGAGACAAATCAGCCATTTTTGCCATAACTTAACAAAACAAAGTAATACCTGAATAACCACAACAAAAAGGGGAATGTTAGATAATCTTCATTCATTTTGAAGCAAAAGTACATGTTCAATTATCTTAGAAGGACAGTAATATCAAATATGCCTGTTCATCCCTCCTAGAAATCTTTTGCATTCAAACACATGTGAGCATGAGGCTGGATGATCTTGAAAATAAAGTCTAACAGAAGCAAAGTTGCTCCCTGGCTTAAAATTTCACATACACATAAGAAAAATAAAATTAAAAACACTAGAGAATTTCAGGGTGACAAAAGACTGAATGCCAGAAGGAAATAAATTTATCTACTTCCAATAAAATGAAAAGTTTGAATCAATGCAAGAGGAATCAGTGGATTATGTCAGTTATTTATGAAATGGGTGGAATTCATTAGTGAGAGATAGTATCAGAGAATGTTATGAGGTAACCAGAAAGCTGGAAAATTAGCCAATCATCCCACAAACATTGAAAATTAGTCATCACCAAAAAGCCAGTAAATTCACGTATGGGATTAACAGCAGGCATGAACAGAAAGGTTAACAAGTTTGTGTGAGATAAATGTCAATGCTTTCCTGATTTTTCCTTTCTCTGCTTCTTCTCTGCCATTGAACTGCAAATGCCCAGAAATATGACTCATCCAGAATACATCAGATTTAAAAGATATGTCTGGATTGGTTTTGTGTCATGTGCATAGTGGATTTAACTGCATCCATACCATAGATTTCATACGTCTCTTCTCAGTTGTTATTTGTCTAGAATTTCCAGGTATCTTCAGCTGGATTAGACTCCTGTCAGGATGAAGCAGTTAAAAAAAAAAAGTTTTGGGATCCCCTGTTCAAGAGAGACAGAAAACTACTGGAAAGAGTCCAGTGGAGGGCAACAAAGGTGACTGGGGGACTGCAGCATCTCTCTTACGAGGAAAGGCTGAGAGAGATAGAACTATTTAGCCTGGAGAAGAGTGAGAGGAGACCTCATCGATGTCTATAAACATCTAAAGGGTGGGTACAAGGAAGAAGAAGCTTGAATACTTAGTAATGCCCAGTGACAGGATGTCATGGTTTAGGGTCAGGTCAGATCTATAACAGAAGCTCTCTGCTAACCCCCCTCCCTTCCCAAAGAGGAAAAGAAAGGGAATAAGAGAGAGACTTAGCAATTAAAAAAGGAAACTAAACAGCTTTAATGAAAATATAGATAATAATAAATGGATATATACAAGGCCAGTATTGAGCCCATACCCCCTGCTTGATGGTAATTCCATCACTGTCACCAGTGATGCTGTGGAGCAGGCACTGGGGGAGTCCCAGACCGGGCCCCGCGGCAGACAGGAGCTGTGTTCAGGGGCTGGATTCTGGTAGGGGGTTCAGGAACACACAGACTGGTATCAAAGGCAGAAGGGACAGAGTCCTCCTTGGATGCTTCAAGGAAGGAACCAAAAGAGGACCCAAGCCAAGCTGAGCAAAGCTGGCAAAGCAGTCCAAAAGGGGAGAAGAGCCCAGAGACCCCTTGGATCCCTCAGCTCTAAACTGAATACGATGTATATGGGCTGGAATCCCTCGTTGGTCAGTTTGGGGTCACCTGTCCTGTCTGCTCCTCCCTGCAGGTGCAGTCTTTCACTTTTCTGCACCCCCCAATGTGGTACACAAGATCCAGCAGTGCTCTTGGTCTGCACACTGATCCTTGGTAGTAACTCTAAACATTGGGTGTTATCACTGCTAGAAGCAGACACTGCCTGAGAATACAGGCTGCTAACTTCAGACAGTGCAGTCAGCCAGAAGAACCCATCTGAAAAGCAAAATCACCAGAGAGAACCAGTTCTGCTCTCACTCAAACCTGGACACAGAACAAGGGGCAATGGGCACAAGCTGGAACACAGGAAGTTTCAACTAAATATGAGGAAAAACCTCTTTACTGTGAGGATGACAAAGCACTGGAATAGATTGCTTAGGGAGGTTGTGGAGTGTCCTTCTCTGAAGACTTTCAAATCCCTCCTGGATGCAGTCCTGTGTAAAGTGTTCTAGGCAATCCTGCTTTGTCAGGGGGGTTGGAGTAGATGATCTCTAGAGGTCCCTTCCAACTCCAATGATTCTGTGATTCAGCAGCACAACTATTGATCTGTGCTATTCATAAAGATAAGTGGTTTTACATTTATTCACAAATATGGGATGAACATCATCAGATCTTGTTTGAAGCTTCTTTCATGTTCTCCAGCCCTTCTTTACTCTTCTATCGTTACCTTCATTCCTTTCTGTCAATAATATAACATCTAGTTACAATTTAGCTCCATTGTGAACTCTTCTCTCTGAACCTCTCACTCTGAATGTCTCACTCTTCTTGAGATGTTGACTCTAAAACCGTGAAACAAAGGGTGCCACTTTACTGAATCTGCAGTGAGCAACACAGGGGTGAATGAACACCATCTCACGTGGTCATCTAAAAAAAATGTCATCAATGCTGGTGATTTAAGCAGAGCAATAGTATGAAAACTTACTGTTTTCTTAACCAGTCTTAACAAGCCACCCATTCCTTTTCTTGACCAACGGTTTGCTCTGGTTCTTGAACACACTCACCTAGACATGTGGTCCCAACAGATGCTGATAAATATTTATATGACACTATTGGTGAGGTATGCCACTCTGCTTTGTGTTCAAGTTTGTTCACTTTGGTTTGATTTTCATGAGCTGTGGTTTGCAGCTCTTCCTACGTATTCCCTTCACCTTTGCTGTACAGGCAGGGAACAGGACAGCTCCGTACAGCATATAGTTGGTGCCAGCACTTACCTTCTGTTCAAGTCCCCGACACAGCAAGGACTGAACGACCACTGGAACTACTCAGCAGGCAGTATGGTGAGAGAGGAAAAGATTGTGTGATACTGACCTCCAAAAAGTATCATTACTTAGTTATGTACTAGCTGAAGGAACAATACTAATTAGTCCATCTCTTGTCAATGCCTTTTCTTGGTCAGACAAAGCTGATTTCATGTGGGAGCTGGAGTGAGTGGCAAAGAAAGTCCAAGAGAATTTATGAAGAAATGCCTCAAACATGAAGAAGGATATCTGAAATTGATTTTCCTTGTCACTGAAGACATGTTGTAGATTGCTAGCCTACCACTTCTTTCATTCCACAAGCACAGGAAAATGATTTTTTAAATACGTGAAGAAATAGAGATTTCTTTGAGATTGAGATTAATAATTTATTTCTAATCTTATCAAATAATTAGGTTAAGAATGAATGTCTCACTTTTAAAGTTAAAATCTTGAGATTTATGGAAAGTAAAGCATAATTCAATGTTTAAGAAATATATCATTAAAAGGCAATTTGGTTGGTCTTATAATCTCTTCAATCTTAAATTAGAGGATTTCAGATATTGAATAACTTTTAAACCAGTTAAAAAACTTAAGGATATTCTGAGATTTAATAGTTTATGTACAAATTCTATTGTTTCAGGCTTTTATAACTTTAAAACTTCTGAGGGGGTTGTATTTTATTGTTGTTGTTTCTGTTGTTGCTATTTTGGCTTAGTAGAAAAAAGTGAAAGGCATTTCTTAATTCAAAACTGAGAAGCTGCTTCTTTCCTACAAATTCTTTCCTTTACTGGGTAGTTCTTTTCACCTTTCCTTGCATTTGTTGTTTCGGAAAGGACATGCTCATTATGGGGTGATACTATAAGATTTCAGAACCTTCACATCTCCAGTAGAATTCTGTGTGTTACTAAGAGTGTGCTTGCATGTAGATAGGTCACTGGACCTGTAGTTCATTACCTGATCCCATTAACTTTCAAGGACATTCCAAAGTTTTGAAGTTTAACCTTTAAGACCATGAAAAGTTTAGAAGCATCTCTACCATTAATCTTCAGTGGGGACTCATGTGCCTTAATATCTTTAGTGTTTCTGACAATTTTCCTATAAAGTGCTTTCATTGAACTGCTACGCTGTAGTATATTACACTTTTGATATTATACAGCAAGTTCCTTCGTTCAACATCATAAATTACACCGAAATTAATTAATCCCTGTAGACAGAGATGAAAGCATATAGACATAAAAATACATTCCCTGTCTTTCATTGTATACTTCTAAGGAGCCATTGGGATATGGATCCAAATTTTGCAGTTCAGGATTCATTTTTGTTTACAGAGAGACAGCTTCATGCTGAGTGCTTAAACCACAAGATCATTACAGCACTGCAGGGCTACTGCAAAGGTTTATTTTTCCTCTCTTGACTCTCCTTAATCCTATTCTTGGGTATAAATACTTCCATAATCCCTTCCTTTTGAGCAAATATGTCATTATTTCAGTAATCCTCATTCTGAGTGGACACTGCTGCATAAACAAAAATTCTTTAACCTGGCTACCAAGAGGTATCGATGCCTAGATGCTGTGTCTGCTCTTCCATGGTCTTTATTTCCAGAGGTGTCAAGAGCTAAAAGGCTATTGAGAATCATATTGGTTGTGGGTTTTTTTTCAGTTTTTATTTATAAGAAGACACTGAAAATACACAAGGAATTATAGCTTTGAAGAGAGATTTTTTATTCATGCAGAACGGGCCCTGAAAAAAGTACAGTTGCAGAAGATGACAAAGAATAAAGCTTACTTCTTAAAAGTGTCACATCTTTCTAAGACACTCATTTTCAACTGCTGTTGTGGGTTTTTGAATCAATATACAATTTTTGAACTCGCTTTTAGCTGAAAGCTATTTAAAAGGTCGTCTGACCTGAAAGCTATTTAAAAGCATCCTACAGGGTTAGAAGTGTTTATTCTTAACTTGAATTGTTAAATTTAAAGAACAGAAGCCCAATTTTAAAATCTGAGTGAAAGACAAACTCTTGCCTTTTGGCACTAGTACAATAGGTGCTCACAGAAAACTGAGAGGATGGACTTTTAAATGTTAAAACGTGAAATTGCCTGTCCTGAGACACACAGAGAAAGCTGTTCTGTATAGTTCTCATTACATCAGTTGGATACCAACAAAGCTCTATTTCTTTTCTGGAGAATCAAGATCCTTTTTTTTCAACAAGGTCTTTAATTTTGCGTACTAACGCAATCAATGTTGAAATTAAACTAATATTCTATTTCCTGGAGCTCTCAGATATGAGAAAGCTCCATTTCAATACTACTTGCCAACCAGTTGTTTGCTGATTAATACTGGATTTGTTTGTTTGTTTGTTTCTTTGTATGTTTTATATAACTAGGTGAGGAAATACAGGCAAGTGAAGCAATGACGACTCAAGACTAGAAATCTCCTTTCAAGTGTATGTCATCACTGCGACATCTTCCTAACTGTTCTCAAAGGTTCTCATCTGATTATTTTTTTCTCAAAAGAGAAGCCCTACAACGTCATTCATAATTCAGTTTTGTTGCTTGCTTTCTTTGGACAAATTAGCTGATCGACTGACATAAAATTTCCATTCTTATGGAAACATTTTCAGGTAAACAGTTTGAACAATGTTTTACGGCGATGCGACTTAAAGATGATGTTCTAGAGAAGATACATATATCATGCTCAGTATTTAAATGTGGGATTTCATAATAGTTTTATAAAATACAGCAATATTTTACCAGATTTTTCTGTAACTATATCACTGTTACTCTGAATATTATTGCCAATAAGCAGTCAGGCTGTAAACCATCCTGAAAGAATCATACAGAAAATGTGTTCTTTAATTATACTATTGCAGATCATGCACAATTGTTGACTAGTGTACCCCATCAAAATACACATTTAATAAATGTTGCCTTTCATTGTTCAAAGACTTGGAAGTTCTCCAGTAGAAAAGACTAATTCTGGTACACCATCATAATGTTTTACTTACATAATGTAAGTAATGGTAGGGACAGATTTCAGAACGGAAAGATCCTTAGGAAGGAGTCTGAAACTGGTAAACAAGATACATACTCTTTTACAAGGTTTTCAAAAATAAACAGATGGTCTGTTCTTGGATGTGCCCAGCTTACTGAGTGCTGTGAAAATAACACGAACTCTAAACGGGATGCTAGTTAACAGGGATGTAAACTGGAAAATCAGTAGGAAAGTAAGGTGTTCGTAAAAAGCTGTATTTCACTGATACTGCTGCTAACAGCAAACTTGTGCCACTAGATTTGTTTACTGTGTTGCCTTTTTATGTTTAGCAACACTTCATTCCACCATGTCAGTAAGTTTGTACTGCTATTATGCTATCAAACAATGTATTAGTGCTCCACTGAAGCACTTAAAGTGTAGCACTGCTGAAGGATGCACTGTTTTCTGGTGATGAGTTTTATAAAGCAGCCTTACAAGCCTTTGTGACAGCATTTGCCTTTGCACCTTGAGTATAAGACTAAAGAGATTTGATACATTGTGTCTTGTTATGTCTGATTCTGTCAATGTGTGGCTTTGTGTGGCTCAAAGTGATATGATGTGATGTGAGCTGTAATGCATCAAAGGGACTTAAAGTTTCTTCTGCATTCTGAATAATGACAGAAATTTTTTGCTATGAGACTAATGTTATCTAATGTTACATATGTAGTAGAAAAATATTTGTAGAAGAATTGAATACCTAGATATGGAGAGGATGAAGTTGATGCAGGGGAAAGGGGAGAAATCTATGCTACTTCTCTGATACATACAGCAATTTAAAAGGAAGTCATAAGATAATGAGCATCTAGCATCTGTAGCAAATCCTAGTATATGTGAGATGATATTTTTTCTAAAAACACTTTGTTGAGAGTTTACAAGTTAACAAGAAAAGAAAGATTACAAAAAAAGTTTTGGAATTTTAGCTATGGAACCTACAAGCTTGTAAACTGATTCAATGGAAAGTAGCCTTTTGTTGGTAAGAGAAATAATCCCCTATGTGCATATGTTTGTGTGTGAGGGAGAGAAATGGGGAGGGAGGTGTTGGGGTGAGTGAGACAGAGAGATACAGAGATACACAGACAAACAACTGCATGAGTAGTGGGTCAGACACCTACAATTTCAAGATATGCTGTGCAAAAGCTATACATTCAAGATATTTAAGGTACCTCCTAAACACAGATGCCAGATGTTACAGGAAATTTGTTGAGATAACTCACTGATAGACATCTAGCTTCCTAAAACAATTTTAGATGCCCAAATTTGATGTATTCTAGACTTTAAGTTTCCCTTTTTCATTTCCCCATCCCTAAAATAAGCATAATAATACCTCACTATCCCACAGAGATGTGATGAAATGAACATTTGAAAGAAACCCAAGCATCTCAGAAATTAAAGCCATATGGGTAACAAGATATGTCCATCATGCAAAATGTTTTTTAAACATCAAAAGGCAGCATCTTTGTAAATCTTACACAGAGATTAGAGGGCTTATTTGAAAATTTTTGCTGTAAAAAGGTGGCTTATTGAGGAATACATTGAGAGCTGAAGATGGTTGCTACCAAAAAAATCTTTGATCCAAAATCAGTCACAGACTACATTAATACCATCAGGTGTACCAGACACTGTGTTTCAGGCACGGTGTAAGTATCAGTTAAAAGAGGGAAGGAATTAGCTAAGAGTTTGGGCATATGGCAGATCTATGGTAAATAGAAGGAAATGCCTATTGAAAAGGACACATGGTAGGAGATGAAAGCAGGTCTAGGGAAGGAGTCATGATTTAAGTCCTGAGAAAAGACATTTAAATGATACTCTTAGGAAACACAGACAAAGTGAGATGAAGTAATATTTTTGGGATCTTACTGCTTCTACTAAACAGAATAAGTGACCCTACTGTATATTTTTGTTGTATCTAGTGATAAACTTGATATAAATTACTGACTTCTCCTAATAGCCACAATCCTTCTCAAAGGACAACATGCACCTTTGGCAAATCTCTATGTGCACAAATGTAATGGTATTTTATTTGACTATATTATTTGCATTTTAGATTAGAACACAACAAATAACAACTAGTTAAAAAAAATAATTAGTGAAAGCTATCTTCCTACAATCCTGAGGAGTGGAAGAAATTATGGTATTCGATTGTGAAGCACCTATACAAAATGGCATCACATTTTCATACATTCTGAAAAACCTTCAGACACCTCTAGTTGCTTGTCCTTGTGAAGAAGTGAGTTGTATGAACAACCTGTTAATCTTTCCACATTAGGCAAAATCTTTTTCCATAATTGTAAATGGGTAAGAAGGTAGTACATGGCATCATACAAGCTAGAAATATTGACAAGTTTTTCCTACAAAATACATTATGCATCTGTATTGCAGCAATTCGAATTTAAAATGGAAGATATGACAAAGACTTCTATGAGTGATATATCAGGAAAGGATGGAATTAACAATTCTTGTTTCTAGATAAAGAATTTACTATGGCCTTCCCTGTGCTGGTGAAGAAGGTTAAGAATCTCTCTTCCATCTCTCATGTTGCTTTCTGTAGGAATAACATGAATGGAAATTCCAACCCTGTGATATGGCAGTCTTTGGCAATTTTTTTTTTTTTTTTTAACTGGCCTTATTGGTACACGAGGTGGAGGGAAAGGAAAATCAGCATTACTTGAAAGCGGTATTGAAATGTGTGGTTTATCCAGGCACTGCTGAGCACAGCCTTTAAATGTGGATTCATTTTCTCACTACTTATGTTGAAATCAACTCTGCTGTGTCAGTTTTTTGCAGAATCAGACCTACTGCTACATGTAACTCACAGAACAATAAAAAAGTGGATATAGTTTCAGCTGTAATCAGACAGTAGAGAATATTGTTCCCTTTCCATTTTATACTGTCACTGTGATGGGCGTGGTTTAAGTGCCTTGAACTAGAATAGAATCTATGTCTCTGAGTATTGAAATGAAAACTGTGTATCTTTTGATACATAAAAAATATCTTAGTATACCTTAGTGCCACTATTGAAAGATAAATTCAAAACCTAATATATCTTCCTTAGATGGGTGGAACAATTTGTTTGGGCAGAAAGTATTACCATTTGTCAAGGAAGAGAAATAAAGGAAAAAGCTATATGTGCACCCAAAGAAAAACGTAATCTTCAAGTGAGACATAACACGTGGTGATACCAGGATCCACGTGTTTCTTTTCTTGATCTTCTGTATCCCAAAACCTGACTAAGGTGTAGAATTCCAAGAAGTTTGTGCTGTTAGAGAGAACAGGGTTTCAGAAATACAGTAATCAGCAAGAAGATAAAAGTTATAAAACTGAGGCAGCTCAGAGATATAAGAACACACATGCTGCCCTTCACAATGAAAAATACCTTTTTGAAACTTAGGAAGGAATGTTTTACATTTGGAAGGAAGTAAAATGGTAATTTATATTCTACCAATCAGGAATGACAATGAAAGTTAACTGCTGACACTTAGGTATCCCACTGGGTATCAGCTGCATGCACAATATGCATCCAGCTTATTTTTGCTTTGACATTTGGGCCTAAATTTTCTATAGTTTCAATTTAGTGAACCACCTGGGGCCCAGTATGGAACTGAACCTCAGGAACATAAATATAATGATATATATGGAACTTCTTATCTTCAGTACTCTTATTCTCATTCTCACACCCCTTCTGATACGAAGCATATCTATTATTTCCACTCATTATTATTTCCACTCAGTCTTCTAAAGGCTTTTGAATGTCAGGTTGCTGAATTAGCCAGTGCTTATTTTTGTTTTGTTTTTTTTTTTCCCTATGTGATGTTTCTTTACGTCACTCTTTTCCTGGTCAGTTCCCATTTCACTGCACAAGACAGAAGTTATTCTTGAAGTATTTTGTTCTAAAATAATTTTCAACCTGACATTTTTAAAACATGCTTTAATTGTGTCTAGAGCGATACTCAATATATTTTCAATATACTGAATAAGTATCAGTCCGCACAACACCTTTTTGTGATTGAGATAATAATAAGTAATTCGCAGCATTATAAATTATAAACAGAGAAAAATGGGAAACCAATACAAATATGGCTGTGCTACAGATATGCTTGGTTTTGGTCTCCATCTCTTTTTTCAGTCTAGGGTACCTGATAAATTAATTCTTTAGAATTCTTCCTTCTATCATCTTCTCTAAATGGTTTTCCTTTCTGATACAATTTTTTTGTTCTTTATTCCAGCACCATTATACCAATCAACTCTGCCCAAGGCAACAGAAATTTCAAGACAAACACTGACATAAGTAAAGGCAGAACTGAACCTTTTGGATTTGCAGAAAATATACATTCTGCTTGTATTTCCCTGTACTGTTAAGAAGGCTAGATGTTCCTATCAAAAGGACTTACTATCCTGGTCATTCTATATGTAAACAAAGACAAGACATGACATTTCATTACAGGTACAGTATTGAGCTGAAGTCGATTTAAAGCAACAGCAGGTATATGTTTCCCACAGTATCTAGTCAAAAAGAAAAAGCACTCTTTTGTCAGGCTTTTTCTCTAATATTTCATGTTCATTTTTACCACCATCAGTATATCATTTATGGCTAGCATTCAGCAGTGTGCTTCCAGAGTTATTTTATATGCACGTCATTTATGTTTGCCATGACTTTTATTTAAGGACATTCCTAAGAACATTTTTATAAACTCTGAACAGGTCATTATTCATCTTTGTTTTATGGATGGTTTACTAGTTACCTGACAGTCTGTATGTGATTTATCAGGTGAGGGCTTTGATGCCTAGAGCATCAGTTTTTCAAACTTGTTTGAAGTGGAAATGATCTTGAGGCTGTGATATATATTGATTTGATTATTGTTTTGTAAATATTTTCTGCTTAATATTGAGAGAACAGCATGCCCCTCCCACAATGTAGCTACTTGTGGGAAAGGGTTTGTGCTAGTCACCAAATAGGACACGTAAATCAATACTATTGAATACAAAAGCTGTGGCTTGATTTAAAAAAATAAACTTGAAGCTTTCTCTTCAAGCTGAGTGTTTGGAGACTGAATGTATTTTTATTCATTTTAATATTTCATACTATTTTTCATCTCTGAAAACTCCGTTTTTTGCATATTTACATTCCTTTCTTCATCTTATGTAACAGCAGATGAATTATATACACCAAGAGTTTCCTCTGATAAAAGGACAGTTATTAACAGGATATATGCTGTTTGCTAGACACTATTATTGCTGCAGTGCATACTTAAAGTGAGTTCAAGTATGCACATCCCTTTATTTTTCCTTTACTTCTCCTGTCTTTACATTATCTTAATGCTGGAAAATAATAGTAATTAGGCTGATTACCATATGTTAATATGAGATAATGCCCTGTCTCATAAACCTAAATAGTGGGGCTTTGTTCATTTTTTTCTCACATCTCTCTCTGTCTTTTTCCTTCTGTCCTAGGACACCTCACTTCCCATAATTTTGGAAATATGGATCCAGTTCTGCATGGGCTTTAGGTAGTTTTTCATGAAGACATGTTTTCACAGTTCAGCGCTTTACCTCAGGTTATTTTTTTTATCATCTTCTTTAAACTTACATTTCTTTTATGGATAGCTTTTTTGTTTATTTTAAATTATTATTATTTAATTTGGGGAAGGGAAGTTAAGGTTTTTGTTTTGATTTTGGTTTTTTTAACTCGAGTCTTGGAATATTGTTTAGCTGATGGACTCCATGAAACGTCAAAAATCCCTTTTATTTTTCATGTTGTCTTGTATAATCCAGTAATATTAAAATTATTTCACTGATTAATTGCTTATACTTTCCTTCCATAAAAAAGATTGAAATAATTTGAGCATGCTTTGCTTTCTTGCTTCATTGGTACCCAAAAGAAGACTACTTGTGCTCAAATGTAGGGTAAATAACATTATACTGCTTATTGTCCGACTCAACCTTCAGATTAGACTTCTGTCTTAAAAATTTTGCAATTTTCCAAACCAGGTCTTAATCTTATAGAAGTACCAGGTTTGTGATCATCCTCCTGTTACTTTGGCATCTCAAGTTGTTGCATATTCTTCTACAGCAGATCATAACATTTTCTTCTGTTTTCAGTTTGTTGTTTGTTTCTGGGTAATAAATACTTTCCCTAGATCATCTCAACCTTTCTCTATCTAAACAAAAAGGTTTTGTCTATCTCAGTGTGTTAGCTTAGTCCTCTGAAAACTAAATCCATCAAGTTATTTTCAGGAAAACCATCACAGAAAGCTCATCTGTGAAATGAATAATAAGGAGGTGGTTTTTATTTCTTGAAACCTGACCAAGCTGAGCTGAAGGAGAGATCAATTTACTGTCTTTCATATCCCATCCCATTTGTACTTCTCTTGTTGGATCAGACGGTGATCTCAGAGAGGAGTGCGATCTTACCTTTATCACCTTTTCCTTGAATTACCCATATCAGGCTTTGCTTGGGATATTGCCACAAATTACTATTTTCCAAACTAGTCATTCGCACTTCTTAGCACAGAGTTTTCAAAAATATGTAACTGTGCTCCTTCAGTAGCCTTGTAATAGTCTGTGATTAGCTGATAGTAGTTAAATTTCTGCTTAAAGTTGCATGAGTGATTTTTCTCAGTTCTACAGAATAAGCTAATAGTTCTTTTATTTCCATAAAGTAGTTACTTATAGTATCAGTACATACAACACGTTTGCATGTTGGTTTTACTTTAGAGTATTTCTTCAAGTCTTACTTCTGAATCAGCAGAGTGTAGCATTAGTTCTCTGACAAGTAATTTTATTGTCCTTAGTCTAAGTGTTTCACTTTATAATTTTGAGTTGTAACTTTATTTGTTGGCTCTCTTCCTACACTGATAGCCCACACTGAGAGCTATACCAAAGATTGACAGTATTCTGAGAAATGGCTACAGGTTCTGAAAAGTGACATAGATGTCACTATGCATCACATGGTAATACACAAACTTCAGAAGAAAGTAGAAGGGTGTGAAATACTCAGCATGAACCCAAAGTTGTCATGTCTTTTGCACCTGCAAGGCATTAGCATGAAAGGGACAAACGCAAATCAACAGGAGAGAGTGCGCCAAGGAATTTAAGGTTTTAATTCCAAGGTATTTGGACTAGTGATAAAGAAGGACAGATAAGCTCCTTCAGCTACAGTCATCAGAGTTCCCTGAGGGGAAAATTGGCAAGAATCATACGCAATGGTACTTGTGGCTTACACAAAAGTTCGGTCTTGAACTGCAGCTTGCAAGGATGCAAAAAGAAGGGAAGTACACTAATCTTTATGGATTTGTGTTATGTTATACAGATTTTTTTTTCAATTTTCTCTTCTATGCTTAGGATTCCAGAAAAGATCAGGAGGTTCTTTAGAGGGTTGGTTTTCCTCTCTCAGAGTGCTGATAATGGATCAAAATCATACAATAAGAGCTTATCTCAACCCTTTTATAACTGAAGTCCGATATCAGAGTTGTTACGATGGAGAGGCTAAACATATGGTAAAGTTCTTGGGGATTTCTCTACCCAGTGCACTTTTTTAGATGCTTGAATACAACATGGCAGGACTGTCTTGAAGAAAACACTTTCATTCCCTCTCATCTTCCCCTCACAAAGAAGTGTCCATGTCCTGTGGCCCCTGAAGTAGCAAAATGCAAGGGGGTGGGATCACGAAGAACCTGGATTTTGGATTTACCTACTCATGCAAAAAAAATTATCATTTCATGGAGACAGTCAGAAGCTCTAGTGCCACTTTGCTTTGATGTATTTGCTCCATGAGTACTTCACTTGATTTGAACCCTGAACTAGTACTGAATAATTTTCCTTGGAAGACTGGCTGCCTAGGGAGTGTTCTAACATTAAGGTTTTCAGAAAAGCTTCTAGATGTAAAGGAGTTCAACTGGATGACATTTCTTCCAAGGATGCCAAAATAAAGCATTGTTAGGCTAAAGTGAGAAGAGAATCATTTAAGAAAAATGAGCCCACAGACTCATTTTATATTCCAGCAAGAGCAAGAGACACATAATTCAAAGTAGCTCCACATCAGATTGTGGACATGGTGGACATAAGCATTTCTAAAACATCAGACGGCATTACACAGACCGCTTTGTTTTGCAGCCTGATTTAGAGGGCAAATGAGGGTGCAGTGTGGAGGTATGGAAGGGTGCCAAGCTTGCAGGGGTACTGTTAAAAGACACTAGTCAATTTTTTCCAGCCCTTGGTTACTCATGTGTATGCTCTACACATGTTTTAAAAGGATGGAAATAAAAAGCAAGATAGTTATCACTTTTTTTTGTCTTACCCCAAGCTCAAGGTTCCTCAGAAAGAGAGTCACTTCATGCATACCAATGTGTATGCAGATATTTCAGATAGGCAGGGATTAGGGCTCAAGTGTGACATGAGAACAAGCCATCACAATAGTACAGGTGCTGTGAAGTTCCTTTTGAATAAAATCTGATTTAAAAATATGCTTGTGCACATTGTGAAAGCAGAGCCTTGATGTGTAGGTCAAAGAACAGCACTTAAATGTTGGGACACTTCTCTGAATTAAAACTACCTAGCTTTTCTCAGTATCCATTGCAGTTCTGTTTTCTTCATGATAACTCTTAATGTTTAAGGTATTCTGATTGAACCATCTGGGAACAGAGAACATACGTGAACGCACATGAAAGCAGTCTCTAAAATAAAGGTTACTGCTTCTGCAAATATTTTCTGGGGGTTTTTTTGTCAAATATGACATGATATTTCCAGGTAAAGAATACCTGGAAATTTATGTGGAAGGTGAAGGTGAAAAGGGAGAGTGTGTTAAATGGGTTGTATACCAGCCCCTTAAGAAGATAAAAGCTTGCTTTAGATACCCTGCTCCCTAAAGCAGCTTTGGACTTTCAATAATAAAAATATTTGAATGAATCACAGGCTGATGTAAATAGGTATACCTTCCTTGACTTTAATATATTTTTTTTCCAGCTATATTATTTTTCTTTTTATTTCTTTTCTTATTTATATATATTTGTAAGTTTTATTTCCTCTGGATAAGAACTAAAATAATTCCTCAAGAAAAGAGTAAGACATAATGCAGTATCTTCCACATATTAACTACACCTCTGTATTATTGTCTTGTGTGCTAGAATGAGGACAAGCCATCTGTGCTTTATGATTATTCTGGTGACATTAATAAAATATTCACACACTGTTCTTGCTTACTGAACGCAAAAAACAATTATTGTCAGTTAGTTCTTTGGTTTAAAACGTTCCGCAATATACTCTCTAGTTGCAACTAAAAAGTCAGGCTTTGCTAACACAGGGTAACGTATAAGATTATCACTAGTTCTCCCTGCACTTTACTTGGAATGGAAAATTTCTATTTAAGTTGCGTATAATGGTTAACAAATTTTGACGTTCCTAATATCTTTTCTACATTTTCATTAATGACTAGGTCTGTTACTTTTTACTCTCACTGACTTACCTTAAATGTAATAATGCTGATGTTGAATAAGGAAGTGTAAGGTGTGAAAAAAGAAGGCAGGAGCTGATGCAAATATTTATAGAAGATTTAAGCTTTATTCTCTCTCATTACTCCTTTTTTTAATTTTTTTTTCTTTTTTACAAGCAGAGATGTATTGTTCCTTTAATACTGTCCAATCAATAAATACATGTAAGTAATGGCATCTACTATGATGTGAGTATTATCTCCCATCCCATTGTACTACTCTACTCCTATTCTGTAACTTGAATTTTGCTAGGAATTCAGTCAAGGTGTGCAGGCATTCTTTCTCTTTGATAACATTTTAAGTTTAACAGCCCAGTTGGGAAAATGGTTTGGAATCTACTTGTGGAAAAGTCTGCACAATAAACTTTTCAAGCAAATCTGGTATTTAAAGTAGGTAAATGATGAGCATAGGATTATCAATGATTCTTTTTTAAAATAGAAGTGTTGCAGTAAACAAATAGAGAGCTAATAATGTTGATTGTTAAGAAGGCAGCATTTTGCACAGAAAGAATTGGGGTAAAAGAGGTAGTTATCCAGTGTTCATAATTTTAAGTATCTATCAAACCTCTCTTTAATCAAATGAAAACTGGAACAGGCATAAGGGTACAACGTATGGTGTAATGCAATGCTGCACACAGGGCTGGCACTCTGGCTGGAATCAGACCAGTATCAGACCCAGGGCCCACAATGTGTTTAGCATGATAAAGTGTTATTGTTTGTGGAGTATATCAGAAATAAGAATCGGATTTGTTCTTACTGCTTCAGAAACTTATTTTTGGACAGCATGAATTGTCCTTTGAAAATGACCTCTCTCTCCATCTTCCATGCAGAGAAACTGTAGAGAAGTGAACAGTTTAGTCTGGACAAGAGGACACTGTGTTTGATAAAATTGTCCTATTTTAATGTGTGCTTCCAAAGATTTCAAGTTAATTTGAAGACAAGATATTTATAGACCTCCATGTACAGTTTAAACTCAATCTCAGGATCAGGGATGAGATTTTTACATGTCCATGATTGATCTAGAAAGTCAGTAAGATACGCCATTGAAAGTAAATAAGATGTGTAATACTAAATTGCTTAGATTGCACTTTTAAAGAAGTGCACAGTTTTTACTCATGCAATCCATATGAACTATTTGGAATTACAGACCAAGTTGTGGTTTTTTTAAAGTAAAAACTTTATTCTGCTAATGAAGGAGGCAAGGAGCATTTAGCGTTTTAAAGTTCATTCAAATCTAAGTTGCCTTTTTGTCACGCTTTAGTGAACACTTGTGATTTTTTTTTCAGGGCACTTTGATTTATGTGGATGCCTTACAATGAATGTAAATATGGTTTGTGATTAGTCGGATGTTCTTCTGGTTGGACAATACAATTGCTGAAGGCAATCTCAAAGGCTTATTATAATATTTTTTTAGTCACTTCTGAATATATTAAGAAAAATGTAGTCAGGATGAAAACCGTATATTAAAACAATTTTTTCTGTTTAAGTAACCAATAACTCTTTTAGACATTCAAATGAACACCTAAATATCTCAATTTTCACATGTTCTGTTGTTTCCATGTGATTCAGACTTCAGAAAACTGTGGTGCATTTTGTAGAAAATTCAGTTATTTACAGATACAGAAAGGAACCTTTCTGCTCAGCGTTATTTTTGAAAAAAATGAACTTTGAGTCAAGACATTTACTTTTATGATTGTCACGGTTTAGGGTCAGGGTGGCCCCTTAGACCTATAACAGATGCTCTCTGTTAACCCCCCTCCCTCCCCAAAGG
>WUAM01000179.1:166468-197644 GCA_024336885.1 Actenoides hombroni | reverse complement strand
TAAACATGAGGTGTTATCACTGCTAGAAGCAGACACTGTCTGTGAGAACAGGCTGCTACCTTCAGAAAGTGCAGTTAATTAGAAGAGCTGAGCTGAAAAGTAAAATTACTAAACAGAATTAGTTCTGTTCTCACTCAAACCAGGACAACAATACCTCTCCTCCTTGTCTGCCTACTAGTGGAATGGCATTAAAAATTCACATTTGCACCCTGACAAAGTTTCTGTTAAAGCTAGTAGAAATAATTCCATTTCATTTCTCTTCACTGAGAGTTGCACTTTCTAATTCTTTCACATTAGCTTAGTCCCATTGTGTTGCCACTTCTGGCAAAACAGAAAAATGATCAGATTTAAGATTCTCTCTTCCTGCACATAAACCTAAACCACATAAACATAAATTATGTGTCATAATTTATTTTATCAGGATGAAAATCTATTACTTTTGAGTTATTCGCTTGTTTGTCTCTTAAGCAAATCCTGTTTGTGGGCTTCGTTGTCTGCAATATATTTTTTTTTAAAGGTACAAAATAGTTTTACAGACCAATTGAAAAATAATTAACATATTAGAACATGAAGTAAAGTTTTTACCTCAGTTGTAAAAAGAATACTAGAAATTGCCATAAGGACAGATCATAATTGAAAAATATTTTAGAGAAAGTAATCTCAGCTCTCTTATACAAAATAATTTGTGTATTATTTCCAGGCCAGTGTTAGAGCAGGCAATTTTTCAAAATAGCATGCCTCAGATTTACAGTTTCATCATAAAATTTCTGATAAAACCACTTCCTTATGTTTTAAAATGGAATCCTGAAAAATTATGGCATTTAATGGATTGCATTTCCATATGTGGATTCAGTGATTTTGTTTAATTCAACTCTATAACTTTTATAAATAATTTAAAACATGATTAGTAAAAGATTTTTTTAAGCTGAAATATCTAAACTTTTTGAAATGACTGGTTCAATTTAAGTATGATTAGTTTTTATTATCATGCAACTCAAGAGGTATGCAGCAGTTTCAACCTACAACTTCCCTGTCCCTGAATACTAAATAAAAACCAAAATCTAACGCTTCCAAATTGCTTCTTATATTTTTAAGGTAAAGCAGAGTTCAGTATTAGGAAACTTTATATACGGGGCACCTCACATATCTGTAACTGGAGCCTGACCCAAACTCATGATAATCATAGACTTTGATGGACACAACTGCTAATATCATGTTTGCCCTGAAATAAGCAGTAGTTCAGTTAGTATCAAAAAGAGCTAAAGCAAGAATTTCCTTCTTGGGCTCAGAGCTCAGAATTAGAGTGGTCCTGTAAAATACAGATGTTTTAAAATGAAGCACAGAAGTTACGAGTCTTTTACTTTGCCAGTCCTTTTGCCTTTCTCTGTTGACTCTGCTTAGTTGTTCTAAAGAGCAGCGTAAAAAGTTACAAATCAAGGGAGAAGGCTACCTTTCCTTTAGAAAACTGCCATCAGAAAAATCTGTCAAAAAGGAAGGCTTTATGATCTATCTGATTTTGATGGATGGATGAGATGCTTTGGACATATGCTCCTGCAGAAGTTTGGAGATTTAATTATTATTTTTCTATAATATTTAAAGCTGTATTTGCTATATTTATACTTTTTTGTACCTTTTTACCTCCTTGTGCCTTGCACATACAAAAACTGAAAGAATCTTTATTTGAGGATGCTAACCTTTTTCACAACAAATTGCTTATTTCCCCCCCAAAATAATGGAAAAATATCTTTGGAAAATCATACAAACTGTAAGTGTGCATTAACATTGATAAATATATCTTACATTTTCTGGTTTATTTAAAAAATTTAATCTTTTTTTTGTTCTTCAAAATTTTTCATTATGTTCTCTGCAGAATTTCTGTTCTCAAAGTGAGAAACTAAGTAGTTTCATTTTCATGCAAACCTTTAACAGTGGGCTTTGTTTAAATTTGCTGTATCATCTGTTTAATGTTGCTTTCGTGGCATTATAAACTTCTCATGTGTACTGCTAGAAGACATAAAATGGCCCAGTGGCATATGTTATGTTCTTGCATCTGCCTGATTTTCAACTTGAAATACCACGCAACAATGTTTGTGATAAACTACATACAACAAGGTCAAAGCAGGTGCCTGCTGGGATGAGTAATCATCTTTATTTCATCATCTCATATCAACAGGTATCATGGAGACAAAGTAATAGCTTTTATGAGAGGAGCTTCATAGGTACCTCTGAAAAGTTATGAGACACAAGACAGAATCAGCTAAGAGATAATGACTGTAGATTTACTATGGAGTGCCCCGCAGTTCAATTTACATGGCATCCTGAAGGGTACTGGGTAGGGAGACCAGATTTTTCAAAACAAATAACTTGAAAATACTGTTTAATCACTAATGCTCAAACTGCGTGTGTTGCTTTCAGAGTTCCCCCTCTGTAGAAAAAGAGTGGGTTTGGGTTTTTTTTACATGCAATTTTCTCTCTCTCGACTCTCTCTGGTTTTTAAAGAGCAAATATGCGCATCCCCCAACATATATTTCAATTCCTTGTGCAGTCCTAATTCTCACGTGAAAAGTGAAGGGATTTTACAGTATCTATATGAGAACAGTAATACTCTGTATAACCTCAAATATCAAAAGAATGATCATATTGAGGGCATGGTAGAAGCTCAAGGTCAAATAAGTGAGTATAGGTGATCTTTTAGAAGAATAAGCTATAAGAGCTGAAAAAAGTACTAAATACATCTTTGCCTAAAACAGTAGGGAGTAAAATCTAATAAAATAAAGAGTGAAAATTGTTGTAGACAAAATCTGGATATACACAACCCACAGTTCAAGAGTTCAACTGTCTGCAACTTTGTCCTTTTTGAAACACAACTCTATGACCTTACCTAAGCTCTAAAGAATGAAGCAGTTACCGAGCTGTGCAAATGCACAAGAGTCTACGCTACGCAAGACAAGGGAAATCAAACCAAAAACAGAAAGAATTTTTTGAAATTGGTTAATAGTAATTCAAAGCATTCTGAAAAACATGAGAAGGTATAGTACTTGATCAGATGTGGAAGACAACTACTCACTGAAATAAAAGATCAACCCATTCCAAGAACTGGTGGGTGTAAGAAGAGAATTTCTGGTGGTGTATAGGGCAGGTTGAGAGAGGCGAGGCTGCTGCGGTGCCCCTTGTACCAACCAGCAGTGAGACTGAAAATGTATTCCCCCTTGGCAGATGCACACAGAGCACATGTATACATCACACACGTACGTACACAAACACACACACACAGCTGGCCATACAGGGCACAGACAGACCCAGAGAACACTCATGTAAAACCAACCAGCATCAATGGTATCACCCTGCTGTCCTCGCTGGCTCAGCTAGATGGAGAGAGAGAGAGAGAAGCACACATCGATCTCTCCAGCAGCTGGGTTCTGGCCCCAGATCCCAGTCTCTCCAGTTACTGCCACTTGTACATAAAAGCCCCCGAGGTTGTAGTGCAGCTCCAGTCACTGGCAATGAACATCGAACTCACACACGCAGAACTCCACTTGCCAGGTTTGACGCTTTGTAGGCAACCCCTCTGTCTTCTTGCCCATAATCACACACATGTGCACCAGTGGGTCTCAACTCTAGAGCCCCCCAGACCCCATGGTGTCTCCAGCTGCTGTCCAGGATTACCCTGGTTCCCCTGGCAGCCAGTTCCCATGGGAAAGAATTATAAAGGAATTTAACAGATAGGACAGACTGTACTGATCAGGCTTGGGGCATGGACAGCTAAGCAATCAACCAGCAAAGTGTTTACACATGACCAACTCTTTTTATCCCCCTATGCCTCTACTTTCCCACACTTATACCTCCCCGAAAGATCCCATAAGCCCTGTGCAATTGCAATTCTGAAATGCAGAAGTGGATTCTGGGACTGAGGCTTTTCTGGGACAGCCCTGGGAGGGCCTGGACAGGACAGCCCTTCTGCCAAGCCCTTAATTTTGATTCCCGTCTGCCCTTGTGCCCCTGTGGCCTGTGGCATCCAAGTCTGTGGAGATGACCCTTTGATGGGCTTGGGAGGAGCAGAGTCAGGGTTTGTTTGGGCCTTCCCACCCCAACTACTGTCTCTCTGTTCTCCTTTGTAGATAGGCAGATGAACCCAGCAAAGTGTATCTAGGCAACGCACCCGCAGTGGACCAGAGACTGCCTGACTGCCTACCCACCAGTGACTTGGCAAGTACCTGTTGAGCTGGTGGGGAGTGTATTCGCACTTTTATTGTCAGAACGTTAGTCCTAGGTGTCCCTATGGTGAATTAGTACATATTTGTTTGCTACAGGGTATGTATATAGTACTGTCTAAGGTGCTCAAACCAAAGTGACCAGTGAGGACAGAGTTGCTGACCAGGCTGTATCTGCACACTCTCTGGTCCCCACATGACAAAATATATCATGGTGCCTCAAGCATGGAAATTTCATTATCCTTTTCAATATCCAGATCTCAAAATGATGCTTTTATAGATACCAGCCTTCTCGAATCCAACACATGGTCAAAGAAAAAGATGAACTTTAACTTTCAGAGTATCTGGGTGATAGAGGTCTCAACAGTGGGAAAAGACTTCATGTGACCTAAGACAGCCTTCCTGGACAAGGAGCAAAACTCCAAACTTTATCTTTCAGTCACCATTGTGTCTTTACATGTATATGACTAATACTGAAAGATGCCTGAGGAAGAAAAAAGAACTTTTATTCTTTCCCAAGGAGAGTGGAACATGATTGCATACTTAAGTTTGAGAAGCATCTGGGAAATGATTTTAATGAAAAGAAAAAGTGCTAATTGTGAGCTGCAAACAGACTTGTTTTGAAAGGCAAGTAGCAAATTGTGAGAAAAACTGCAAAGTGGTTGCAAAATTACTTACTCTTACAGCATTTCTTGACATTTACAAAGACACAGAACAAAAACTTCACAACAATAATACTCTCTCTGTCTTGGTTTCCACACATGAACTATTTTTAAGTAGACTGTGGTTTTTCAGACTGTTTACCTGTAGCAGTCTGGTGGAATTAGATGGCACAGATTTTATGGGATTCTTAAAGAGAGAAATAACACCAGAATATGTCTAAAAAGAGCTCATAAGAACTAGTAAAGTACATGCAAGTGGCAGCAAAATTTATGCCTATTCTTCCTCTTCAAAAATGTTTTGGAAAAATTGTTATGGATTTAAAATACTAAAATTTAGGAAAAATTTTATGCAAACCACAGCCAGTTTAAAAGACTTCAGGGATCTATTTATTATGCTAAATTCCATAATTTAAAAATGTGATTAACCCTGGATTCCCTCTTATCCGAAGTGAATTGTAGAATGGGCCTCTTTAGCATTACATCAAGGATTAAGTTTTCTGAAAGATTGGCCAGGCAAAAATTTAGCCAGCCCAGAAAAGAAGACTGAGATATTTCTGAGTGAACCCCTGGAACACTCCCTCCATCCTGGGAGACAGAGAGGAAGAATGACAGGTCAGGTGAGGTCCAAATTCACCTAAGAGAAGCTTGTTTAGTCACAGAAACCAGAGGTTTTCGCAGCAAATCACTGCTTAGATTAGACTCACAAAATCACTGAAATGTTTTGGTTGGAAGAGACCTTTAAGATCAAGTCCAACCACTAACTCATCACTGCCAGGTCACCACTAAACTATGTCCCTAAGCACCACATCTACTCATCTTTTAAGTATCTCCAGCGTACGTAAAATTAGAATTGTAAAATTAGAACCATAAAATAAGACTATGGCATAATCTGTGACTGTAGCAACAGAAGACAAATGTGAATTTTTCTAGGAGGCCAAACTGGTTAATACTAAACATGTTTTTATCACCTTGCCTTAAATTTGAGAAAAATCAGAGCTATTTAGGTACACATTGATCTATTTCCAGTAGAACAGGTTCTGGTCATGCTTGGGACTCAAAGACTGAGTTCAAAGTTTATGAACCTTAAGCTCTGGACTTTGATCTATATGAAGAAGCAGATATATGCAAACCCAGCAGGCTGGATGTCTTTATCAGACATAGTCTATAAATGAATAGAAAAGATTTTGCTACTCCCTAACTGGAGTTTCTAAAGGCTACCCTGCACTCAAACAGTAGATGTAGCTTATGTCTGAATATGACACACGTCAAATTACAGTTACAACTTCCTATTTAAACCCACATCACACATCTCTGCTATTTGAACGTGTCTGACCCAGTGTTTGTGATTCAGTGAAGTGGTTTCTTGCGGGCAAAACACAAGGTAAAATAAAGAAATTGCCTTGTGTTGCCTCCCAAGCTACTAGAAATAATATCATAGGTACAACATACCAAGTTCATGATGTACATATCTAAGAATGTATATTCAATAAGAAATCCACACAGATAATCACAGAGGAAGATTTTTAGTATCATTTGAAAAGGAGATAATCCCTCTTTTCTCTTCAACATTGTTCTTGAACTGTTTGGGAATCTCTGTCTTAAATTTTGCTACATTTCACGGCGAGAAGAAAGATTCTTTTTCCAAGGGTAAACAATACACAGCACTTTCGTATTTTAATACCATAAACATTTTCAGTATTGTGAGTTCATGAAAAATCAGGGAGTTACTCTATACTTTCCAGGTGAAACAAGTGAATCAAACCTCAGCTGGCTGCAAAAATTGCTGCTGCAGTTTTTCAGCTGTGGGAAGCTCACTGCAGATTCAGCAAACACATGTGACATTATGCTTATTCTTCTTTGGGCAAGTAATTAAAATGCTCAGGTTTTATGTATTTCCAGTCCACAATTTATCACAGTTAACAGGGGAAAAAGTGTCTCAATGTTCAAAAATGTCTTTAGCAACCCATATACAAATAACAAACAATAATACAGTACAAGTAGTCGCTTTTACATGCAAAAAAAAGAACATCCTTCTCCATCTGAATAACTTATTCAAGGTTATTTAAAACAACACATAAAATTTATCTGCAAGAGAAAATACACTGAATCACTCTCTTAAGTGCAACATTTAAACAGGAATGCAAAACTGCAGCCACCTTCCTACTGAAATAGACAGGCACTCTTTTACCTTTAAAAAAGCAGAATACAGCTAGCAGAACGACAATATCCTTTGAAAGCTGAAAGCCTGTGCACTGAATATTCCTTCCCTCCCTCTTTGTAAAGTAGCATGATAAGCTAAAATTATTATTTTGTATTATAGTAATTGTCCCCTAAATTTTATCTACGTGTGGAATGTGTGAGTTCATGTGGTATGCAAAGCACCTAAAGTAAACAAAGAATGTGATGAAATAGCAAGCATGGTATAATAATTTATGATAAAGTACCTGATAACCAGACAGACAATCCATTAGAGCTGACGCATAAATAGTGGCAGATACAAAGCTGTGTCAGGTTGTACCTCTAAAACATTAAAGAAGCTTTGCCACAATGTGTAATGACTTTGGGAGTGTAAAAGCTCTGTTTCCATCTCCTCTGTTGCTGTAAACATGAATTGAGTTTAATGCACAGCGTTTTCTGGGAGATAGTCAGGAACCGTTTTAATAATTTTTTTTCATAAAGTTTCTAGATACCCACCCCTTCTGCCCCATAAGATGAACCACTTCAGCTTTACAAATGCAATTTTGCTAGACAGTACCCTGGTAACCCTGGCTATAGACTGACAGCAGCAGTGATAAAAGGAAGAGCAGTAAATATCAGCAATCATGTGTCCCTCTTACACAGCTTCGATTGATATTCCAGAAGTTGCAAGGCCTAAGGGATAAATGCACAATGGAGGTTGGTCATGTTTACCTTTCTACCTTCTTGCTATTTCATATGCATTTCGCTTACAGGACACAGGAATACATACACAGTGTATTTTATATAGTGCTTTACACCTGGAAGCACCTTAGAGAAGAAATGATCTGAACAAAATGAGCAGACTTAGAAAACCCTTTGTAGTTCAGAGCTTTAGAATATCACTGCTGTCATAGCATGTCTGAAAGCATCGGGGATTGATAAAAAAGATTGTACTGAAATCAAGCAGGACTTGCAAGATTCTAGCTGTTTACCTTTCTTTGTGGTATTTCTAATAAACACTCCTGTATTTAGATTGGGTTTTGATTGCCAATTTCATGTTCAAGCCCTAGGTTAGCATTGTATTTTGGAAGATGGAAGTATTTATGTTAATTAGACAGGACTTTTTCTCTCTTGTTCTGTTCACTAATTGCTTCAGTCTTTTCCTCACAGCCTCTTCATACCTGCCGAATTCCATTTTATACCCTCTCCCTGCACTGTTACTCTGTTTACTTTCCTTTTTTTTTTTAACCATGTTTATTGGCTCTTAAGTAAATCCCTAAAGAAAGAGGAATGCTAAATATATTAAAATGATGTTTATCGACACCCTGTGATTCTCTCGGTGTGTCAGCTCCCACCTCCCTTCTCTATGCAGTGAAGACTCTTCTATGCAGTGAAGTTTGAAGGGACCTGCTGTCGTGTGCTTTGTATAGTGCCCAGCACCCTGGAGACTGTTTAAACTGTCTCTTAAATACTACTGTAATAAGAATGATTAAAAATAATTATTGTTTACATTAATTGAGTCTCTGAAAAAGGCAGAAATAAGATCTGTATCTTCTGGATTCCAGTCTTCAAGTTCTGAGACGGAATATTATTATGTTTTGTTTCCATTTTTTTCTAATTAGAAGAGGATGAAGGGTTTTTTAGTCTAGGTTTGCTAATTCCTTTAGGTAAACATTAACCCACTCACCAAAAGTAATCAGGAGGAATTCAGAAAGACCTAACTAACTACTGACAATAGCTTTCTGGTATGCATTATTAGAAGATTATTCTTTTCAGCAATTGCACAACTGGAAGGCTTTCCAGAGTACATGTCAACTAAGGTTTGTCCTATTGCCTGTGACCTTTCAAAAGTGTATCAGCTTCACTCTGTCATGGAAACTAAGGCTGCCTCTTTTTTTTGTAATCTTGTGACAAACTGTTTATTTTTTGAAGTGGATAATAACAGTACTTGAAAATTCAGATGTGGATGCCTTCCTCACGGGGAGAAAAAACCCATCATTTTGAACACAGGGTGTGAAGGTTGGTTATCAGTGACTGCAGCACCTGCCTTCATCTAAGTGGTGCTGGAGTTAGGGGATTGTTTTGTTGCAGATCGGTTTTGGGTAAACCGGAGTTCATACAAAGGGATACAAGCGCTCACTCTCATTCCATCTCTGCTGCCAAAAGCCATTTCTTTCATGAAGCAGCAGATAGCTAACACTGAACATTTCTGAAAATCTCACCCACGAAGTCTTAATCACTATGACTGTATAGCTGAAAAGAATTAGTGAGAGAAGACGCAAAAGGAGACAGGTGTCTTTTACCATTAGCCCTCACCACTAAATAACCTCTGTAGTGTCACAGGAAAATAAAAAAGTTATCTGAGGTGTCTGATATACTACCCTGAGGCTAGTTGAAGTCTTACACTTAAAAAAAAAGAGTACCAAAAGAAAACTGACATTTCAACTGAAGCTATTTTGTCCAAAATATCTTAAAGTATGGATTTCCAGTTCCAAAACAGTCAAAAACTGAAGTTAAGGTTCTTGCAACACCTCCAGTAAGAATACCCTAGCAAGCCTACAAATGATGCATGTGTGTGCCCATTTAAGGCTCAGGGCAAGCCCACACGAACACAGAGCAGGAGTTCTCTGTATTAACCCTTCGCCCTCCCTCCCAGAGGAGCATAAAAAGGGGAATAGAGAAAAAGAAAACTGCCTCATCCAAGATTGGAAGTTAAGACTATAAAAAATTGAATAAATAACAGCAAGCAAACACAAGAGAAGAGTATTAATGGCAGAAGGATACAGAACTGCATACCAAACCCACTCTGGGATGGCGATGGATTGTGCAGTGTATGTGAGGCCAGGCCCAACCCTGCTGAGATGCCCTCACAGCTCCCAGAGCCCTGGAAACAAAAAGCCTCCCCACCAAACTTCCTGTGTCCTTGTTATGTGGGGTGTGGTAGGGAATGGGGGGAATAACAGCTGCCCTCTGACTCCTCAGGGTCCCAGTGCCCACACAAAAATTAAATAAAGACTGCAAAGATGGAGAACATGAATGACTTAAGACACACAATTTTCTCAAGTGTAAAGCAGGAAAATGGAAGCTGTTGTGAAATAGAGCTGAAACTGGAACCTTAGGCTGCAGCTCGTGTAGTGTTTCATCACCATATTCTAAAAGATGGTCACACATTGTCACTCTCAAGTCGGTTTTCCAACTATTCAGCAACTTTTTCCTAAAGAAGTGTTTGTGGGGAGACACTGCAGACAGACATTCAGAAATGGATATAATCAACAAATTGATTCTTTTTAAAACCAAAAAACCCAACTACTCTAAATCATTGTTCTCATCTACAGCTCAAAATAATAATAATAAAAAAGTAACAGATCTCTCAGCCTTTGCCTAAATCTAAATTTCTTGCTATTCGCTTTCTTGCAGTAGAGAGGGGTTTTTATCTTCTTGAATCTTTGAGCTAAAACATTTGTTCCCATAAATAACATTTCCCTGAAGAAGTGGGAGACAAAACACTTTTCCAGTACCTATGATCTACATTACAGGATAGTATTGAAGTAGCAGCTGAAGCTTATCTTGAGCGATTTGTTTTCATTAGAAATTATTAAAGCTGCTTTTAAAAAATATGTATTTCACGAAAACAAAAAATCTAATTAATACAAAAGCAGTGAGAGCACTGTAAGCTTAGTAATGACTGCTTCCTTCATTACAGTGTTTTCTCCAAGGCTCTGGAGGACTTATTGTTTAACTCCCGAGGCTTTGACAATCTCTCCATTGCATCTTCAAGTGATAGCTGAGGAAAACTAGCCTTCTGCCTTCTCTTGCATTTGATAATACAGTATGACCTTTCTTTTTCTGGAAGAAACCCAGGAACTTAAACAACGAAGAAGAGGCAAATGGGAAAAAGCGAAGACAGAATGATTTTGCCACTCCTTTTATATCTCGTATCTTCTTATCTTCCTTCAAACAATAGGCTGGTCAGTGGCATAGCTCTAGTTGTGCTTAACAGCATAACAAGAAGAATGGTGCTATTATACCAGAGAATAAGAAACAGTCACACAGACGCAAATATGTAGTAGAAAATTCAGCAGAAGCTATTCATTTAGAGATTTAAAAAAAAAAACATATTAAAGGTATTGGAAACTTGCAACAAAGGTGAACTGCTTTCCCAGGAGCAAGAATATTATCATAGGCTAAACAGCTGTTTAAAAGGAAAAGTCACTTCAAATAAAGAAGAAAACAGATGCTTAACTAATTTTTAAACATTTGTCAGAAGTGGGGGAAAAAAAAAACCCAAAGCATGAAAAGAAGTTTCCTTTAAATACCTAGAGAATTTTATAGTGTAAGCTGAAATCCAAACAAAAAAACCCCAACCAATTTCTAATACAATGTACTCTCTTTTTGAAAGCCCAAGGTATCCTAAAACTCTGTCCTTAGGCACTATAGCAAAGCTTTCTACATCTCAAGAATCCTCATGCTGCTTCTGGTTTAACTGAGAGTTGCTGCAATTGGGGATTTCATTTATCCACAGCTGGTTATGTGCTAGTAGGACATTAGTGCCAGTTTCCCTGGGTTCAGTTACAGAGGGCAAGTCCCTATTTCAGACAAGTGAAGAAAATAATGAAAAGAAAATATCTCCGCAGAACATTTTCAATTTCTGCGATACCTTCTTTCTACACGATGGGTGTTAATTATACTTTCTAAAGTCAATTGATCTGTGAACTGTGCTATAAAAACTATTACCTCCTCATACAAGGCAAAAGTGGACTTTAGGAGATACAGACTTCAGGAGTTTTGGCATGAGTTGAGATGAGAATCCTGAAGTTGAGCGCACAAAGACAGCCAAGCGTATGAAGGAACCATTATTTTGCCCATCACAATCCATTGAAGCCAGATTCTGATTTTTATTAGGTTTATAGTACTACCACAACATAAATAAAAAGCAAGATAACTTTAAAGAACTGTAAAAATAGAATTTGTATTGTCAAGAAAATTTATCTTAATAGTGTATACAAAAGCTTCTAGAAAATAAAGCAGATAAATACTGTCATTAAATTGATATGTAAGATATTTTATCTAAGAATTTTTAGTCCTACAAAATCCTGAAGCAATGTATGAAATGACTATTGTTTAGAAAAGGACACAGCTTCCTGAAGAATATTTTTTGTGTCTTTTTCAAGCTTTCATGTGATTAATTTTTCTTTTTCCTATAACCTACCCACCAAAAAGCACTTTTAAGGCAGCCCCTTTCATGCAGATGCTGAGCAAAATTCCTTTTGGGAGTTGTGAATTTTCCAAAAAACTTTCCCATTAGTAATGTATATGCAAATACCCATTCTTGGTAGCAGACCTAAAAATATTATCAAAAGAGAGAGTCCTCTGACAGATAAAAAGTATCCTGGGGGTTTTGATTTGTCTAAACAATAATAGTGTAGTTCCGGAAGCAATCTCTTGACCACTACATTTGATCCAATCCTCTGTTCTTGTACAAAATCATATTATAGAAATAAGTCTGGAAGTAAGCTTTTGAGGTTGCCTAGTTGTCTAGTCTTTCCCCATGTTATGTGGATCATAGTGCTCAAAAACATTTGTCTAGCCTGTTCTTTAATGCCTGCAGTAAGACATTTCCCTAAGCACCATACGCAATCTATTTTAGGGCTCAAATGTTCTTACTGCTAGATAGAAAGCATTCAACAGTCAATTTTAACCAATTATTGTGCTAACATTGTCCTTTAGTTAAACAGGTTTTCTCTTACTTTCCTTCCAGTATAGTTACAGAAACAAATTTTGTTTCCTTCTAGCCTTCATTTCTCTATGATACATAACCAGATGTACTTATTCCCAGAAAAGTACCTCTCTATTCCCTAAAATTGCTAATGATGTCTATTCTCTTGTCCAGCCTAATAGTTGCTTCAAATAGGGGATTGAAGTGATACTCAGTATTCTAACTAACATCATCCTAGAGGTAATTTTCCGATTAAATAGTAAAATAACATGTGAATCTTGAGCAGTTTGCAGAGGACAGCCCCACAGAATGGCTCACAAATACATCAGCAACACCAGTGAAAACCCTTCTAGCTAAAACTAGGAAATGGTTAGGTCACTATAAGCAAAATACCTCAAGGAAACGTGTCATGTAAAAAAGTAATTTTAAAAGAAAATATGTGGGGAGAAGTGAGATTGGATTCCCACAAAATAAACAGATGATGTTATCAATGTAACTATTTTTGGTTTTTTCCTCCCAGGCCTAAAGTGGAGAGAATTCTGGTGAAAATTGTAACTAGATCCTTACAGATCCCCATGTATTAGCCACTAAATGCAACAGCTTTTTTCGAAAGATGATTTTCATAGTGCCTAGGATATTTTCATTTAAGAGGACACTGTCCTGAATGTACTGAATAGAAAAGTAATGATAATCAACTATTTTAAGTCCCCTACAAGTTTATTCCTTTCCTCAATCCTCTCCTCATTTTCTGCCTTCTTTCTTTTCCCTCCTATTTCTGCTTCCCTTGAACAGGGTGTTAAAAGACTGTGACCAAGAACTGTTGTTGAGTCAACCTAGCAGAACTAATCTGCTGAATATAGCTGAATAGAGTATTATAGAAATGGAATTTAACAGTGAATCACCGTAATAATAATTAGGTGGGAGAACAAGCTGGTTTTGAAGGTATGTTGTCATTCATGCCAAAAGATGTGGTCAACTTATTATTTCTCTGTCAAATCCCTTGGTATATCAGCGTCAATGACAATAAAAAAGTGAAATATTGGTTGTTCTTCTGAATATTCTGCAGTAGATACAGTTTTTGAATGCAGTGTGGGTTGGGATGCGGGGCCTGTTGAACAGAAGATTGCAAGTGCACTCAGAAACATTTCTCTGAGTGAAAAAAAACACATAGAGCTTTCTATAGTAGCTCAACTGTTTCCATGCTTCAAAGATATGGTTGGAATTTCCCCTGAAGCCTACAATACTGCAGGGAAATGAAGAGTGAAAGAAAAAGGCCTGTACTGCAGGCTTTACAACTCTGTGGCCACTGAGAAGCTCAAGTGATCAAAACTCAGAAGTATGCACAGATCCTCGGAAAACCTCATGGCTTTTTAAAAGGAGATGTCTGTAGGGATTCTCCAAAGTTCTGTGAAGGCAATTGATGGCAGTATAGCATGTAACAGAAGTTGTGTAGAAGTGCTAGTCATCTTTGAAGGCCAACAATAATTTCCTCTAGGATATTACCACTTTGTAGGGTTTTTTTCCTAGTTGCTCCCTATTTCCTTCTGAAAATAAACAAACAAACAAACAAACAAATAAATAATCATGGCTGGCAGCATGCAAATTAATTGTGGAACCTGTCTTCTGGTTACTTCTCCTGCAATGTGATTTTATGATTATGGTTTATGGACAAAGATTTGAAAACAGAGGGAATCAGGTTGAGTGCTAAGTTTAGCTAAAAGAATACCAGGGAAGATGCTTTGAGTACATCTAGAACTGGGAAATTCAAACAGTAAGAGGTAGTGCTCAGGAATAACTCCTAGCTGAAATGCTGGAGGAAATATCACTGAAGAATGAGGTGATTTTATTTTTTTTCTGAACTACTGGACTTTTTCTTTTGTCTCTCCTTGCTGTTTTGTGCTCTAAAGACATGCTGATGATATGGAATATTAGGTACTATTTACTGCAAAGATTTCTGTGAGTCACTAGAGTCCTCGTAAGTCAAGCTTGCACCCTGATCTGCCCAGAGAGTGTAATTTCTAAACAAAAATTTAAGCTTTGTGCTTGGGATTTAAGTATACAAATAATTCAATAGCTATAAATCATGCACTCTTGACTAAACTTTTTTTTTTAAAAGCCCTGTTATTGCTATTATAAGATGTGAAGCCAAGTTAATATTTCGATGAAGTGGAATACCCTCTGTGTTATCCTCTGTGGCAGTTCTGTGCCTCATGGTATGCTTTCATTTGTTCTTCAAAAAAAATGACTGGTCTGAACTGGAACTAAAGGGATGTCTGAACCAGTGCAAAAACCTGGTAAATACAGCTTAGATGACAAAGCAGTGACACCTCTGATATGTCAACCAACAGTGTCTGAACCTTAAGAAAGTCCTATTAAGTACTCACTTTACAAGAACAACAAACCTTTAACCTTGGGTACAAGGTCATATTTGAATAATTCAGTTATGTATGCAGATACCCAGCTGAGCTGAGTTTTAGAATTACTGTCCTTATTTCAAGTGGTCTGTAGTTTACTTCTGCTTTCCTCTGCTTTTTTAGCACTGCAAACACTGCAAGTGTTTAGAGAGGATTTCTTTGTTCTGTACAGGGAGATAAACTGTGAAATTAAGCCTCATCAGCACAGCAACTTAGTTTATTTAACACATTTTCCTGAGTAAAGAAAGTACAAAAAATAAAGAGCTGAAGTGAATAATTTTCCAGTGAACTGCTATCTGCATTTTTGAATCATGTCAGTCTACAAAATTTCCCATAAAACAGTTATTATTTTTTTTTATATTTACATAACACAGCTAATTGCAGATAGTTATGTATTCATTCCTTGCATTGCTTAAAATATTGGCACAGAGATAACACTAGATCTATCCTGTGGCAAGATGCCATAGCGTCGTCCAATTTCCGAGGAGCCATATGGCAATGGTACAGCCATCTGTTTATCTTGATATTCCTTTCCTGGCAAACCTTTTACCCATATGGGTTATTGGTGCCCTCATCTGTGTATATCATGAAGAGGTTCAAAATCAAAATCTATAATTTTTTTCCTGGTATAACTTTTAACAATTACACCGACCATAAAGATCACACTCTCCTCCTGTTTAGCCTCGTGCGTTTCTGTTTTGCACACACCTGCCTTCTTCTGTTCCACGCGGAAGCAATTTGATTTCCGGCATTTGCGAAAGCTGTCATTGCAAGCTGTCAGGTTCGAGGCATCATAATCATCTCAAAGGACTGATAGCTTGTGCTTTGTGGATTTGAAACTTCATCACTAAAGAGATTAAATGATCCGTCCTTTTACATGCTGACAGGGTAGCAATTTTGTGTCAGCGTAGAGATTCACACACTCAGACAATAAGACCATGCCAAATATATGCGGAGTCCTTTTACATTTTCTGTGACAGCCATTTTCAATAATGTCTAAAATATTTGACATGCACTGTTTAGAATAATTTTAAGTAAGGGAGAGTGTCGGCTTTCAGCCTGACATATTAGCAAGCCTGAGTGAAATCATGTTTATAACCCATTTAGCAATCTGCTCTTTAATTTCCTCTTTATGTGAAAGAGTTGTTTCAAATCAGATACATCCCGAGTACAAACCAGACATTTTAAGTGTATGTATGTTTCAAATCACATCAGAATAGATGAACATATTCCTTTGTTTATTGGGGGATTTTTCACCTTTTTTCTAAACATCACAAACAATTCAACTTCAAGTAAATGCAAACATGCAAGGAAAATAATCTATTACATTTATGGGGGCTATACTGAATTATGTACATAATGTTCTGCAGCTCTTAGGTGTTTTGATGAACAATGAAATATATTGATTTGTTGCATTCAACAAATTTATAATGCAGGGTATTTATGAAATTCATTGTTTTGTTTGGCAACTTTATTGCTTTTTGTTTGAGACATCATGTTTTGTATATATTATAATGGTTACAATTCACATAATAGACTTCTATGAAAATTTAATTGGATTATCGCTTTCATTTTCAGATAGGATTTTATACAAAAATGTAAGTGTATTTGTTTGCATTTTAAGTATTCTGTGTCTATTCTTGATATCAAGTTTAGTGAAGTTTAAGATAAAGCTGTCTGATTCCCAAGGATCTCTACCATGACCCTTGTCTTTTAAAATTCTTTGCTTTAATAATCAACTATTAGGAAACCACACATCCTGTCCTTTTGTCTTCTAGATGAAGTTGGTCAGTCCCCACCATTCTTTTTAGATGCAAGATTGTTCTCCAGAATTTCAGAAACTTCTATATGCCAAACCACTATCAAATCAACCATTCCATTTTACAGTAGTAGGATTTCATCCTGCACACAACAGGAACGACCATAGAATCGCAGAATGGTTTGGTTTGGAAGGCACCTTTAAAGGTCATCTCGTCCAACCCGCTTGCAGTGAGCAGGGAGGTCTTTAACTTGACAAGGTTGCTCAGAGCCCCATAAAACCTGACCCTGAATGTTTCCAGAGATGGTGCTTCTATCACCTCTCTGGGCAACCTGTTCCAGTGTTTCACCACACACCTATTAAAAAAATTCTTCCTTATATCTAATCTAAATCTACATTGGTTTAGTTTAAAACCATTACCCTTTGTCCAATTGCAACAGGCTCTGCTAAAAAGACAAAAATTGGTCACATCCCTCTCTGTTGTAGCCACGGGATTGTATTCTTCAGAAGAAGATGCAATGAAATCTGGCAGTAAAGTAGTTCTACTTCCATATAAAGCCTTTCAGTGGAACAGAGAGTGAAGTATTAACAAGGCTATCAGTCCAAGGCTGTGGCAAAAGGAAGAATTTTAATGGTTAAGGAGTTAATAAGCCTGTGATTTTTTCAAGGTGTCCTAAATTTAGCCTGTGAACTTTACTGTGGATTTGAATTTTCTGTATCAGGTCCAAATAATCTCTACTTTTCTTTTTGAGCCTGATGACTTGTCTCTGTGCCTGAAAGGTGTTCCTCCATTCCATGTGTAGACATAATGCCCTCCCCAACAATGTTCAGGCATTTCTGCCTTCTCTTGCTTCCTTTAAACTTTCTGCTGACTGAGGATGTTTGTATTTGAGAAGCCACCTGCCTTTCCAAGGGGTCAAGGTTTCTATTTCAGGACACTTCAAACATATCCTCTTGGTCCCAGTTTAGTAAATACATTTCTGTCTAGTGACTCAGATTCAGCCTTAAAAGGTCTTTGTATAAGTTAGACTCAGCTGTGAATTTTCTCCCTCCTTTTGCCAACATACCAGGAGGGTCCTAGCAACACGTGAATAACACTGCCATGAAAAGAAGCATAGGGCAGAAAGAATACACAGATAAAGTATTTGGGTGCACTGGTTATCAAAGTAAAATAGAGGATAACAGTCTCAAATGTCCTATAGTTACAGTTTGCAGAGTCTGCACTACAACTCTACCAGTCCACAAAAGGGCAGAGATCAGAAGCAGTATTCCTGCAACAGCATGTTGCTTCACCCAACCTAATATTATTACTGGTAGCCCCTGCTAAGGTATTTCAATGCTAATATAATAATGTTTCTTTCAGAACTCAATCTAGAATCTCTGCTTGCTTCTCTACATTGTGCATCTCTATTACTATTTAAAAGACTAATCTTACAGAAAACAAAAAACTAATTTAGGTCTTTGGAACCTGAGGCTACAGTTGAACTATGAAGGGAGACATTCTTCAGTGCTTCCCAAAATTCTAATCCCTAACATTTCAGGCTGAAGACCTGAACAGATCATATCACAACTCCCATCTCGGCCACAAGTCTGCCTTACCCTTTCTCAAAAAACAGGAGGAAGGAAGATGAATGGAGGAAGCAATAGAATCTGTCTGAAGTTCATCTTGAGACAGAACTGGGTGGCAGGTAGAGCAAATAGCCAGATTGAGTCCATTGTGTAGACATAACATATGTTGATTTTTAAAATGGACTTTGTAAGGATGTTGGGATGGTGTAAATGTTTAGAAATTCCCTTTTATTGCCTTACAGCTCCTCTAGTAGCTTCAGTATCATTTCCCACAAACTATATCTTGTGTCTCTATGAACGACCATGTTAAGAAGTGATATGAACTGAAAGGTCAGGCAGCATTAGAATTGAGGCTGTAAAAATCTCAGTTAAGTGTCTCTAAGTAACTCTGAAGCTGAATACTCACCCAGGAATCCCAACCAGTGCTTTTCAACTCACAAAGGCCCAGAGAAAATGCTGATGGATAAGCAAGAGACTTTTAATGAAATCAGTGTAAATTCAACGTATAATAGCATGAATCAATGTCCCAGTACAGACAGCAATAATCAAATTAAATGGTCATGGGACACAACTTACTGCAGATAAAGAAATAGGCTTAGTGAAGACTTTAATGTGTTTTTTCCTCTCACTGACAGTAAGCTACAGAAATCTTCAGCTAATGAACTCATCAAGCATATCCCTGACTTTACTAGAAAATGCAAACTTACTCTTGAGTATTTAACATATGAACACCATTAATTGATAGTGTTGTCAGGAATAACTCCTTTAAGTGGAAGACCAGCAGAGATGTCACCCTTACTTTGATCCTTGTGAAATAGCTCTTGATCCTGGAGACTTCTCCCAAAACACTGCTATTTTCTAGCGAGAAGGGCTGGTGTCATGTACAAGCATGGCTGGAAGTCTCCTGGCACAGTATCCAGTGTTTTATTCATGGACACGTTGTTTGGCATTCTCACTGTTAACAAAACTATTCATTTTCCTAAATCCATTCAGGCCTTGGACACAAATTTCTTTGGACAAAACCATGAAAAGTCCTCTATGAAAGCACACCACAACTGTAGGTGACTAGAGGGTTTTTAGTAACTACAGATTTTGGAAGACTTGGAAAATAACAATACTGACATTGATTATTTTTTATTAGCATCCCATTGGGTGAGAACTGCAAAGCTTGACGCTTCATGAGAAGAAGGGAAAAGACAGTACTGTCCCACATAAACACAATGCCTTGTGGCTCAAGAGATTCACTGGTCTCTTGAGAATGTCATGAGTCCACTTGCTGAGCTCTTACTCTCTCGTCAAAAACTCTTGGGGTTTAATTTTCAAACAAAGCAAAAAAATCCCTCATAGGTAATGAGAATTCTCTAACTCCTTTGCATAATAATACTAGCTTTTCATATGCCCTTTTGCGAGATCATTTCAATAGACTGACTGTAAGAGGTGAACAAACAAAAAATGTTTTATTTCCTGTTTTGTAAAACTGATCGCTTTAGTAAACAAAACACAGTTTGGCAGTGATTCACAACAGTAAACACAGGGGTTTTTTTACAGGTGACGTTGGCAGCAAGCAAAAGTAAGTTTCACCACCATCACCGATTTGAAGAAAAAGAAGCCACGTTGATAGGATGCATTACTTGACAATAAAATAGCTCTAAAATTCAACTAAGGTTTTTTTACCTCTATTGCAGTTTTTGGTTCTTTTATTGAGTTAATTCAGATGTCACATTAATGCCTGTAGCATTGACTGAAGTTTAAAAACAAATTATATTCCAGCACTAATGAAACCTGTCCAGTTTTGGAGATCTTTTAGAGTGCTAACTGCAGTTTGGTTTTCCCTCTCCTGTCCACAAGAAATCAAAGAAAAAAGCTGCAGCAGAACCTGCTTGAGAAATAATTTTTTATTATTTTTGGGTTTTTTCTAAAGAAGAAGAAAGGATGGGATTTAATTAACTTAAAAAGAAGACGTGAAATACTGGTTGAAGAAGAGATGGAATCAGGAATTCATTCATGCTGAACCCAAATTAAATCTTAAGCTTTTGGTGAAAAAACTGAACTGTACCTGAACCAGCTTTGGTGTGTTTCTTGAATCATAACTGCAAAAAATAACAAAAGTGTACAGTGCTTTCTCTTTTCTCTTCCTGCCCTTCTTTGTATGTCTGCTGAAGAGCTTGTGCAGGGCTGTAAATTATTTGAAGGTCGTAAACCCCATTTTCCAGATCAAGAGAACTGGAAAGAAGCTATGGTACTGGATGGCGAATGAGAGAATGTGAGGGCTGAAAAAGAGAGCTAAATAATTTCCTGGAGGAAGTTCTAGCCACTGTTATTTAATATTTTCTAGTATTCAAAATTGCATTTTCTAACCCTGACCAGGTAATTAATTATTATGAACATTAACTGAAGATAAATACAATACAACTTCAGTCTTAACTGGAGTAGAATGCAAAGCAAATGGAAAAATCTGCTGGTTTGTCCCACTGAACACAACAGGAAAAAGGGAACTAGAGAAGTACTCCCACTAATACCTTTTTTGAATATAAGGCAGGATATTTCTGATGCAATTCAGTTTCCACTTCAAGCCAGCTCTAAAAGATTTGTAAGAGATTGCAGAGAATTTCCAGTATAGGCACACATAAAATTATTTATTGTTTGTGATATGTTTATGTTCACCTAAAATACCTGAATACAATGGTAAAAGCTTGAATTGATGAAGGAAAGGGAATTTTGATGCACTAAGATCAGAAAAAGATGGATGCAGGAAAAAATATAATATTCTGAATGCATAACTGCCTTGTACCAACATTGTCAGACTCCTATCCAGTTTTCTTTTGAAATAAAACCCCAATTAATCGACCTAACTCTTTAAACGTGTTGATTTTTGCAAGATTTCATATTTCAGTTAGAACTAGACCTGTCAACACCGTTGAAAACAACTGTGTCGCCAGGCTTAATAACTGACTTGTGCCCTAAAGCACAAGAATTTCTACACTTAATGTTGGAACAGCAGTAGTAGACCAAAAATTTTTGCTGCTGCAGAGGGACCTTGATTAGTCACTCATTGCCTACTTTGCTGGGAGACTGAAAAAACTTTTTCGATAATGTTATGTACATAACATTTTCCTTCTATGGCCACACTAAACCAGTGTTCTCATATAGGCTGGAGATAACCTCTGCACTGACTTAGAAGGCAAGTTCCTAAATGCCTTAGTTCATTAAAAAAAATTATCTCTGTAACATATTCTGCCTCCTTAAACTGCACCTAACTAAAAAGTCAGTATTTTATTATAAATATACTCTGCATTCTTTATTATGTCCTGCTGCCCAGCAATTCAGTAGTGGACTGAACGCAGTGGGGTTTTTTTTTATATTGTTAAAGTTTTGTTTGGATCTTAGCTTGATTTCTCCATGAACTATGCACGCAATTATCTAAGACTGTGTCTACAGAACCTGCTGCTGTTTTGTTTTTAGAATTGGTGCAGTGTGACAGCAGGAAAAAGCTCACACTGCAATCTCTCGTGAAGACTTCATTTTCTCTGTCATTTTTGCCGTATTGTAATTTAAAATGCGTCTGTTAAAATAGGAATTTGCTGTTCTTGTTTGCAGACAGAATTCACAGGATGGGTTTGGTTAAAAAGCTACAATAAGAGTGCTGCTCATTCTGATTATGCATTCAGTTAGAATGGAAGATACCTTAAAAACACGTAGTACTGCATAGTCCAAAAGAGTTAGTACTGTGCAGGGTCAAAATTAATAGAATTGCAATTGGATAATGTACTTGAAAAAAAATCAGCACAAGGAATGACAATAGGTGGAACTTTTTTTTCCTTTGTGTTGTTAAAAATAAGAGAGGATGGAACAGAATGAAGTGAGAAATAAGTAGCAATTATTCATTAAAATAGGACTACACTTTGCTAAACAGGCTTCCATTTAATTAAAACTGAAGCTTCAAAGAGTTGATAGTTAAATAGATTGTTGGAGGGTTATTCTTATTATTTCTTCTTGTTAAAAATAAACAGAAAAAATTGTGTGTGTAAAATACAAAGTAGACAAAATGTCATAAAATTCTCCATCACTGTTTGGACTTTTGGCAACCATTTCAGAAAGACTAAAGGGTACCTGGGTTTGGAGATGGAACTATTCTTTTGACACACCTATATCTTTCGGGACAGCAAGGTGGTATCAGCCATTGTCTAAGCTTTACAAGTTAGACAGGCTTCAAATGATAGGTATGTGACACCCTTCACAAAAGCAAACGTCACATTAAAAATTGAAAATATGAAGAAAAAGTTAGACAAATGCAGACATAAAGTATGAGTGGCTATAAAAATCAGAACAGAGGGGGGAAAAAAGTGAATTAGCATACAGAAATGCTTGAGCGTGCCGTGGCAACAGAGAGCCAGGCAGGCTCTGGCTACTGCATATCATTCCATTTGACTTAACCTTGCCCTCTGCCTCTCAATTTTCAGTCCAGAAGAATAAATCCTCTGTGTGCTATTTTCATGAATTTGTTGCACACGTTGGCCATTAAACCCATTTTCTCATTTTTAATTATAACAGTTCTCCTGCTAGTAAATAAATAAATGCCATCCTAATGGTATCCAATTCTTGATTTCTCCCTCTGGAAGAGAACAGTTATTGCCACAGCAGCATGTTTAGGATGCTCTAGTTAAGACTCTGTCAATATTTTTGTTAACTGATAGTTTTGGGGGTTTCAAAGCTTACAAAAAGTATTCTGTGCATAACTGGAGAGGATCTGACAGTGCCTAGGACCTGAGCCTGGGGCCAAAGTCAATACACCACTCTAAGAAGCATGAGTGAGCTAGGCAGTTCTTACCAATACAAAGAATGTTTTCTAAATGATATAGGAATATCTGTAATACAAAGGTTTATCTAGCACAGAACCACAGTCATGTGGTCTTTGAAGGTACAAATGTATTATTATGTGACATGTTTTTTGTAAATCAGTGGCTGACAGATAAACACTGATTGTTCTGAGATAATCTGATTGGTTTTCCTGATGCAATGCTATATTCCACACATAGTAGGCATATCACTTTTATTTATTCTGTAAAAAGAACAGATGTCTGTCATTTTAGTTGCAATAACTTATACTTTTTCTGAGGAAGATGAGCATTTGTAAAGCAGAAGTAATTTTCTGTAACATTATAAATCATGTAATATAGGAACTCCTATGACATTACATCAGAGAACTACACAACTCCAACTCTTAACTCTCAGCAATTTAAAGAAAACAAGACACTCTGACTGAATTATATACATGAGGCTAAATTAGTAAAACTGTTGATAATAAAAGACCCAGCTGAAAACTCATTGGTGAATGAAGAACCTTAAAAATCAAGATAAATTATAAAATCTCAGCCATTTTTTAGTATAAATTATACAAACTGAAAAACTAACAAATCACACTGGGTATCAGCAATTTTGGAGTATTTCTTACCTAAACAAAAAAAAAGTGACTCTTCAAAGGGGAGCACCTTCCTACTCTGTTACCTATAGAGGACCAGAACTGACTGTGTAGGAGCAAGAAGGTTCCAAAGACAGGCAATGTCACTTCTAACAGAAGCACATACCCTATCAATCAGAGGGATGCTCACAATACTTGATATACCGTTAGCTTTTTCCAGACTACTGATGTCATTTCTGTAAAGTTTGAAGCCAGCCCTCATTATATTGCTGTTATCCATGCTCTGTCACACTTAACAAGATACAAAGTGACCAGCTACACAGGGAGAAATGTAGATGGAAGTTTGATTGGCATTTTGACAATACAAGCAGGGTGTTCTTCCAAGAAGCTTTCCCTTACTCTTGGAGGCAAACCCAAATAATCCTTTTGGGAAACATTATCAGCACCCTGCCATCTACTGAAAGACTTCCATACACAATGTTCTTGTTATGTAAAAAGTTTCAAATTAAATTACACACAAGGCAATATTACTTTTATTTACATTTAAGCAGGATGTTAGCAACAACTTTTGCTTAACACTGGCTTTTAAAACACATTTCCAAGTATTAGTGTATTTAATTTGCTATCCTGGTCCATACATAATTTAATTTGTAGTGAAGATTTCAACCTTACTTAATGACAGGTACTAAGGATATTTTCATCAGGTCATAGGCAGGTATTACTGCCTTTTTTTTTTTTTTTTTTTTTTACAGAAGAGTGGATCTTATCCTGTGTAGCTTATACTTGCAGCAGTGTTAGCACACACTGAGGACACTGGTAATACTAACTTGGACTGTCCAGTCCACCTTAAGAGTGGGAAAGATAGAATTACTATGGCCTTTGCTAGGAGATTAGGAAAATCAGTTTATCAACTCTTGCACAGAAACATATAAGAATTCTTAAGATAATTCAGAATTTAGAAATTAAACTACTGCAGTTTACCCTGCAAGTAGAGAGTGACTGCAAAACAGATGTTCTTATTTAGGAAACACATTACTGAAACAGCTAACTGCTAATAAGTCTTTGTTACTAAGCCTGTTGTTTTATCAGAACAAAACCTTAAACTGAAAAGACTCGCCCAGTGACACTTTGTTGTAATTTAATATAGTAAGAAAGATTTCACTAGAAGAAAGATAACTGAGCATCTTACATGGAAGTTTATTTCCAAAGACAGGTGCCTAGGTATCTCTGTGCTATTAGCACCTGAATGTAGTGCTTCAAAAATGTGTTAGATTTTAAAAGGAAAGTATTTAAAGGTGAATAATAATATTTAATGCAGAAGAAAGCTATGAGAACACACTTAACTTTTTTTATTATTGTAGTAAAATTTTATGGGTTATTTTTGCTTCCATCAAAACGAATAGCAGAATTTTCATTCTCTTTTTAGTTTCCTTTTGTCTGTTTACTTAACATTTAAGTTGTTCAGAGCTACTTGTAACTTAAGTTAAAGTTCACCAAAGTATATTGGTTTGAAATCAATGTATAGATTCTGTTGCATGAGGAAATAATAGCAGTTGCCTTTCGTTACTATGATTAGACCCTTTGCCCAGGTGAAAGTAATGCCCTCCATTTGAGGTATTGGAGTCAGTATTTCTCACATGTAAGAAAGGACCTGTTTGCAAGATAATAATTTGTTCTAAGGGAAAAAGATTTCAATCTTTTGTTGATATTGCAACACTTGGTATAAATTATTTTATTATTAGAATATGGGTGTTTCACTTTGTAATTGCAGTCTTTGTATGTGGAGCTATTCAACTGCTTATAAAATATTTAAATATTCATTGAGCCAAAAGAGAAATGTATGTGACCCTGTAGTCTTTGACAAAGCCATTTGCCTGGTTTCTGGTTCCTGTTTCAGAATATGCTTAAATAATTCATATGAAGACAGAGAACATCACTATGAGGTATCCAGAGCAACTTATTTTAGCATATTTGATAGACCAGGTTGAACTGTTCTAGGAAAAACTGAATATCCTTTAGAGCAATAGAGGATGTTCTAAGTGGTCTATTGATATACTAGGTGCATGCGTTAGTCTTTTGCATTAAAATACCTAATTCCTTACTATTAGTTTTAGGAGTCTTCTTTGTTTTCTGTGTATATGGATTGAAATATTGCATATAAAACTATCCAAGCATTCCTACAGATGCAGGAAAGAAAAAAAAAAAAAGACTGATTGCTATTTGTTCAATGAACAAGATAACGTCAAGTCAAAACTTTATTTTCCAATTTACCTGGTTAGGTGAATACTTCCATTATTTGATTCTGTTCCTGTATTTTTTGCATGTGAGATAAGAAAGCCCAGTATAAAACACTTTAAAGAAGACCCTGAAAGAGACAGACATGCATGAAACCACTCCTCCCAACTCTCATTACCCATATAGAGTAACTTCGGCTGATGTTCATCTGGAGATTTTTAAGTATTAGTTCACATTTTTCTGGATATTTATGAAATCAGGAGAAAAAAAGAAATCACTTAAGTCTACCTTGCTTTGCAAGGAAATAATTAATGATTACAGGTCATAGCACAGAATTTAAAATAAACAAACCAAGAGCTAAACAATTTTAAAAAATGGTGTGAGAAATTACTATTTTCTGGGGACCTAAAAAGTATTCATTTTCAGTATAATGTTAAGTAAAAGAATAGTTCTTACACTGTTTTATACTGTTTTGGGGGAGCATAACCTGAATATCATGAAGTCAAGATTCCCAGTATGAAACAGTCAGATAGCAGTAGTAGTTTCACTCTTAACTTTTCCTGCATAAAAATGATTGTTCACACAAAATTTTAAGCAGAATGCTTTGGGGTCAGATCAATAGTTAGTGAAATCTGGCTTGTCTGTAGATTGCCTGTGTATGTATGAGGAGATTTCCTTTGGAGAGGAGTTTCAGACTTCTGAGCAAACAAGAAAAGAACTTATTTCCTTAGAGCTATTTGCCCTGAATATTCGTAGTAGCACAATTCAAACACATACTTCTTGTTTACAGTAGTCTCATATTCCCAGGGCAGACATGTTACCAAAGGCCCATAAGGACTGGAGGATTATGGTATGGTGGACTCTAAAAATCCAGTAAGGATTCAGTGTTGTGGCCATGCATTGTAAAATAGAGAGGCTAAGTCTGCATTAACAGATAGCCCAACCCAGAGAGGGATGGATTTACTGAATGAAACAGTAAATGTGGAGGAGCTTACATCCATTTTCTGCACATTTATTTCACTTCTGCTGTAGCTAGACCCTGTTGGCCAAACGACCGTTACTAGCTGGAGAACATTCAGTGTATCCCTGAGGAACATGTTCTCATTGGGTTTCATCCAAAAGGAAATGATCAGTGGAGCCAAGCAAAGCACATCTAGAGGTGACTGGCTTCAAACACATGTTAAAGTGTTCCTGTAACCATACCACCAGTTTATCCATCCAGTTACTCTCTCACAGGTCTTTGCCATCTTCCTGCAAATCACGTCCTCATTAAATTTCACTACATTGTTGTACTTTTGGGTCATGAAACATGAAGACAAACTTCTAGCTACTGTTATTGCCACAACTTAAGGCATTTGAACGCCATCATAGGACAAGATTTGCACATGCAGTCAAGTAGATGTTTAAAAGGCAGGGTCAACCCACCACAGAGGCTGATGATCACAGACATAAATAAAAACCTTCATCAGTATTTAATTTTTTCTACAGTCAGATAAAGTGACAGACCAATAAAGGATGGAAGGAGATAAAGGAAATAAAGAGGAGTAATTCTATTTACTTTTGCCAAAAAAACTTCTTCCAACAGATACTGCTGTATTTCTGCAAACAAAACCCATAAAATTCTTCTCACAACAAACACTCTTAGCAAGCTGAAATTTCGTCAAGGTGTATATCTGAACTTACTTTCCATCTCTTTACCTTTGCCCAGGTTCCCACAGAAACTCAAATGCATATTCCATCTACTGGCAATTATGTCAAAAGCCCATAGGTTGCCGAAATAAATACATTATTATCATTATAAAGAACAGAGTGGGTTGAATCTCCAGAGTTTGTTCAGACAAACTCTGTCTTTGTCCGCTATAATTGTCTGTGATAAACACATACTGTGAATGGAAAGCACAATAATGGCTATCAGGAGGGACAGAAAGCTGCTTCATACCTATAATTTAGCTGTTAAAAACATATGACTCATGTACTTCTATTTGAAAGCATTTCAGACCTTTGATATTTCTGTATTGGTAGGAACATAACTGTTATTAAGATTAGCTGTTTGTAAACTGATAGAAGCTACAAGGAGGCAGAACCTTGTTCCTCTCAGTTGCGTACAGTGCCTGAAGCTGTCTACATAGACTAGTACTGTGAAAAGGTGTTTTCTGTTAAAAAAAACCCAAACAAACAAAACCCAAACAGAAAACAGTGCCTCAGTAGGGCATCAACCTTAGTTTTTTCATTACTGGTGTTTTATCTTGGTGCTCCTCCCAAATCAGCCACACTTACCCATTAAAACATTCTACTAAGATTAACATAAAACCATCAATTTAAAGGTGACAGTATTATCTGTTCATCACATTTCTTTGAAATGCTTACTTTGTTTCCATACCATTCACACACAAATCCTTCCTTCGCATTATTGTTCTTAAATCTTTTCTCCTTCCCTGAAACCTTGTGACTGTAATATTGCATTTGAAGTTATCACTGCCTACAATGTTGCTAGAAATGTTCTTTTTCCTACTCTGGCCTTTTAATAGTTGGGCTCTTACACCACACAATGTCTCAAATCTTGTGCAGTGATAAGACCTCAACAGAGAATTAGCAAGGCCAGGCTGGCAGGATGAAGTGTCAATGGCTCTCAATGGCTCCAGCTCCTTGCAGAGAAGTTAACATAAGAAAAGTTCTGGGTAGGCAGGATGGTGCCTTTTCCCTGAGTTAACTTCTTCACTAATCACTGCAACTGCATCAAGGAGAGGCCTATAGTGGACACCACAATAGAAGGAGTTCATGCAAGTTAGCACCGCCTCTCTACACTTCCTACATAAATTGAGGATGCCACTCATATCCCAAGTGTATAAAGGGCCAGGAATATATTGACCTGGGTGCACCCACCACCAAAGGACTTGAAATTTGGACTGATCCTGTGAGATGTCACTGGATCCAAGGGTGGCATATCTTACTTTCTATATTACTCTCTCCCCTCGGCCATCTTCTCCTCTTGCTACTCACTTTTCCTTTTCTCTCCTTGATAAATGTTACCTAGTTGTGCCTCAAGGTAGCTGGTAAGAAAATAATGCTTACTCCAAAACACTTTATCTGCACAATTTGTTGATTGTTACTAGGGAAAAACAATAAATTGTTTTATATTGTTCCATAGTACTCCACTGAGTAGCTCTTTGAAGAGGTTAAACTTAGATCTTCTGAAGTCCAGGGTTGTGATCCTAGTTATTTCTTTACTTCTTCCACACAAACTACTGAGCGCCACCATCTTGTGGTCACTACAGAGAAAGTTTCCCCCAACCTTCACATCCCCAGTAAGTCCTTCTTTGGTAACATAAAATCCAGCAGTTCTTCTGCCACTTGTATGAGAAAGTTATCCTCAATGCACTGCAGGAATCTCCTGGACTGTGTTAAGCTGTGTTACCTTTCCCACAAATATCAAGGTGGTTTAAGTCCCCCATGAGAACCAGGGCCTGTGATCATGAGACTGCTTTCAGCTGTCTGTAAAAGACCTCATCAACATCCTCATCCTGATTAGGTGGCCTGTATGCAACACCCACAACAGTGTCACCCATGTTAGCCTGCCTCTTAATTCTTATCCATAAACTCTCAATAGGTTCTTCATCCTCTCCTAGGCAGAGCTTGGTGCATTCTAGGTGCTCTTTCACATAAAAGAGACACTCCACCACTGCCTTACTGGCCTGTCTTTCCTGAACAGTAAGTAGCTGTCCGTGACAGCATTCCAGCTGTACAAGCTATCCCACCACGGCTCAGTAATTGCCATGAGATCATGGCTGTGTGACCACACACAGATCCTTAGTTATTCCTGTTTGTTACCCATACTGTGCACGTCATTTCAGATAGGTAGCCAAGCATGTGGGTTTTCCAGGAGCAAAGCGGGAGGATAAACCATAGTCATACACAGCCTCAGGGTGCTTCTTGTCTTTGGAGGTAGCTGAGGAGCATTTTTGGAAAGTCTGGTTGGCCTGCCTTATTTCCCAGGCGGATTCATCGACATGAGCATTTCCATTTTGGACCCCATGCTCCAAATCCTTCAGTTTAAAGCTCATTACGCTAATCTGGCCAGCCTGTTACCAAGGATTCTCTTACATTTTCCAGACAGGTGTATCCTATCCCTCCCTAACAGGCTATACTCACTGACAAGTGTCCCATTGTCATAAAAACCAAAGCCCTCTTGACAGCACAAGCCACAAGATGCTGTCCATTAGGCATCTATTTCTGGCTACACCCTTTCCTCCAGGTGGTAAGACTGAGAAAAAGAACTTGTACAGTATTTTATTTTTTTTTTTACCTGTATCCTGAAGGCTTCATAGTCCTCCTTGATTCTGCTCAGCTTCTGGTTTGCTTTGTCATTCATGCCAACATGGAAGAGTAACAGGGGATAGTAGCCCGTGCTTTTGATCAGGTGCAGCACCCTTTCAGTAATGTCCCATATCTCCTTGTGCTTGCAATTGTGGAAGGTGGAGACTGGAGTCTTGCTTCTGTGGGTCACAGTGTCCAAGGTGCTTCATTTGTAGTGGCGCCCTAAAGGGGAACATGCTTGTGAAACTGCTTATCTATCTCCGTCTCAGCTCTGCCAATACTGCACAGCCTTTCCGCAGTTTCTTGTTAACACTGCCACCTGGCAGGTCATGCAACCTGCGCACACCTTGTGCAAGAACTGTCCTCTTCACCAGGAGCAGGGCTTGGGGGATCACTACAACCTGCTGCCTGTAGTGAGGTCTCCTCTAGCACCAGTTCCATCTGGGTAGATATACCAGACGTCACTGGGACTTTCTTGGAAGGAGCGGTGGTTTTAGTCCCAGAGCGAGTACCCACCATTTTGGAAGAGCCCTTCCCTTCAGCTGTGGCCCTACCGGGAGACTTCTATGCCCTCCCTGCAGCTAAGGAGCCCCTGCCCCGACTGCCACAGAGCTCCAGCGCCCTGCCCTCGCGCCAACCGCCGTGCCACGCGCTGCCTGACACGCCCGTGCTCCCGGCCGCTCGCGCTGCCCAGGCAGC
>WUAM01000179.1:125761-166368 GCA_024336885.1 Actenoides hombroni | reverse complement strand
TGCTCCCTCGGGTTCGAGTGCCAGGCCCAGGCGCTCCCTGCAGCCGGAGACCTGCGCGGCCGCAGCTTCGTGTGGGGACTTCAGCTGGGGCACCACATTCCTTCTGGCGATGGCTGTCGGCCGAGCGCTAACCACGGCCAGATCCTCTTCTGGGACAGTCATGACCACTATTTGAGTTTGCTTCTCAATCCGGGAGGGGGGACCAGGTACCCCCCAGCTGAACTCACCTCCGGCGGAGCTCCCAGCGCCCAGCCTGCCTCTCCTTCTTCCCAAACCGGCGCCTCAAGCCCGGAGGCCGCGCTCCGGCTCCCTGCGCAGGGGCTACGCTCCTGAGCCAGCGCTGCCCCGAGAAGGGGCTCCCCGGGGCACGCCCCGGGTGACACCCACCCGCTGCTTGTTCGCTCCGCGCTCCCGAAGGGCTTCTCTTTTGACGGGGGTTGGTGTCGGCCGGTGCCGGCCGGCACGGTTCCGCCTCGTTCGGATCTGCCGCCGGCGGTGCTGCTCCGCCCGGGCCGCCTCAGCAGCCCGCCCACCGGCTGCCGGCACCCAGCGCGGACGAGCCGCTTTTCCCGGCTGCCCGGGGCACCACGAAGTTCCCCGGTTTTGCGGCGATTCCCTTCCCCAGAGCGGACTGGCCTGCACCGGAGCTGGTTTTCTCGGTGAGTCACAGAACTTATCCCAGTCTGTAGTGACAACAAAACGTGCTCGTCCTTCGGGATGTCTGATGTTGCCGCGTTATCGAGGACCGATGCAATCTCGCTTTTCTCTAGAGTCCTTCAGCTGTGTCCCACTTGGCTTCCTATTCTGTTACCAAACTTCACTTCCAAGTTAAGAGTATTATTATAGTATTCTTTCTTTGGTTGTATCAAAATGCATTTATCTTGGAGAATAAGTTTATAGAAATACAGCCGAAAGGTTTGTGACTGGCAGCAGCTATTTTCTGCAGCCACAGTTGATGATCTCCCTCTTTACTTGCATTCTTACCTCTTCCCAGTAACAACTAAGAAAGTTCTGAATGAATTGTCAAAATCTAACGCTAATGTGTTTGGAGGGGAAGGTCTGATAAAAAAGAATCAATCCATCAGGTAGCCCAGTATATGTACACCAGGGAAAAAGGAGAAATATTTGTAACTGGGGTCAAGTGAAATGAAGATGCAATTTTGGGGTTGTTACATCTATTTTAAGGAGGAGTGGCACAGCACAGGTGTCAATTAGGAGTAGTAAAAGTGAAGAACTGAGCAGAATGGACAAAGAGAAATCCCCAAGAAAGAGAAAATGAAAATAAAATCACAGATGATTTGTAAAAATAGTGTCTGCCTGTATGCCAATGAATTAAAATGAGTGGAGGCACAAAGCAAGGAGCCTATAGAGCCCCATATACAGAGGTGCAGACTGGTGCAGGGTACTGCTCCAGAAGACACAAGTTAGAACAGAGCTGTAGTTCTACTTTTCCTCTCCACCAGTTCATACAGCAACACAAAACACATCTAAGCAGTAAGAAGAAAATTACTTCATCGCAACAGATAGTGTCAGCACAGTAGTTCCATCTGACCAAGATGCCTGAGTGAGGAGTTGAGGCACCTTCTACAGTTTGAGTCCCCTGGAAAACTCCAGAGCAGCTCAGGCTGAAAATGAGAGCAGAGCCTTGGTATTTCTCATGGCTCTCTGGAGACATCGTTAGATAGTCTAGGCTCCCAGTTCAGGTAGTTAGAAGACAAGTTAGGTGAACAGATTCCCTGTTTCAGCCTCCATGATGTTCCATTTTCTTTATTCTGAGCATTTAGAAAATTAGTGAAGAGCCACTGTTTAACCCCTGTTATTTGTATAGTACTCTGTGGTCACTAGATGAATGATAGAAGTGCAGATAAATTTGTACTGCATTGTTGCTTATTGGTCCTAAACTGGATAAATGTTTATGTGTAAGAAGTTGTATAACATAGGAGGCTTTCTAAAAACTGCCTGGTGATGTGTTACCTCTTGGCAAATATATGGCATGATTTGTCAGACATACATCTTCTGATGCGCCTGTGTTGGTTCCATCAACTGTATGATTATTGCGAAATCAATACAGTATTGAAAAAAAATGTGTTGAAAAGTCCTTAGGCGTCTGGCTTTTGGTGGCCTATAGTAAATGAGGAAGACTGACAGTTTTAAACCTTGCATTTCAGATTCCTGTGTATATATCAGTTAACAGGCTAAAGATGCTGAATAAGCTAATGTGTTTGTCGGCATTGCAGATCCATGCTCAGCTGTGCCGATGTTTCCCTTAATAAACACTTGCTTAAGGAGTCCACAAGCATAGCCTGTAATCCACCACACTGCTGCAGAACAAGATAAATTAGTAAAATGCTGGTGGGGAAAACCTTCATGTCCTTGCCCAGCAATTGTTTACATGGAAAGGTAACACACATTTGAGCAATCCACATGCAGATGGACACTTAGACAAAATCCCAGATGAATCAAAGAACTTGACAGCTCCAGGCCTTGTTTACAAGCAAAGTCTGTGATCAGAATCGCATAGTGATGCAAACCGTGAAAGCGTGAGGTTAAAATGGACACAAACATCCACAGAAGCATGAAGACTAATTGGCAGGAAAATATTTATAAAAATGGTGAATTCGAATTTGCCAAATTTCTCATGGAATGAGCTACTTTCTTCCCCCCTCCAGTGCTCTAAAATGATATCCAACGTTTGAAAGCCAAATCTCAAAAGGAGAGGAGTATATCAAATATAGACATCTAAATTTCATTGTAATCCAGTGATAAAACTTTTGCCATGCAGGTACATATTTCCCTCCTATCCAACATACAAAGATAAAACCTGATTGAAAATTGATAGTGTAGTTCTCTAACTCTTGTTTGCAAGTGTGTCATTAACTTAGCATAGTTCAGTTAAGGTGATGACATTTGGTGTCCAGAAATAACAATATTATATGAAATGGGTGTCACAGGCAGTGGTGAGAGCTAGGACACTGACATCTGAAATACCAGGAATGCACTTTTTATTGGGGGCATAATAGGAAGCTGAGCATCCAGGTTCTTCTACTACTTTCCAGACTATTACTTTCTTTTCAAACAATTGATTTTCAGTAAAATATGAATCACAATTATGTTTTGGGGTTTTTTTCTCATGTGTCTAACACAGTTATTTAACCTACTTAAATATTCAATCTATGTCCATTATGTACACACTCTGTTTACTAAAACAGTGAAATGGTCACCTTTAGAAAATAAGACAATGCTCATGGAGGTTTTGTGTTCTCCACGTAAATATTTGTGCAATGTACTTAGTGTGGCAACACATGATTGCTGAAGATAAAGCACATTCTTCGGGCACAAGAGCACTTCTAATAATGGAAACGAATGACAATCCAGTCCCTGTGCGGGTTGAGGTGGGAGAGAGGAGAGGTGAATGAGATGAATTAAGTGCTCAGTGAAAATTCCCGAAAGCTTATGAATATGCAGAGTTATCAGTGAGAATGCGTGACTATGGGAACATTTTCAGATGATAATTCTAGAGTTTTCTCAACAATCTGGAGGTAGTTTGCCATCTGCAAAGCCTCTTAAAGGAGTATGAATGTGGAGTAAGTGCAAAATGTAACCAAGGCCTATATACAAAATGAATTGTCAGATTTCATTTTGTTTGCTTTGGAGAGCTACTGCAAATAGGTTCATTCAAAATTTTGTTTAATTTATGCTAATAAAATAAGACAGATCATTAATAGGGAAGGAAAAAAAAGGGGGGTGAGATTCGAAAGTTCCACATTTTTACAATTTTCATCAAGTACTATGTTTATAATTTATTTTTTTTCTTCTATTTGATACTATATGACCACCCTCGGGGCACCAGGAAACCAAAAGAAGTTAGAGTAATTGGTTAGTAGTTGCCCAAAACTACCATTGATTTTCCAGAAATGCTGCGTCAAAATTGACATGTTTTTAAAACCTTATCATTTGACTGGTAATGTAAACAAAACAGAAGAAGGCATGTCGCTTCTAGCTGATCAAGTGAATAAAAAGCTTCACTGCCACTATCAAAGAAATACTTTTAAGAATTTTGTTTCTGTAATTTTTCAACAAAATTAAACATTTTTCCTCAGTGAGGGAGAGTAGGAATCAGAGTGAACATTGTTCAAATTATAAGTTGACTTAAAGTGCTATAAATCACAGAGGCTAGGAGCATTCCTTACTTAGGTGTGATGACACCTTGGCGAAATACTAGATGCGAGAGATCCTGCTCTGAAATGATGATATAAAACCATTAGTCACACCGTTCCCCTGTGACTGCATACTACACCAGTGACCTGTGCCTGACCTGAGAATAAAGATTGAAATGTACCACATCCTATTAGGATGTAGGTATATATCCTTTTAGTATATATCCTTTTAGTACATAAAATGGAATTTAACTACTTAATTAACTGCTGATGATCACATTTCTACCAAAAATCCATCTCCAATACTATATCCAAATGCCTTTGGAGACATAATCTGAAGAATCTGCCCTCTGCCACACCACTTTAGGTATCCTTGTTTAGGTATGTGAAGGGACTGTACACACCTGCACCATGTACAGCATTGGAAAAGGAGATGACTGACAGAAATAGGAGGAACTTTGCAACTCCAGTAGAAGCAGCAAAGGCCAGGGGAAGCTGAAGCTGCCGGCTTCCTCTTCCATGCAGATCTAGTTCTGAGCAATGCTGTGAAAGATGTGCAGTGCTTTCTGTACAGAATGCTGGCTATTCCTTCCCATGCGTGTATCCCCCTAGAGAATTTCTGTGCCTGCATCAGCCTGCTCATCATGTTCTTCTTCAGGTGTTAACGGTAATAACTAAAAGTAATCAGGTTGCTGTATAATGGTCAGAAGCCTCCATGGACATATATAAGCTATTTCTGTCTTCAGAAAAATTGAGTGACTGGGGATTTCAAATCAACAGAAAACATTTACAGATTTTCAAGTGTGTATGTGGTGTAATACATAGCATATGCTTGCATTTCTTACCGTTTTCAATGTAATACAAAATGGTGATTATTTCATAACTGTATTAGAAAAATAAAAGAAGGGATCTCTGAAATAGCTAAGCTATTTATCTTGAAAGCATAGTGAATGTTACCTAAATAATCTGTCAGGATGCTAAAACACAGCCACAAAGCCAATAGATTTTATTAACATGCTTTGATCCATCTCTAGTGTTGCTTGATGTTTGGTTAGAAAGCCTTCATAAGCCAGAAGTGTTATTTCTCTGGGGTTGATGGCTTTCTTTTATTCCTGTTAGTGCCCAAATATTATAGCGAAATACAAAGATTTATCACAAAGAGGCATATTAGGAATTCATAGTATCCATATCTCACTTTGAAGATATTCTAGTGTGTCTTGGACTTTGAACCAACAGAGTTCCCCTCACAAGCAAATTAATATATTTTATGGCTGCATTTTGAGCTACTTCTTTTCAGATTAACTGCACCACATTAGGTATGTTGAAGGCTCACTAAATGTGAGCTGTATAAGAAAAAAATGCCTTCTAACAATAGTTAATTCATGAAGTCTTTGGAATTAGCACAGAAAGAGTACTTTTGGTTTGTGTATCTTCATTGTTGTTGGATAAGATGCAAAATAAAGTGTGAGGCATGTGGTTCTGAAACTTAATCTGCAACTTTATTTTTCCAAAGCAAAGTGCACCTTTTTAGGCAGTTGAAAATCAAGCTGTAATGACAGACTTCTTTTGTTAAATAGCTTGTTCTATGCTCAGAGTAGTAAACAATGACTGAAGATGAAAGGAAAGAAAATTAGGCTGCCTTATATGCATTGTAATTGGGACAGGTATGCTCTAGGGTGAGTCCAGGAGTCCTCATCCCTTGTCATCCAGCTGAGGGGATGACATCTTGCTCCCTGCTAAGATACGAGTCCATATTTGCTTCTGCAGGAAATGAGAATGGATGACTTGTACTCTCTACTACTGCTTGTAAGCAAACATCATACAAAGTCTGCTTTGTCAATAGATTTGTGTTATCATTGTTGTTCTATATATGATACCACTACGCCTCTCCAGGAGAGTTTTCTTTCCCTTTGAAAATGGGAATTAAAGGATCATTGATTTGAGCTTTCTGGGTAAGATGGCAATTTTGGCAACCGTAAGCTCTCTATTTACTGATGGGGAGCAAACCTAATTTGTGCCTATTTCTCATCCAATTCTGGAGTCAGGATGCATCTAGGGCATGCTGAAAAGCACTCCAGATCTCATAGCAGACACATATCCTACAGGTTAAATGACTGTTTCAACCAGACTATTTCTACAATTTAGCATTTGTTATACAGGAGGTTCAGGTCTGTGTTAAAAATTGGTAGGGCAAATGGTAGGACTCTATATCCGAAAGAGAACAAGCAGCAATAGAGTAGCTGCATGTTTGTTTTATTAGCACAGACTTTTCTTTTTTGTTTTAGACACGGAGGTAATGTGTCTGCAAACTGAATGTACTGTTCTTATGAAAATAACAGGCATATGCTTCTTAGATTGAAACATTTCCATCCAAACCAGGTGTCATTAAAATCCACTTTGAACACTGTCTCTGGTCAAAGAAGCATTAGAGGATTGAAATGACATTTTTAAAGAACCTTACATAGCTACTAGGAGTTCTTCTGTATAAGATAAATGAATTGTTTCTTTCGGGATAGTGATTCAGAGTTTGCTAGATAGAGAGTATGTCAACTTTGAATAGCAACTGTGCAGCACAGTTGTTTGAAAATATGGATAAAAGCAGAAAAAGATAACTGTTCCTGAGATTACTTGGTTCTTTTTGATTTCTAGTAGGTTTTGTTGTTGTTGTTCTTGTTTTGTTTTGCTTTTAAGCCAGAGGAGAATTTTATCTACCTTCATTTAACTTCTAAATAATGTCATTTTTTAATGTTACAGCTTTTTTAATTTGTTTGTTGTTTTTGTTTTGGTTTTGTTTGTTGTTTGGGTTTTTGTTTGGTTGGTCGTTTTGTTGTCTTTTTTGTTTTGTTTTAAGGTTTTCACAATGTCTTCTACTTGTGGTTAAAAACTGTTCATTTTCAAAATTCCTGTGTGGTCTGAAGTGCTTCTGCAACTGTTTATTTGCATTCTCATTTGCAGAACACTTGCAAGCGGTAGAGGCCTAAATTTTCCCCTGAATCAGTAAAAGGTACCCTACTGTTGAGGAAATGCCTTGTAGTGGTAGACTGAAGGACAACATAAAGAACATAGCAGCTGTGTAGAACTTTAGATCACAGGATCTCAAAAAGATTGAGGTTGGAAGGGACCTCTTGAGACCATCTAGTGCAACTCATGTGCCCAAGCAGGACTAGTTGGGTCAGGTTGTCCAGGACTGTCCCCTGCTGGTTTTTTAATATCTCCACTTTACAACCTCTCTGGGAAACCTGTTTGAACATCTTGACAGTAAAGATGTGTTTTCTTAGTTTTAGATGGAATTTCACAGGCCTATTATCTCTTGTCCTGTTGATGAGAGCTACTGAGATGTCTGACTCACTTGTGTTCATTCACTTCCAGAAGGTATTTTTACACATTTATAAAATTCCCTTGAGCCTTCTCTTCTTTAGACTGAAAAGTCCCAGCTCTCTTAGCCTCTCCTCATATAAAAGATGCTCCACTGCCTTAATTGTCTTAGTGATCCTTCACTGGACTTCCTACAGTAAGTACGTAACTTTCTTGTACTGGGGAGCTCAGAACTGGACACAGCACTCCAGATGCAGCCTCACCTGTGCTGAGACAAAGGATCAGTTCCTTCAACCTGCTAGTGAAAGTCCTCCTAATGTAGCCCAGGATGCTGTTGGTCTTTTTTTGCTATGTGGGCATATTGCTGGCTCATGATCAGCTTGATATCCACCAGAACTCCAAGCTTCTTCTTGGAAAAGCTGCTTTCCAGGCAGCTATTCCCCAGCTTAAGGTTATTCCTACTGCAGTGTAGGACTTTTCATTTCCCCTTGTTGAACTTCATAAGGTTTCTGTCAGCCCATTTCTTCAGCCTATTATGATCCCCCTGGATGGCAGCACAAGACTGTGGTGTATCAGTCACTTCTAGTTTTGTACCATCTGTGAACTTGCTGAGGGTGCATTCTGTACCATCACCGAGGTCATTAATGAATATGTTGAACATTATTGGCTGCAGTATCAACCCCTGAGGCACACCACTAGTTACTGGCCTCCAGCGAGACTTTGATGAACCCTCTGAGCTCAGCTGTTCAAATAGCTTTCAGTCCACTTCATTATCCATTCATTTAGCCCACATTCATCAGGTTCTTTGTGAGGATTTTACAGGAGATAGTAGAGCATAGTGTCAAGAGCCTTTCTAAAGTATAACATTTTTCCCAGCAAAAATGTAGTTGAAGCTCCATATACACTGCTTAGAAATACATACTTAATAAGATTCACTACTATAAAGCTATCAAAAATGAAAGAAGCTAATCAAGTAAGAACAGCTTGCAGACAAGAGAAGTAGAAATCTCAACTGTAGATTTGTGGTTAGTTTCCCTTCAAAGCATTACTGATGTCCACCAGAGCTTTTGCAGAAAGAAATAATCGAAGACTGCTATGTTAACACTGTTTGGCTAATAGCATAAGTCCATCTATTCAATCCTTCTCTTCAAAATATTATTTTCCCCCTGTAGAGATGGGGTGCAAGATGGTTGTTATTGGCCAGTTCTAATGACTGTGAGCTGTCTATGTCATAAAACCTGTTCAAAAGTGCCCAGAATACTTCATTACATACTGTACAGTCTAAAATATGTTTCTTCTTCTATGGCAAACCAAGTCAGAGCAGGAGCTTCCTTTTTTTTTTGGTCTTAAGTGAATAAACTACATTATTTAACCTCTTCTGGGATAGCAGGTGACTTAACACACTACACAAATAATTACACAGTGATGTCTTCATGCTAAAATAAAAATATTAGAAACAAATATTGGAGACAAATTTGAATTTGATTTGAAATGATTTAAGAAAACAGAAGTTGTCTTGAAAATTTAGATAAGACTGTAATTTTCAGGACGTGTTACAAAATTACTTACTGTGCGAATTTTCATTTAAAGTAAGAAGTTGTAAGCCTTCTGTCTTTCTAGCCTTAGATATGTGCAGGTTGCACTGAAGTTAGGAAAAATATGCATATGAAATACAAGGGCAGCTCTGTATCACTAATCTACAGTTGTGTTTCAATTTAGAAATAACCTTGATAATGTTTATAGGTAATAATTTATCTTAATATTTACATGCACTAAACCCTAAAACCCAAAAGTCTTATCAAGTAAGAAAAACAACTGAGACATGAAAAGGGCGAGATTTTTAATTGAATAAAATATAAAGACCTGATTACAAGTACAAGCATACAGATTCATACGCAAATCAGAGACAGCAGCCAGGGCATTGTCCCCACCTTCTTCCTGTACTGATAGCCTGCATGCAAGGGTCAATGGAATCATAGACCAAGCTATGGACAAGGTAAATCACTGCAGATTCAATATAAAGCCAAATTGTAATTCCTCTGATAGAAAATTTTCACTTGGAAGAGTCATCTTTCAGAACTTGAATGCAGCAGAACAAAACAGAGTCATTTCAATTTGACTTGAATTCTCTCCAGAATCCAGTACATAATGTCTCATCATAATAAATAAACATACTCATGTTGTCTATATATTTTATCTGTCATCTGAGGAAAAGGTAAATATCATAGTACTTATTTACAAAACCCATTCTTGATCTTCCTAAATTATAAATTGCTTCAAAAATAAGCAATGAGCTACCAAGCAGATGCATATTGACTGACCTCCACTGAACTCAACCAAACTCCTCCTATTTACACCCCTACAGGATAACACAGACATTTGTAAGATACTAAGATGAGATCTGAAATGTAAATACATATTATCATTAAGGAATATTTTCCTACAAGAACTACAGAATTAGTAAAAGATACAACTGTCTTAAGAATATGAAGGCTAAGTGTGTCCAGCTGCTGGAAGTCATCAGTATCAGAAGCCTGTGAAGTGTTTTTGTGATCTGTGCACAGTATCTAATGTAAGCATGTGTTATAGGACAGATTACTTAACTTTTAACTGAGTGCATCAAGAAATTTGAAATTAGAATGTCCCTTATAGCAACTGAATAATGTATCACACATTTTTATGGAAACTTCTTCCAAAACCACTTTTAAATTATATTTCACAACCTTCTGTCTAGAGCAAAGAAAGTTTAACAACCCACCTTCACAAAAATACAGAACACCGAGACAAGTTCTGTGATTTACCCAAGTCACAGAGAGATCATGGTAAAACATGATCATTGTGGTGATTTTTCCACGTCTAGAACTTGCACACCGTTGTGGAGTCCAAATATCTTTCAGCATCCTGGTCCTGAAACTTGAACTGCACTGACTTTCTTCTCAGACAGTCCATTAGTTCTTTCAATTTGAAATGCCTTGGGGAGAAGAGGATGTTTCTGAAGAAAGAACCCCAGCAGATTATACCAATGATTATCTCTGTATTTTAAAAACTTGTACAACTTCTATTACTGATATGCCTTATAAAATGAAGAACAGCAGTATTTCTTTCAGGAAAACTCATCAGCATTAAACATCACAACAGGAAAAAAAAAAGGGGGAAAAATAAAACATCTGCTGCTATGAGTAAGATCAGGATTTCACATTAACTTTGCTAGAAAGACCATTTTTTTCTTCATCACAGACTGTTAAAATCAGGATGGATCCACTTCAAGCATTTAATATCTTGTAGTCATCCTAAAGCTACAGTTAAGGAGAAAATTAAGATGCATCTAACAAATGTATATGCATGATTAATATCTCTAAGTAATTTTGAACTAGCACATATTTGTATGTGAGCTAGAAGGTACTGCAGATTTCATTTATGTACTAAAGCTTTCAAATACAAAGTCAAATTCAGTGGTTTTTTTTCTTGGTCAAAGCCTGGTACGGTACATTTTCACAGAATCACAGAAAATAAGCTTGGAAGGAACTTCAAGGCATTATCTTGTCCATCTCTCATGCCTCAGGCAGGATCAGCTCTCCCAATGACAATTCTGACAGATGTTAGTTTAACCTGGTCCTAAAACCTTCCAAATATAGATTGGCCATAGCTGTAATAAATGTATTTTCATTGATAATTATACTAATGAACAGATTAAATACTGATTTTTTTAATTTTTTTTTTTAATACCACATTTCATTCACTGTGTTGGAAAAAAAAACCCCAAACAAATACAGAGGACCTTTGGGCTTCCTTATTTGCATTTGCTCACCATTAACAATTCTGAAACAAGAGAGTAAATAACATTGCTGGTTATCAGCAGGACTGGACTGATTTAATTTTGCTGTTTACTAGGTGCAAAGAAGGTGCAGCCTTAGTAGGGAAAACACTGGGGCTTCCTGGGTTGAAACTTGCTTACAGAGACTGAGTCTGTGTACCTTGGCAGATATTTGTACACGTGAGAACCAGAACAGCTCTGTGGGTAGATCACAGCCTCATGTCAGGGTGCTTATATAACTATAGGTACATGAGGATGGACGAGTGCTTGAATGCCACCTCTCTCTATTGGAAGTTTTACTGTCTGTGGCACTTTGCAGACAACAGAGTGAAAGATTTTTATCCCCGCTGATTCTTTGTTCTGTTTCTCTTTTGTGTGTGGATAATTATGGTGGTAATTTGGCTACAACATTCTGAACTTCCGTGATTTTTAGTAAGGACTACATGGATTTGAATCTGTCAGCTAGTCACAATGCTTCCTCAATATTACCCATTTAGTGTCAATTATAGACAAAAAATAGCCCACTTATTGTCTCATATTAGCATCCACATTAATAATTGTGCAGAACAAAAGGCATAAACTGAGACCATCTGCTCTCACTACAATAATCTACCTAAAAAAGCTTAGCCAATAACTGACAGTAAAGATTCTGATGCATTTCTATGGAATCGTGCTATTTAAGTGTCTTTTGCGATTAAAATTACTACTGCTTTTGCCTATCACCTATTAGGACACACATTTCCTCATCTCAAGTAAAATATTGTAATTTCATTTTTATTACTCTATTAAGTTGAGATGACTTCTGCCAGATACCTGTAAGAAAATACTGTACCTTTATGTTACACTTCATTGTCACTGTTTTTCCCGTTGCTGCGAACAATACACACACATTTCTAAAAAACACATATATGCTGCAGATTTTTATTGTTTTGACAAGTGCACAACTCTTGAGCAGTGCTAAATGCCAGTATAAAGCCGTATCAAAATGTAAAATGTTAACCAGAAGTGCCATCATGACCTGAAAAGTGGAAAAGAAAGAAAGAAAAGAATATTTAAAAGCCTACAATCACAAAAGATTGTTGATATTTAAAGAGAATATACTGTGACTTTTCTCAGCATTGGATATGTGGAATTTTTTGTGGCAGCTTTCAAGAACAGATAGGAGTTTAAGAAACGTTCACATAAAAGTATAAAAGGCAGGCAAATCCCTGCTGTTTTATACCAGTGTCCCTATTCTATTCTCTAGCATATCAAGCCTGTCAAGACATCTCAGTGTTCTCCTTCTAACAAAAATATGTAAATGAAAATAATGCATTGCAAATGCCCAATGCATTTAGTACAATGTATTAAATGTTTGGTTCCGATCAGCTGCAGATTCAGTAAATGTTTTAAGATTAGATGCTCTCTAACCCCTGATGACAACAATTGAGACTTGATTACAGGCTGTCTTTGAATAGCAAAATACATTATTTTTTTTCCTCCAGAACTGAAATATAGTGATACACTTCCCATGTCTGCTTTTCTAATATGCTAAGCACCCATCTTTCTCCTTGATTTCAAATGGATCATGTGCTTATATGATTTGTAAATGGTGGAACTTCTTTTTCATCCTATTCATACTGTGAATTCAATAACAATTTTCTTCACAATATTAAAAATAACAATTAGGAAGACATAGAGGATAAATTATCCCTTTAGGAAAATTGGGTTATAAACAACATTATTGGAAGTTCGTGCACCGATCCTGTGGCACCTGAAAACAAGATTGAAGAGGATGCTCAAAATTTCATGTCTATTTCTAGATTTTCAAGCTTGGCTAATGTGCACAATGTTTGGGTTAGGCAATTTTTAGCATTTAGGCTAAGAAAAGGAGGGGTTTGGTTGTATTAATGGTCAATCTGTCTATTTATCAGTCCATGCCTAATAACAGTTGAACAGCTTGCTGAATTGTAACTAAATTTTAAGATTAGAAGTCTCTTTCATCCCAGTTATGTCAAGAATCCAAATCAGAGATCTCAATGAAACGAAGACACGTAGAATTATCCAGTACACATTGGCCAACAGTAGCCAGTGTTTATAGTACATATATATACCCAGATAATCAACAAATGTGTTTGGTTGACTGATGAGCTTGAATACATCAGTGAGACGATATGCTGTTTTTTGACTGGCCAAGATTCTCAAAATGGACACTGGCAAATGATCAGAGAAGATTAAGGAACAAAGTGTGCTTGTCATCAGAAACCAAACATGGTTAGCTCTGCTGCTTGTGCACCAACCTGCTTTTCTTCTTTAGTCGTTCACAGTGTATCTTAGGCATCTCAGGTACAGAAATGAGTCTCACACTTAAATTTTCTCTTCTCATCTCTATAGGTAAAAGAATTCTGGTTATGCATCTTGTAAATTGGTAACTCAGTATTTAACACACATTTTTGCATTTCAGCCTATCATGTAGAAATGCCTTCACTTACAAATATGAAAAAATATTTGAAAATAAGAAAATGTTTTGGCCAGTGTTGAGGTTCTCTTTCTTTTTTTTTTTTGGTTTTTTTTTAAGTTCAAAGTGATTCTTTTTCAAAATTCAATCTTATCATAGCAGAAACTAAAATAAAGTTTTAAAAATGGAAATTGAGTTTTCACAGTATGGCCAATGCATATTGGAATGGCATTTTAAATATTTTTGTAGGAAAAGTAATTATATATATTCCTGACAGTTCCATTTGGAAGGTCTTTCAAGTTGTTCTGGATCATGCAATTTATTTTTCCCAGAGTCTGCACATGTCTGCAACTACAATATGGAGTAATGTGTAAGTTCAGAGCTATGACTACCACCATGGCAGGTGTTCAACAAATTGGCAAGTCATTATTTCAGCCTTCATCTGCTTAACAATGTGGGAATGTGGTCTGCAGTTACGAGATCAAGTCTGAAAATTACTGTGCACTCCACCTATTACAAAAGTAATAACAGATAGCAGTAAGTCTAATATGAGATAGTAATTTTGCTTAGCTATGTAAGCTAAACATTTTCTACTCATATGTTATGATTAATAATGCTATATACAAATGCCTTTCTTGAAAGTAAAAACCTACAGGCAAAGTAATAAAATAATAAAAAGCAAGCAAAGCAAAACCTACAATTTTTGTCATATATCTGCAAGAGGAAAAAATTACCTAATGGTATGGGTTCTTCTATATTACCTCCCATTAACATCAATTCTGCAGACCTTTCCAAATATGACGAGTTCTTTTGTGCGTGTTAACATTACCGAGCAACAGAAGGGACACTTCTCTTCAGGATGGTTAGGAGAGTCATATCCAAATTTTTTGAAACTACAGGTAAAACCCCATCCTACTCTAAAAAGAGAAAAAATGTATAGTGCCCTAGATTGTTATTTCATCAAATTAGTTTAATCTTGTACTGATTAATAAAATTAAATACATTTTATTTAACTGAAAATATTCCTTTACATTCAGTTGTGTTCTAAAAACATAAAGTTCAGGTTGTCTCTTCTCAGTTAAACAAGATTTTATTACACTTTTTTTTTTTTTTTCTTACAAACTCCCCAGTATTTTCACGCACAAGAGGACATCTTTGTCTAGGAATTGAGGAAGTTCTTAATACCCCAGACTGGTTACCCTGGAAGCTGATTATATCCAGACAAGAGTGGAAGAGTAGAATCATCCTTACAGAATAAGATTATCAAGATTTCCTGATTAAGATAGTTTGCTGAATTTCCCTCAGACCTTATTAGACAGCACAAGCACAAACAATATGTAACAATGTTGAACTAGATAAAAGGGATGGGGAAAAAAAGTAATTTTAAAGGCACAAATCTAGTAATTTTAATGACCACGCTTTTGGTACCTTAATTAATTTAAAGTATGGAGTCGATATTTTGTCTGCAGTACCAATATGAAGCTTTTCTTCACATCTGGGTTTGTTAGAATAGAAATAGCCAGACTTACTAAAGGAATACTCAGAGCTATGAGAAGAAAACTTGCTGAAGGGTACTCATCCAAGTGGAGATCAGCCTGAACTGGACTTCTGGACCTCATATTACAATAAAGCAGATTGATTATCTTATAAAGATTACTGTCTATGTACAGAGTCAGGAGTCATCAAGGTATAATTTGCCATAATCAACAAAATCGTATCAATGTATGAAGTACTAATGGAGTGCACAAAGAAAGAAGTGTATGGATGCAATTAATCTCCAGTCCTGGAGTACTTATAAAGGCAGCTGCATTTCAGGGTCAGCTTTGTAAGGTCATGAGTGGATAGTCAACTGCAAATTGTCCTCAAAACCAGATTTTGGGGTTACTTTGGTGAAGGGAGTTTTTCAGGAAGTACCCAGACAGTGAGAATAATATTTTGTTGGTTTGAATGCAAACATTTTGGAATTTTTAAATTTTTTTTTAAACAGAAGTGACAATTTTGCCAAGATTTCAATATATAAACAATACTTGCTATACTTATACTTCATTTCAAGCACTAAATTGCTGAGAATTGCAGTAAGTCTAAATGGTGTACTAACAGCTGAATTCAAAAGAAGGTCTTCTGCTGTGATGAGCATTCTTAGTTCTTCCATCCAAAAATTACGATTTTGACATCTTCACCTTAAAATGAGATCCACCTGAACAGTAAAAATGAGAAAAAACTTCTTTGGGTAAGGTAGTTCTTGTTAGAAAGACACAACTACTCCAGAGTAGTCTGGTCACTACAGTTTGTAATACATTGTAATTCAAATTGTTATAGACTAGGTACAGAGTCTCGTATTGAAGGACAATCACTTGAGCACCAGATTATTCTGACATGGACGGCTTTCTCATTTTCATTACTTGTACTTGGAATATTCTCTGCCAGGATCATATTACCATCTGTTTCAGAGCATTTCCTGGGTTTCTTTTGGTTGCATAGGTCCTCACTTTGCTCTACTTCAATTTCTGGAAATATTTGGTATTCCAGAATTTCTCTACTACGCTGAGTACAAAGAATTATGGCTAAATCACTACATTAAAAATCCCTGCATGCTTTGGCTTTAGAGCTCAAATCCAAAGTTAAAAAACCAAAACAAACAAACAAATGAAAATAAACAAAAAACCCACCCTGAAAACAAAACAACCTCTGCTTTTTACTATGAAAACCAGGGAGAGGCTCACCACATTAAATTAACATTCTCCTGAATCCAGCTAGATGGCTTATTACTGGGTGTACTGTAGGATTGTCAGTTCCCTAATCCCTTACACTATTTACTCATTCACAAGTGTACTTTGCTGGAATTTTCTTCATTTTGCAAAATGTACTTTAGAAATTACATATATGCAGCCCAAATAAAACTAGGACTTACCCAGTGTGCTGTTTACTGTAGGCAAACATTATCATTAAAAGGCCATGTGTCACTTACTTTGTTCTGAAATTCACTCTGTTAAAAATGGAAAGCTTTTTCTTCCTTTCAAGTGCTTCCCCAACATCTGCTACCAGGATGTGTAAGCATGCAAAAGATAAGTAGGCTTGCATTTTCAGACTAGAACCAGTCTTTATTTCAACGTGCATAGAACTACAAGGAAATTTCATAAAGTAGTAACAGTCATGGATCTCAGTCAGTTCTCAAAGTCTGAGAGGTAAAAACTTTCTGAAACCGTTTTTGTGTTTGAAGCAGTAACGTTAATGCAGTTTTGTAAGTTATGGATGCAACCTTATGGATGCTGTCGCAGCACCTGCTGCCAAATCACCTGCAATGAAACACACAGATGAAGGAGAGTAAGAGGTAAAACTCAGAAAACAAAAGTTTTATATATATATATATGGGTTTTGTATATATTATTGCATTATGAATCAGGAAAGAGTGCTTTTTTTGGTTTTGTGGGTTTTTTTTAATGTGGATTTTTAATCTATGTTCAATTATACATAACTGAACTGAGTATTGAGGTATTTTACTCACATTATATTTATAGCCTCCAAATAATTTCTTACATTCTTGAAAGATGGCTCAAAAAACTGTTTAAAATTATATAGATATCTATCATGGCCACACAGAGCCGTGAGCATATGTGTAATAATAACTAGCCATCATTTTTTTATGTGTTAATTTCTCCAACTTTCATGTTCTTACTGAATACTTATTATTTATTGGGTTTCTACTTCTAACTTCTTGGCTAAGTAACCCGAGCTCATAATTAACTTAATGTTTCTCTTACTTGATTTGTTTTAATTTTTCTTGTTTCCTCTTATCTTACTTAACTTCTTTGTCTCCTCAATTGTCTGTCTTTCCTGACATTCTGCTCTTTCCTGAATTTTTAGATTTTCCTCTTCTTCTTTCAACTGTTTTTCACTTTTTCCTCTCTCTTGACATGTTCTACTATCTGCTATTTTTTAAATTCTCCAACCTTCCATATAGTTTATGGTGTTGGAAGTCCCTGTGAAATTTGGGACAAAGCAGGAATATGAAAATACTTGCTTTATTTGAGGGATTTGGTTTTGAAGACAATAGAATCTGCCTATTCAATGCAGCTCATAGTCTGTGTATCTCTTCCTTTTGCCTATTTTTTAAAAGTAAATTAGTTCCCAGTAGTACCATGAAACTATTGAAAAATCCTCTGCTTTACTTTTCCTGCAATACTCCTCCATCTGTATTCTGAATAATCTTTAGCATAGAGAGTATGGAAATACAGGGAGAGAGATAGCAGTGTAAATGGAGAAATTACCAAGACTATGAAAAAAATCACTTTAAAATGTGTATTTTTCTTCTAGTCTAATAAATGATTTCTGGACTGGTCTCACTCCAAGAGGAAATACGCACTTCAGTTGTAGAAATACTTAGTTGGCAGATTTAAGAATTTGCTTTTGTGCTGTACCTATCCCATAAAAGGTAATGAACTCAGATTTTGGAAGAACACCTGGAGATGCTTGTGTGTCAGTCTCGGCTTATGTTGAACATAATTGCTGTGTGTACTACTTCCAATGGCCTATATCTTTCACTAAAATATTTGTAGTGTCCTTAAGGATTATCCACGTCTCTGTTGCTTGGACCATTTGTAATCCTATTTTCTATGTGGAGTAATCCACAGATTTTTCTATACTGGTGTTCTGGTTTGCGTTTGAAAAGAACTAATTCTGTTTGGTGATTTTACTTTTCAGCTAAGTCTCTGCTATGTAACTGCACTTTCTGAAGTTCATGGCATATTTTTTCAGACAATGTATGCCTCTAGCAGTGATAACACTCAATATTTATAGATACTACTAAGGATTACTATGCAGAAAGGCTCTTCCTTATATTTGTGCAGACCAAGGTCACTGCTAAATCTTATGTGCCAGATTGGGGGTGCAGAAAGTAGAAGGGCACACATGTGGGGATGAGCAGACAGGACAGGTGACCCTAAACTGATCAGTGAGGTATTCCATCCTGTATACATACTATTCAGTATAAAGCTGAGGGTCACAAGGGTCAAGCCTCTTCTTCAATGGCCAGCATCCAAGGAGGACTCTGTCTGTTCCACCTTCACTCCCATTTCTGTGTTCCTGAATCCAGTTTCAGAATTCAGCTCCTGAATCGGGTTCCCGTCTGCTGCTGACTCTAGTTTGGGACTTCCCCAGTGCTTGTTCCACAGCATCAATGGCAATGGTCACATAATTGCCATCATGGGGGTTGGGTTTGATACTGCTTTTCTATATATTTGAACATATATTTCATTTTATTATTTTAAGTAAAGCTGTTTAAGTGTTCTTTTCCATAAGCCTCTGTCCTTTATTCCCTTTCATTTATTTCCCCTTGGAGAAGGGAGAGGTGTTGATAGAGAGCAATCTGTTATTTGTCTAGTGGCAAGCCCCACCCTAACCCTTGAGAATTAGGGAAAACCAAGCTGTGATATCCTTATTCTTATCTTGTTTGAGAGTATGTTGTAGGTTGTACATTCTTAATTTTAAACTATTGATTTCAACTATCAGTTGAAATAATCTCATCTTTTTTTAGTCATAAATCGTACTGTATTAGTGTCTTACAGAGATATGATCTTGTACTCAATGCATAAATGGAAATACCTCAAAATATATTACATTTGGTTTAAACAACTACTTATATGCGTTCTTTTCTTTGTACGATATCTTTGGAAATGGTAGCATAAAATTAGTCAGTGCTGCAAAAGGCTGCTGCAATCTCTCTGAAAAAATGAAGAAGTAATTAAACTCATCAACTAGACAGGGAATAGACACCAGATACATTTAGCTGACCTGTTAATCAGATTTTATTTTCCTCAAAATATAAATACTTCAACCAAATTAATGACTTTTTTGTCAGTTATGCCATTTTTAGGCTGAAAAAATAGCAATAATAAACCACAAAAAAATACAATTCTTGAAAATACTTTCTTAACTGTTGTGATTTCGAATATATATTTTTTGTTGTATCAGTATGCAGTTCCACTGTTTTAAAAACTATGTTCTTTAAAAACTTGAAAATGAAGCCATATTTGTTTGGCTAACATTATCTAAAATACCACTCATCTCATTACTGGTTTTTAAAAAATACCTCTTGTATAATTTTGCATGATTCTGCTTAAGATGAGGGTAACCTGTATACTTGGGAACAAATTTTTTGCCAGAGACATTTTAACAACTTCTATTTCAATTATCTAGATACCTCTGACTCTTCTTCTTCGATACATTTTGAAACTCTTTCCAATTTTAAAAAGTAGTATTGCTGTACTTAACAGCTGGGTGGCAATCTGTATGGTTGTTGAGGTTTCACCATTTTTTTCTTCATTAACTTGTTAAAGAACAGAATTTCCAGTTAATGCTCTATTTGAGATTTCCTCTACGTTTGTCAGATTATAAAACCATTTTTATTTTAATTTTTTAGGAAATCTTCAGTGAGACAAATATTTGGATATTGGCTTCAAATTAGTATGTAAATTAGCTATTTTATTCTGTGAGTGTTGATTATTAATATTTCACAGTAGTTTCTGGTGTTAAATTGTGTTAAACCATATTCTTTAGGATGATTCTACAGATTACTAAATGTTGATGGGTTCTATATCACCCTAAGAAAAAAATTATATGTTTTAACGTGGTTTACAAGGGCTATTAATTTCTATTCAGTTTGTGTTAGTTTATTTATACTTCTATTGTTTTCTATTTCTCTTGTAAGGTACAAGTTGACTCTTTGAAGTAAGAAGTTCCAAATTTTGACTTTTTGTCATAGTGTCACTAATAGACAAAGTAGAACTTTGCTATGCTACTATCTTTAGACTACACTGTACCTATATGCATAAGGCAAGAATTGGGCTTTTAAGCACAAAAACCTGTATTTCTAAATATATCAGCTACATAAAATGCAAATGTACAGGGTGCTGTATCATGTCATCTAGACTCCCTTTCCTCTTGTGGACCAGATGATCTTTTGAGGTCCCTTCCAGCCTGGGCTGTTCTGTGATTCTATATGAGTAATATTTATTTTTTTTTTTTCTTTTTTTTCTCTCAATGTTTCAGTACAAAAAGATAAGTGATGGCAGGAAACTGTACAAAGAATTTCAAACTTATTTTTATGCAATGTAGAGTATAAAAAACAGAGCATAGTGAAAATCAGCACTAAGTTTGCTGAAAGATTTCAGTTTCTTCTGGAAAATACAATCTTCCAGAATGAAAAGTCTTAAATATTAACACATTTTTTCCTTTAGAAATTTAGTCACTTTTTGTATGATTTGGTAACAAAACCTGCCATTTCATTTGTTATAGTTTTTATAAAAAAGGAAAATTCTCTGGAGAAGAGAACAGAAGGGGAATTATTTTGAAGTTAAAACTGTGTCTTTATGGCATCTAGTAGTATGTGTGCTACCACCTGACTGGCATCTTTGCTATATTCTGTAGTATAGATAGAATACTACAATGAGTTTCTAGTAAGTGCTGTAAATATGAAGCAAAAGCATACTGAGACACTACAGCAGAAGGTTTCTATTTATCCAGCAACATTTCTGTATTGTTGGAGGTCTTTGCTCCAGTAAAGTCAACAGGTTTTGCAGACTGTATGCCAACCATTCTGCAAGGATTGTACCTGCATATCTGCTAATGGAGAGGGTTACAACATTAAGTTGCAATTTATTTTAATATCTCTTCAAATCTTACAACTCCCTGAACAACTGCTGCCCTATTGCTGGGTCAGTTTGTGGTGAGGAACTGAGGGTCTTGGGCCGAGCTGAAATGTGGTCCTGGGCCATGGGTGGGGAGCAGGGGAGAAAGGGACAGTAAGCCAGGAGCCACAGGGTACTGACACTGCCTATGCTATTCTTATGGAAATTATTATTTAGAGTATGATGGTTGGGAAGGTGATAAGAAAGATTTTTGATGTTGGTTCGTTTGTTTGGGGTTTTTTTGATTGTTCTGTTTTGGTTTTGGTTTTGTTTTTTTACGTAGTGTGATTTTTAAAGAAGATACAGATTTGGAAATTAATTTTTAGAAAAATTAAAATTTTGGAGCAAACCTTGAATGTATACCACTTTGAATATTTTAACTATCACCAAGTACATTCTCAATTCTGACTAGAACTGATCAGAAAACACTCAATAAGAAAATGCCATCCATACAAATTTACAGTATTTTTCAGTTAAAATATACAACAACTATTTGTGGTTTTCGCTGCGGCCCATTTATGGCTCACGCATAAGGATCAACATTTCACTTACAGACATAAAATTCCTTGGTGCAGTAGAAGTAAAATGGCTTGTCTTTACCTTTTCCAAATGGTACCTACTATCCTGCATAAATAATTGATTTGTTTATGGCACTCCCTAATTTTCAATATTGTGCCACTTTTCAAACAATAACAAGTAGAAGCATGAATAGCGAAGGTTGTTATTTACTAGCCACAGCTCAGTGCACCATATAATCAAATCCTTTGTCAGAGCATCCTGCCACATAATCAAATCTTGTGAATTGTCCAAGGCAATTTTATAAATATATATATTCATTTAAAGCCTCAGTACGCTTGCCGTGGCTTGGGGTAAGTACATTTTTCTTTTATTTTTATGTTTTTGCAGTTCTTCATGTATGGAGTAATTACATTGTCTTCAGATACAGTTTCTACAGTTGAGAAATAACACTATAGATCTACAGCATGCTTGTGTTTATGAAACCACAGTTATTAGACTAGATAGTTGATTTAAAGGTTATTTTTTCCTATATAATGTGTTTTAAAGATTTTTATGCCACTTGCCACGTTCGGTAACAGGCAGAGTGATGCACAGCATAAAATTAGAAGAAGCAGGAGACCCCACAAAGAGTGCACATCTTCCTCAACTTGATGTGTTTTAAGATGCTAGCTTCACTTCTGTCTCTGGCAGTCTGCTGAACACCTTTGGAATTTTTATTTACTACAAGAAGCAGGTTGGAAGACTTTTTCGTAAGGCTCATTTTATTGATGAGAATCATAAAGTTCAAAATTGATCTGAAGTTCTGTGAAGAGACTGGTTCAAAGTAGGAAAAAAAGGTATTAAACAAATGTTCTTAGAGGGAAAACATTCCTAAGAATTGCAGAAGGTATTGCAATAGATAATGTTAGATGCTGGAGATGTTAGAAAACACAATAATTTTAGGTGAAAGAAAAGACATCATACAATGCCGTGTATATTAAACGTCTGGTTTTAAGCATTAGGTGCAAACTGAATAGCTTTAGAATCTCACATAAATATCTAAAAAAGAGCTCTATTTTTTCTGTATATGAGACTTTAGTATTTTCAGCCATAGAGCTTCAAAGACATATCCTGTAAGTGCTATGGAAGGTATTATATAGTTCAAACATAATTCCTGCTATTTAGTGTCTAGTCTCCATACATCCTCATCGACTGTCCTCTAACTGGATGATGATGATGAAAACATCTGCCAGATTAGGAAAAAACCCAACATGTAAGATGTCAGCCAGAACAATAGTGAGAAAAAAGCAAGAGGAAAAGAAAAAATCAGTAACAATACCCCAATTAAAATGAAAAACAAAACAGCTGAAGTGCAGATGAGTGTCAGCTTTCTTCAGACAGCACAGACAATGAGAGCTGTGCAAACACATCCAAGACATGTTTTTCAAAGTTAACTCTATAATGGAAAAAATAGTCTAGAAATAAGTAAAGGAATAATATTTCCAGGATTTATCTGTAACAGATCAAACAGTACATTTTCTCAGATATATATCCTATGTGAATTGACAAAGTCAGTGAGTGACAGGTTAGACAAACAGTAACCAATTCTTGAACACAATTACTTTAGCCCTGGTTTTCCTTACAATTCTGATTATTGGATGTTGTGGCATGTTAATTCACTTTACACAAAGTAGAAAGAAGCATCTAGAGAGGCCATAGTTCTATTTAATATATCTAATGTGATGTCATATAAATAGGTGGTGCCATGTGCATAATGAAATTGCAGGGGGCTTTACTTTCATCTCCATTTCAGTACCTTTAGAGTGTGAGTAGATGGCGTGCATAGTTTTCCTTTTTTGTATCTAGTTGCACAATTCAATCAGAGTATATGTAAATTTGAAACTGTTTGGATGCAGAGGGTGTTCAGCACTTCTGGACATGTTTTTGCAGTGCAAAGGTCCTCAGGTACCTGTTGATAGAGTAAACTATCAGGCGAGATCTGACAGCTCAAGGAAGGAAATGCTGCTGCAGCTTCATGCCCCAGGTTCAGCCAGTAGAGAGGCTGAAGGTGTGTTCCCATCACTCACATGCACACACAGCACATGTGTACACCACGTGTATACACAGTTGGCCACTGATCACAGACAGACATGTAGGGCACTCACACAGACAACAACATCAGCCTCATCTTGCTCTGGCTAAGGAGGTCAGAGGTATCTTAGTGCATATATATATATATATATATACACACGCACACACTCATATGAACATATGCACAAGCAGCTGCGCTCAGATACTCAGTCAGCCCAGTAACTGCCCCTGGATCTCAGGCTCTCAGTTGCTGGTACATGGACATACAAGCCCTTGAGGCCACAGCCTCACTCCGGTTCCTGGTACAGACTGTTGCACACACTTGCAAATGCACATGTATATGTGCCCAGGGAAGTGGTTAGGACTCCTCTGGTTCCCCAAAGGGACCAAGCTCTTTGTGTTCTTACTCTTAGAGACATACGTACACACAGCTGGACTCCCTTGGTCGCTCTTGACAGACAGCTTCTCCCGTGGTCTTGCCTGTAGACCCTCCCATTACCCTGTCTGTGAGGCCACTTTACCTCCTTGCCACATCATCTAGCTCGATCCTGTCTGGCATCCACATCCTCACTTACACACCTATACCTGCTTCAGTTGTTGCACCATGGCCACAAGGCTCTTTCCTGTTCCCACCTGCCTCTGCCTGGCACTTGCTGTCACTCAGTTGAGTCTCCGCACTCACTGGCAACCAGGTACGCAAGCCCTCCAGCCTGTGGTCCCAGTCCAGCTGCTGACACCCAGACCTGGACTTGCTCCAGGTGCTGGCACCGTGGGCCCCTGTAAGCCAATGTGCCATTCCAGTTGCTGGCACTCAACATCCCATACAGACACAGGCAGGGACATCGAACAGAGGTCCTCATCCAAGGAAAGAGATGGAAAGGAATTTAACAAGTCAGAACAGACTGCATTGCTCAGGCACAGGGCATGGACAGTCAAACGTGTCAGCCTGTTTACTCACCACCAGCACCTTTCATCCACTTATTCCTCTGTTTTCCCATGCTTGTCTCTCCCCAAATCACCTAATCCCTTTTCTACCTTTTGTTTCTCCTCTAAACATCCCTTAATAAGTCCTGTCCAATTCCAAAATTCCCTTGCCTCCCATACCATGTCCCACCCCCCTAGACAATGACCCCCTGAGTCCAAAAGGTACTCCTCCAGCACTGAGTCACTTTGATGTGTTTCACAAGTGGACTTTCGGACTGAGATTTTCCTTGGTCAGCCCTGGGAGGGACTTGGACAGGACAGCCCATCCTCTGAATGCTTGATTTGAGTTCCTGTGCCCCTGTGTTCCTCTGAGTTTGTGGAGATAGGACTTTGATGGACTGATGGCTCCTGTTATGGGCCTGGAAGGAGCCAAGGCAAAGTGTCATCTGGGGTTCCCTCCTGCAATGGTCCCTCTGCCCCTTTATGGGCACACAGATGAACCTTTATCACATGCCTATATACCACAGGTTTCTTATGTGTCATTATATCCACAGTTAAATACCTGAGGAAGTTCAGGCTTGAGCTCAGAGACAAAACTGTTAGTCGGTAAGTGAATAATCTGAACCACATACTTGAACTTAAGTGCCCAGAACTCACTTGAGGCAGCCTTGAGTCCCAAATGACTAGTCTGGTGACGTTTCTGTCTTACAGGTCAAGGTAAGCTAGGAGAAGGTCATCTGGAAGTATATTTCTTTACTGTCATAGAAGGATGCACCTCAGAGCAGCATGGACACAAATCAATCCATTACACTTTTCTAGGAATTTGTCCCTACCTGTCTTTTTACCTTCATAGACACATACATAAGAGTACTGGAAAGAAAAGACACTATTAGGCAGAATACACTACTGAAGGTGTACTTAACAAATTGTTCCCTCAAAATAGGATTTCGTCAAATTGGAGAGTGTATTACAAGGCTTTTTCCTGTTTTGGCACTATTTGATATTTAATTACTTGAGTGATGGAGTGTGCAGTACACCTCAGCAAGTCTGCACGTGTTGGCAGGCTGGGAAGGATACCCTTCTGAAGGGCAAGGTTAGCATGCAAAATGATGGTGACGAATTAAGATGCCTGTCTGAAATAAATAAGATGCCCATCGAGAAGGACAAGTTCAAAGTGCTGCAGTGAGAAGTAAGCAGCTGCAGTAAGATGAGCTGAGCCAATCACCAGTTCTGCAGGTATGACCTGGGCTTATGCTGAGCCTTTACAGATTCATGGAATCATGCAGTCATAGTGCTGATTGTAAGGACTTTTGGAAGTCACCAGCTACAGCTTACACAGACTATCACCAGCACTAGACCAGGTCAGCTATGGCTTTTTTTTTTAAGCATCATGTGTAGAAAATGTCTAGCGATCTGTAACATCTTTGTCTCACTTCACAGTGATTTCTTCATGCCTGGGCAACAGATTCATGGTTACCATCTGTGCCTAGTCTCTTCTTGAACAGTTTGGAGTATAGCACCGAATAACACATGAAATGGTTTTGGTCTGGTATCTTTTACAAGGCATTTGGATGTTTCCAGTTTCTCAGTCTGTAGGCTTTTCTAGTGAAGTTATATACCCCATAATTTTTACTAGACTATATCTTATGAAACTTAAATCTAGTAGCTACCTATAAAATTTCTTGATAAGCGACTAGGCCTGCTGGCATAGTGTTGGACACTCAGGAGTGTGGAAGGAGTAAGACTGAATGCAGACCAGTGCATGGTCATTACAGGAAGAGCCCCTAGCTCAGTTGAACTACAGCGTTAAATGGATAATGGTTTGGACAGTTTACAGCAGAAGAATCCTGAGAGGCATCCCATTTGAGTACAGTGTGGATGGTTAAGCTAAGAGAATCCAGAAGAAAATCAATCTGAATGTAAAAATCAGAGAATTGTTTTGTTGTGGTGTGCCTCAACAAAACAATTGTGCAGAAAAAGACTGATTGGGACTGCATTAAAGACACTGCAGTGTGTCCTCTACTCTGCTCGGTGCTGATAAGGCATCTACTAGAGGTTTATATCCCACTCTAAGCATTAGACTTCCAGAAAAGATAAAACAGAATAACTGGTGAGAGATCAGTGCAGAATAATAATAATGATAGGTGATCTGCAAAGACAGGAGTATTTGGAGCTGATTAGTCTAGGGAGGAGAATGCAGAGGTGTACCAAGATCAGACTGCTGAAAATGAGAAAAGCATAAACTCACTGTCAGTGGGATTAAGGCACAGGACTAAGTAAAAGTGAATCAAGGAAGGTATGGTATTACACATCAGAAAAAAGACTACCAATAGGAAGGATAGTTAAGCACTAGTTTAAGTGAGAAGATTGTAAACTCTCCCTAACTAGGAATTTGCAGTAGCAAATTAGACAAATGCGTGTTTGGAATGGTTTCACTGCCCTGGGGCAGTGAATGGATTAGAAAACTTCTCAGTGGTCTTTCAAGGCTTATTTCCTATGAAACAACTACAGTGTAATATTTCCAAGCATACTAATACTATAAATTCTGTTGCCAGTGATACTATACATTGCCTTGCCAGGCAAGAGCACGCTCAATGCTTCTAGACAGCACTACAAGAACAAAAAAAATCCCTTGCATTGTAAAGCACTTACATTTCATATTTTAATTTATATGTATTATTAGTTTTAGAAGACATATAGTACTGCTGGTAAAGCCATATGTTCTACTCTGAAATCAGAAGAAAATTTACAGTTAACTGTATTGACTCTGCATTTGGCCCTTGCATTGTGTGTGTCTTGACTTCTTTCAGCAGTAATTTGTCACAATGATAGACACTGGAGAAAATCTTGATGTTTAGTTTCTTAATCTGCTTGTCTAATAAGAAATATGATAGAGAGTTATAATTAAATTTTCTTATTCTTGACCTATAATGTGTCATTGTATCTACTTATGATGATAAAGAATTGTATAATCTCATGAAGGAAGAGCAAGAGGCAGTTGGCTAATTTTCTTCTCAACTGTCACTATAGTGCTTTGATATAAATGAAAACGTCAGTGCTATAAAATTGAAACTGAATAAAGAGTATATATGAACTGATTTCTGGACTAAAATTGCAGATCTTGAAAAAGGGGGCTGTTGTCATCATGACCTTCTACTAATAAACATTAAAATACAGAGCTATTTAACTTAATTTTGTAGCTATTCCTGCAGTGCATGCAAACAGAATTTAATTAAAGATGAAAAAAGTTACATTAGATAATGTATTTGACCTCCTGCCCAATTACTGGCTATAAATATAATGACCTCTGCTTCTGGCAAGCATATTGCAAATGAAACAAAAAATATATTAAAGAAACATATTTATTAATTAGAGTTTGGTAACATTAGAAAATATTAAATGCTCTCTAAACATATAGGAGAACTTTTTTTGTCCAAAAGACCTTTCAATCTCAAGTGACAAAGATGAGCAACGTGGAAACTGAGAGGCATTGGTGTGTAGTGATGGTGATCTACTTTGTAAATAATACAGAATTCTACACCTTTAAGAACATTTAGGAGTTTCATAAAGGGAGTATTTTGTGGAAAAAGGAACTCATGTCTGTGCTACTCTTTCAATCCTTTTGTAAGATAGAATCACTGCAATGTGTCTAGTCCACCTATGTCAAGTAGATAGATCAGTAATTCCTAGTAGTCAGCTGCTTCAAAACTTGTAGGGAATAAAGAGGTTGATCTTTCTGATCAAAAAGTTATGAAATGTCCATATTTGATTATGCTGAAGATTGTGCCTTCAAAACTGGGACTATGAACTGAATCTGGTAATTTCTACTTGCCTAAATCACTTTTTTAGTATTCTTCAAAACAATCAGAGAAAAGAAATTACTTTCTAACAGCAAACATATTTTATATATCTTAAGAGTAGATGGAGCAAGGTGGGCAATAGCAAACTGCCAAATGAAGTAATCATGGAGGTGCCAAATCTCTTACTAGGAAGTGACACCAAAGACACTGAGGAAATTCCTCACTAAACCAATACTTTATCTCTAAGAGATTTGCAAAGCTTCAAGGAGACAGATTTCTGCTAGTTTCCAGTTTCCATACTAAAGCAGAATGACATCATTCTATTCATGTTTAGAGATTAATTTGCACCAAATCTTCTTTTTTTGCCCCCAAGGTTCTGTGATGTTTAGGTAAGTTAGTTCTCTTCTACAGTTTCATGAAAAAGGACTTAAAGGAATGAAAACCTTCTAGGATCTTAAACCTTTCTGCCTACAACAGATAGAGTGAGGCAGCCGAGTCAGTTTGTTTTGAAACTTAGGATGTTCCAATAAATAATAGTAAATAAAAGTAACAAGAATAAAGCAGCTTTAACCTAGGATTTCTTTTGCCATAAAGACAGAAAATTAAAGCAATTCAGATCCTTATTCCTCTGGAATCTAGTGTTTTTAACAAAGCACTTTAAAGTACAAACCCTATAGCATTCTGATAGCAACTTTATTTAGGAAGTAGACTGCAACAGAAATATGTGTAACTTGTCCTGGTGGTGAACACAACTCTCAAACTACTGTCAAAACCATAATTTGATTTAGCAATCTAAAACTTGCAGTAGGATTATGTTAATTTTGCAACAACCACTTAACAAAAACTGTCTTCTGGAATGCTTTTGTCCAGATAGCTCCTTTATTTGGTTTAGCAATGCTGGCTATGGCAAATGCCGTTGAAGAGAGTTAGCATCTATACAGAATTTCATACAGTATGGACCTGCAAAACTGGTACTTTTGTTGTTAACGTAATTTTTACAAATATCTTATAACTTCTTCATGAGGAATGACTGTATTTGAGAAATTCTTGAAAACTGACATTTTATTCCTATCCTAATTTGAAGTGTGACATTCCTATCAATAAGAAAATTGTATTAAGGAAAAATGCATATCACTTAACCTCATAGATATCAGCAGACAATGCATAAATAACATGTGATGCTAGGAAGACCACTAGTAATATAATTAGAAGTAGTTTTATGACTGTATACAGTGAAGTGTCTGTAATCATATTTGAGAAGTCATGGCAGTCCAGTGAAGTTCCTGCTGAATGGAAAAGGAGAAACATAACCCTTCTCTTTAAAAAGGAAGGAAAGGAAGACCTGGGGTACTATAGGCCAGTCAGTCTCACCTCTGTGCCTGACAAGATCATGGAACAGATCCTCCTGCAAACTATACTAGGGCACATGGAAAATAAGGAGATGATTGGTGACAGCCACTAAGGCCAAATGATGCCTGACAAATTTAGTGGCCTTCTACAACAGGGTTACAGTGTTGGTGGATAAGGGAAGAGCAACTGATATCACCCACCTGCACTTGTGCAAAGTATTTGACACTGTCCTGTATGACATCCTTGTCTCTAAACTTGAGAGACATGGATTTAATAGATGGACAACTCAGGGACGTACAAGAAATCTGGAGAGGGACTTTCTACAAGGGCATGTAGTGATAGGACAAGGCTAATGGCTTTGAGCTGACAGAGGGTAGATTTAGATTAGATGTAAGGAAGAAATTCTTTATTATGAGGGTGCTGAGACACTGGAACAGATTGCCTGTTGAAGTTGTGGCTGCCCTCTCCCTGAAAGTGTACAAGGCCAGGTTGTCTGGGGCTTTAAGCAACCTGATCTAGTGAACGTGTCCCTGCCCATGGCAGGGGCATTGGAATTAGGTGATCTTTAATGTCCCTTCCAACCCAAACTATTCTATGATTCAAGCCAGACAGTTCGTGATCACATGGCTCTATCATTCTATGATAATTTGTATTAGAAGCAACAATCCTTTTGTGGAATACAGAGTTTAAAAGGCAATGACAGTTTCCAGAGAGCAAGAGTGAGTTCTTTCCCTTACCTTTGTCTGATTAATTGCAGAATTCAGGGTTTTGCACTCTGTGCCTTATATTAGGCACTATCTATTTGCAATCTGTTAAAGCATAACACTTAAAAGGCTTTTCCACTGAGAAAATCTGCTCCCTCTGAACTTAAAATATGAAGACAATTTCCACCTAACTTTTATATTAGATGAAAAAAAATCCTGAAATTATAACATTGTTACTATATTAAAAATTCTCTATATCTAAGTGTGCAGTTTCTGGAAGTGGCTTGCTTTTTACATTTTGAGTGTATGTATGTGCTAAATTCAAACTTGCCTGAACCAAAAAGACCCATTTAAGATGGACTGGCTATGGTAACAATGGTTGAATTAAGTCCCTTTCTGATTCCCCGCCCCCCCCAGCTTTACAGTATATCTTTTTCTTGCCTAAAGCAAGCAAAATCTAGAAAAATTAGTTAAAAAAAAGGACAGCTTTAGCTCAATCATCCTCGAATTGTAAAGAAAACTGGTGATGGGATCTTCAGCCTGGCAGAGACCTTAGAGGATCTGGAAAACTGTAGCATAAAAGTGTTGCATCATAATTTTAAAAACAATCATAAAATTTCTAAAGCGTTGTATTTAATTTCACATTTCTACAAATGTTAAAATTAAGTCTGGATATTTTCTGTAGAAGATATGGCTCAGTACTTAATGCTGGTCCTTTATGGCTGGCTTAATTGCAAGTATAACTATGAATGTAGTTGTCTGCATTCAAATGGGACTCAAAGATGAAGAAAAAAAATTATAATGACAATTATGACAATTTTATTATTAGAGAAAGGCAGGATAATTCAAAAGTGCAACCAAGTCAGGGATGATTACACCAGAGACAATCTCCTTTGCCTAAAAAAAAAACAAACCACAGTTTTGCTTCTGGTTTTACCTGTAGACAAGATTTGTCACCTCGTGTTGTAGGTTAAACCCGGTAGGCAGCTAAGCACTGAATTTGCTTGCTACCCCTCAGTGGGATGGGTGAGAGAATTGGAAAGGTAAAAGTGAGAAAACACATTGGCTGAGATAAAGACAGTTTAACAGGGAAAGCAAAAGCTGCACAGCACAATAAGGAATTCATTCACTACTTCCCAAAGGTAGACACTCTGCTGTTTCCAGGAAAGCAAGGCTCCATCACATTTAACATTTACTTGGGCAGACAAATGCCATAACTCCAGATTTCCCCCTCTTCTTCCTTCTTCGCCCCCAGCTTTTGTTGCTGAGCATGACATCATATAGCATGTGATAGTTGGGGTCATCTGTCCTGGCTGCATCCCCTCACAGCTTCTTGTGTACCCCCAGCCTACTTGCTGGTGGGCTGAGAAATAGAAAAGGCCTTGAGGCCGTGTAATCGCTGATCAGCAATACCTGAAACATCCCTGTGTTGTCAATACTGTTTTGATTACAAACCAAAAACACAGCACCATACAAGCAGAAAATTAACTCTGTCCCAGCCAAAACCAGTACACCTTATTTCCAGAAGTTGTACACAGGTTTTCACTGAATTCCTGATACCTAAAACATTTAGAAGTGGGGAAAAAGGTATTAATTGATGAGATTGTAAGCTACCTAAATCATTTATTAAAACATTTCCCACCTTTCTAAATCCAAAATAAGTAAGCCAGTACTCAAAAGAATTCATTTGAAGCATTTTCATGAGAATGAAAAATGAATGTGAGATGTGAATTTAATTCCTCTGTTTATTCTGGCTTACTTACTTCATATACCTTCTTCAGAAATAAGTGGTCTAAATGACTCAGAGTTTAAGTAAAGAAGTTTTTAGTGCTTAAACATATAAAGTCATCTAAATATCATATCCAAAATCCTTGAAATAAAACTATTATTAAGTAGCCTCTTACAACTCCATCTCCCATCTCGCATTTTTTGTTTGTGTCTGTGAAATCCTATGGTGGAAGCATGCTGACCTGAAAACTTGCTGTGCAGATTTAGGCAGGTGCCATGGAAAGGAGGGAGAGAATTGTCATTAGCTTCTGCTTTCTTACAGCAATAAGACTGACCTGGGAAGGGTGATCTTGAGTCAGAGGAATGAGCTGGATCAGTTCCAGGGGCTTTTAAAGTATGCTTTGTCTCTAAATACATGCTCATACATACATAATCTCTCATTCATGCTTTTCTGGGTTCAGAATGAGCTGTTGTTATTTTCTGTTTGGCTCCATTCCTTCGTGAGACCTTTCATTACGCATTTTGGCTCATGAATACCCAATCTGTCACTTTATATGCAGTGGGGTAATACTCTTCTATCAACTTGATAGGTAGATAGTCTTTGTTGTGGTGGAAAGTATTAAAAAAAAATATTCAGCCACTCTTTTTTCTAATAGAATCTTCTGATTATGTCAGTTTTAGTAAGATACAGAATATTTGTTCTATTAAATCCAAACACTCAATTACATATAAAAAGTTTTCAGCTCTTCCTTTATTTGCTGAAATTGGATTGTTAAAAATACCTTTCTTTCTAATAGTTTTTTGGTCACATTGTCTGATTGAGAATAATTGTGTGTTTCTTCTCAGCATTGTTGAGGGTAGAGGCCATTGACTAGTCAATACATATGTAAGGGAAGTTGCTTAACCATTATCAGAAAATGAATTAATTAATATATGGGGGGGGGGGGGTTATGCTTATATAGCTTTTTTTCTATTTGGTATCTTAAATGGTCTTGCCTTATTATATATAAATAGTTTCAGTACTGCATAGTAGAAGTACTAGAAAATTATCACCTATCATTTCAAGATGTTTGTCACCTCAGTTATGTAAGGAACAAATGCTATTTGGAAGACGTTATTTGTGGTCTGCTATTACCAAGGCAATTCTCCATCAAAAGTACACTGATACTGTTTCACTCTATACACTTCATCTACACTGGTCAGAACTTAAGACACCAGTGTTCATGAGAAGGAAACACATAGGAACTTTTCTTTTTGTGGAATTTGTGGCTAAGTATCTCACTGACACCACTGACTGATTGCCGTATTATAACTGTAAATTAGTTAGAATTTCTTAGCTGATGACAGAAGAAAGCCCAAAGGAACTTTAGGTTCATCAGTACAATTCTTCCTTTCAGTTATAAAAATGTTTTCATAGGTAAATTCAGTGACATACAAACACCCTGATGCCCAATACTTTATACTGCAAAGCATCGTGATCTCAGTAAAAGTTATCAATCACAAATAAGCTTAGCTCCAAGGATTTGAATAAACTTTTAAAATCATATCATTTCATCTTCTGTGGGGCAGTTCACATGATGAAAGTTCTGCACAAGATTACTTGTTTCCCTGAACAGATTACAATCCAGAAAAGCATTGTAGCATTTCTGCACACGGAATGTGCAAAATAGACAAACTGTTTACATCAAACAGGATAAATTCCTTTCAATTTGTTTTACAAATTAGGAATTAAAAATTCCATTCTACACTTTGATTCGCATCCCATGTGGCCTGGTCTCAATGGGACAGAATCATAGCCCTGCCATGTTCTGCAGACCACGAGCTGTTTTGACTCAGACAGTGCAGCTGATGGGGGTGAGGAGGAAGTGCTCTTGTTTGGGCTCTCCCTGACCCTGCTCCTCTACCTGCTCCTGGGGACTGCTTTCCTATTTATTGTGACTACCATACATTTGCTGGGCTGAGTATAAATTTGTTTAATTTATACTGGCATTTCATGAAATCCATTTTCATTTGAACCTCTGAGTCTTCTCTCCTTTTCCTGATCCCCCTTCTTGTCTGGGGAAGGGTCCCTGAGTGATAAAGCAACTGCTATGGTTTAGCCCTGGATATAGGGAGCCCAACATTTATTTGGGGTCTGACTTAAATACCTCACCTGGGAATATTAAAGACTTTTAATTAGAGAGTTTTGAAGCGCTGACGTTTTAGTGGATTGGACCAAGCTGTTACAAGCATTCATCATGTGGTGATGTGAACAGGCTGGTTTCTGGGTGCAGTACTCTGATACTTCTTTCTAGAGTTGTTTTTGAAGCTGTGGATGACTTTACCACTGTTGGTTTTGTGTGATTTATCACTCCTGGGCGTGGGGCTTCCTCTAGTACCATAACTTGGGTGTTCATTGCCCTTAGGTTATGGTATTATAAATTCTTTTGTAATTATAAACATTTCTGGTAGTAAGGAATGGTACTAGACAAAGAGAATTTGGGATGCATCCCTTGGGATGCTTCCACCATCTTGATCATATTTTGCGGCCTTTTGAACATCTCTCTGTTCTTGGTCTTGCTTAGAGCAAAGTATTAGTATAGAGGTGGATATGGTGTAGCTGCCACAACCCCTGAAATGGGCCCTGCAGCTACCTCACCCCCCCAAGAAGTACTGCAGCTACTCAGCCACTGGTTGTGGGTGACGTGTCTGACCTAGGGGAAGTATCAGTTGTCCCTGGAAAGAAGAAATAATACACAAAAAGAGTAGGTCCTGCAGGGACATCACAGGCAGAATAAGAGGTGACCACTCAATCTCTAGCCCAAGGTGAGTTGCAAGATGTACATAAAGATCGCTGTTGTCACGATGTTTGCAGTACACTGATGAAATCATCATATGGAATAATGCAGCAGAAGAAATGGTTGAGAAAGGGGAGAAAGTAATCCAAAATCTTCTGACAGCTGGTTTTGCCATCAAAAGTGGCAGGGTCAAGGGACCTGCACAAGAAATCCACATTTTAGGAATTAAGTGGCAAGGTGGGTGTTTCTAGATCCCAAGAGGTGTGATTAACAAAGTAACAGCTATGTCTCCAGCTAATAAAATGGAGACACAAGTTTTCTTGTGTGTCACGGATTGCTGGCAAATGCGTATTTCAGACTACAGTGAGATTCTGAGCCCTCTCTATGAAGGAAAAAGAACTTTTTGAAGTGGGGCAGTGAGTAACAACAGGCCTTGAACAAATCAAGCAAGAGACAGTTCATGCAATAGCTCTTGGGCCAGTCCAGACAGGTCAAGATGTAAAAAAATGTGGTCTATGTCACAGCCAGGGAAAATGACCCTACCTGGAGTCTCTGGCAAAAGCAGCAGGGGAGACTTGAGGTTGACCCCTAGGATTTTGGAGTGGAGGATACAAAGGTTCTCAGATCAATAATACACCAACTGAAAAAGACATACTGGCAACATATGTAGTTGTTTACTAATAAAACTTGGGGAAAAAAAAATTATGAGAGATAAACACTCCCTTTTCCTTTCTTCCGTAGAACTATTATTAAACAAAATGCTCACAAAGAGGTTACCTGGACTATCTGAAATTAAAGCTGAATGTAATATCTTGTTGGTTTTCCGTGTATAGTATGTGACACAGAACTATGTTAGACAGGCACTTGAGTGCCTGCCTGGGATGCCAAACTATGACTTGCATGGGAAGAAATTTTGTTTAGATGTTCTAAGAGGAAAAGCATGTGGATTTTGACATTTTTCCCTTTTAGAGGGAGAATTAAATTATTCACTGAGCTCTCTAGGGACTTCTGAGCTGGCATTTCTGAAGCTGAAAGAGAAAACAAAGCAATGCGTTGTGCTGTTGCTTACCTTTTGAATAGACTTGTGGATCTAAAATTTAGATGTAGAAGTAAATTGCTTAAAAGCCCATTGCTTGTCTCTGTCCAAGCTTTGTATTGCTAGTTAACGTCAAAAAATAATCCTAATGTAACAGAATATTTCTTTTCAGTGACTTCCATCTATATCATGCATCTTCTATTCCTCCCAGCTTTTCCATACATACATACTTTGTGTAAAAAATTTCATAAGAAAAGGAACAGAAAGTAAAAATTTGGTGTTTTACTTCAATTTTTTCCCTTTCTGTAAAATATAGAAAGTTTGAAAAACATAAAAACTCTGGAAGACAGAAGTCTGAAAGTATTGTTCTGACTGAATGGAGGTGTGAGACTCAGGCAATCAAATATTCTAATTTGTACTTGCTCTGTCTGGATGTAGTGGGCATATTTCACTTCCCTGTCATGCTCCGAACCACTGTTGCTAGGGAGAGAGGATATGATGGTAAAATGACTTTATGTACTAAAATTGATTTAAATTACAACAGTCATTCTCGCAATAATCCTTTTAATTGCTCTTAGGAATTGTGAAATTAATTAAGAAATATCTTGTGGCATCCCCTCAATTTAAAAAATAAAATATTGATTTAACTCATTGAATGATTAGTACCTTGTGAAAAGTAATCATCTTAGCTTTTTATTTTTCTGAAAAATAACCGCTAAAACCAAATGAAAGTTGAAAATGCCTAATAAAGAAATATTCCTCTTTTGAATCCATTTCACTATCTCATGCCTACCCTTATCGGCTAAACCAGATGAGATTAGTGGTGTCTTGTGTCCCATTAAGAGGAAGAAAGCTTTTGTTTTTCACTTCGTAGCACTCACTTTCCTGTCATTTCCTCTGTTTCTAAGGCTTTGTGTTCAACTTAAACTGCTAGGAAAATACATTAACCTTTAAAGGGACGTGGCAAAAGAATCTGTTCTGTGAAGTGTAAAAAATATTTCCTTCAGCTATAATACTTATTTTCTTTTTCTACTCATTAAGTGTTTATGCAATGTTTACAGTAATAAAACACTATTAGCCAGATTTAACTAGGTGACATAGAAATATATGGACAGAGCCCTGACACAATTGAAGATAGATGCCAAGAATCAGATTATGAGAATTGCAAGGGTGACATTAAACACATACCTGCATTGCCCAGCCCTGGGCTCCCCGAATTCTGGAGTTCTTCCTCTCAAACAATTTAGAGTGACCTGTCTAATTGCAAATCACGCTGCTTGTCAATGACTACGAGGTGAGAATGGATCAGAAATTCTTGCCCCTGCTCTTAGTTCTTTATTTACACCTTCTGTAGCAATAGTACAATGACAAGGTAGGAATCATTATTCTTTGTTCAGAGCACCGTAAAAGTCCCTTATTCTGGAACTGAAAATTTCATTTCAAATAATGCTGGTCAGGTACCACCAGATGTGTGACATTATGCTTTACCTAGAAACTAGATAAATGGTTGTTTTTAGTCCAAAGTATACACTTTATTCATCTGCAGTTCTGGTATTAAAGACAATGCACTCTGCATTTCTATTAAATGCAACTCTTTAATGAATAGAAATGAACAAAGAAAGAATTACATTAAAAGCATAAACGAAGAGACAGCTGGGAAGGGGGAGAAATTCAATCTGTTCAATACAGGCAGGATTCTGTATAAGGGTCATGAATACTACTTAAGCAATGGGCCATTAGGGCGGTGTGGTTATCATGAAATAATCTCACCCCTGGAGGGATAACTATAGACCAGATGCAGCCATGTGCTTCTAAGCACCCAGGGGTGTAGTTATCATGATAATCACACCTGCTGATTTTGCTTCATTGCCACTATAAAATTTCCCATATTTCGTCTCAGTACAAACATAGCACAGTGTTTAAGTATATTATTCTGACCACGGAAAATTGCCAAATAATGTAAGAATAGTTAAGCAGTTTAAGCTACAATGCTACTGCAAAACCACGTAAAAATGTGGCGAAGCCAGCAGGATGTAATACTTTTAGGGTAAGTTTGAAGGAAATGGATCTTTGTTTCAGAGGAACAAGGGTACATTAACAGATGTTTAAGGTTATTTGAAAGGCAAGACCCAATGCTCCACTGCACCAGGGCAAAGCCAGGGCTCCCGTCTTTTATTCCCCACTTGCCAAAAATTTGACCTCTTCATGGTAAAAAAGGTAATGAAGGACTCACTACCTGTAGCAAAAACCTTGAGGTGACTTTTTTTCCCCCAAAGCCAGCCGTCATCAAACCCATTCGGTGCCCATGTCCTGAGAAATGACAAAGATTTGAATTCATAGTGTATGCAGCAAGGACCCTACTTTCTTTTGTCTGGAGACAATGGTTAGGATGGCTTTTGGCAAAATATTCACAGTTCCCCCAGGGAGATGAGCTGTCAAAGTAATGATAAGGCAGCAAGGAGCTGCAGGGAACAGAGTTTGGGCTTCTGTGGAAACACCGCTGAATCTGACTTGTTTTAAAGTCTAGGGGCTCCATCTAAAGAGTTAATGGTCTTCTCTCTTCACTGAAGCTGTGTAACCTGACACAAAAGAATATATTAATAAAAAAAAATAAACAGGTGGAATTTCATCTTCTCTACTTGAACCAAATGAAAAGGAAGAAGGGAACTTGTTTTCATGAGCAAGTCTGATTCTTTTAAAAGAAGCAAATTTCTGTTGTCTGGAAAAGGCCCCCGTAAAAAAGCTGACTAAGTCTGGACAAATTCAAATTAATTTTTTTCAGTTCATTGAGTTCTTATGACAGAGAATGATGCTTGAGATATGCCTGAAATGTTGTCAGTGTCATCAAACAACATGATCTGGTAGAAATTAGGGGTATGGGTTTTTCAGCCGAGAAACCTGTGACTCATCTAGGGTTTAAATTTCAGTATACATGTAAACGAACATGGCCAAAAGTTAAGCGTAAATTATATGATAAATGTTGATGAAAAAAATTACTTTTTAAGAACAAATTTTGCCAGACAACGCAGCCAAATAAAAAATGTGCTGTGTGCAGCTGATCTCATTTTGAGTTTTTGAAGTATTGTAAACTTTTGTGGCTAGCTTTCTAAAGTTAGGATTATGGACACTCAATTCACATGTTACAGATTGCCGTCAACCACATTAAAACAGCATGATCTGAAGCTGTTAGTTTAAGACTATGCATGTGAGTGGACTGAAGAAGATTATTCTTTTATATTTTTCCCTTATCTAGATTCCTTAATAAATTAAGATGCTTACATGAAAATCAAATTTTATGAAGATACTAGGCACAGGGCAAACACCTATGAGAGGACAATCATTTAAAATTACTCAAGGATTTGTAGAAGGAGAAAATGGCTCAGAAAGGCATGAATAAAAGACAGAAGTGGACAGAGCTGAAGACAAAATCTAGTAACACAGAAATATAAAATACATGTCAGAATATCAGTCTAAGTATTTTTATAGTGTTTTTATTGCTTCTTGGCTGTCAGAAGTTAATAAGGAGAATCATAAGAAAGAAAACCCAATAGTTCTGAAAATGAGACAAACGGCAGAGGAAAGAAATTAGTTATAAGGTAAAAGAGAATGGGAAGGGATCAAAAGCAAATAAAAATATTAAAGACGGAGAAAAGAAAGAAAATTGGAATCAATAACTAAGGAAAATTAACAAATAAACAAGCAGGAAATTCTACAAAATGTTATGAAGAGCAAGAGAGTAATCATATATAATAAAAGGGTAATTATTATTTTCCCTTCATCTGAGTGAACTATTGGTGTTCAATGTCTTTTTTTTTTGTTTGGAAAAGAAGTACATTTAAGCCTTTGTAAAAAACAGAGCTCTCCTTACTTTTCCAAATCTCTAGCTCTTTCAGGAATTGCAGAGTAAAAGGCATAAAACAACTTGATCAATAAATGAAGTTGTGAAGACAGAATTGCAAATATCTTCAGGAGTCATCAGTTTCAAGTAGACTAGATTAACCCCTAATTGTTTCTATACTTGGAATGAAAAAAATTCTGAAAAATAATCACCTGAACATTTCATGAAAAAATAATGCAAGATTCTACTTAAACACATTGTTATGTTCCCATATCATATGTTTAGAGTTCTTTAAACATGCTCTTCAAATTTAAATACTATTTTTACATCAAAAATGTTCATATGCTTATTTACTTGAAAGTATCTTTACCATGAAGTGAAGTCCCTCCCACTGTATGTGAATATCAGGTTTGTGACCACCTGAGGAACCTGAACATACATAAGTCCATGGGA
>WUAM01000179.1:95691-116073 GCA_024336885.1 Actenoides hombroni | reverse complement strand
CCATCCTTGGAAGTTTTTAAGACTAGGCTGGATGGGGCTCTGAGCAACCTGCTCTAGTGGAAGGTGTCCCTGCCCATGGCAGGGGGGTTGGAGCTAGATGATCTTTAAGGTCCCTTCCAACCCTGACAATTCTATGGTTAATATTCTCCTTCTGTATCCATGTATTCCATTATGTATCCAGGCAAAATAAGGGAAGAAGAAGGAATTTTCTTTCATTTTTATCTATTTTAGAATATAAAACCACTTTCTGCTTGCTGAGCAAGAAAACTTAGCAGGTTTTTCTGAATGTGTTTTTAATAGAGCCTCAACAGGAAGGCAGATAATATAGCTTGAACAAGACAGGCAGCCACTGTAGTAGAAATGAGAAAGACACCGCAGACATTGAGTGTTCTCAGTTATGTCCCGAAGTTGTCTTTCACTGTACCCTCTCTTATCTCACTCACATCAACCTATAAAGAGCCCAAGTACCTTCCAGACACTGTGGGAGATGAGCTCCCCAGTGCATCCTGCAACCACCTGGAAAGCACCTCCACACTTTTTCTGCTGCTCTCACTGCCACATCCAAAAACTCAACTGCTCTCAGTTAGATTCCAGCCCTCTTTCAGCTGTCACTGATCCAAGAGCCTCTGGATCGTTCCTTCCACCACCTATTCCATAAGTAGAGATCCTCTTTTGTGAGAATAGGAAATGCAGGAAATAACCAAGATTTTCAGCACAGACTCAGACATTCAGTGTTCTCATTAACCTAAACATCCTAGCATCAAGCAAACTCGGAGATTCCTCAGCAATCCCAAGCTATTTACCTATCCTGAAAAAAACTACCCTCACATAGGAACCTCGTACTCAGGTTTTAATATTCTTGGTGCTACCCTTGACTCCACTTAAGGAAGACCATAAACTAAAGTTATATAAAATGATTTGCAGCTGTTCAAATTAGTTCACTGCATAATATGCATAAATATCCATGATATTCATTGAATATCACAGTAATAGGCACGTAAAGGTGCACATCCATATGGTTGTAAGATTTAGGTCTAAAAATAAAGGTCTTGGCAAAACATGACATTTCCAGGGGACCTGCAATCTAACTAAAGCTAACAAAAGATTTCTGATCTTAAAACTGACTTTTCAATTTTGGTAAGATGTACTGAAAGCTACAATTGAGAAGATATTTTGGGTTTTTGTTTGGGGTTTTTTTTCCCTCCTTTTTTTCTTTTTCCTTTTTTTTTTTTTTTTTTTCTTTCCATATTGCTTCTGTCTACTTGTGTGTTGTCTAAAACCAGCTAATTGTTTCACTTCCCTTTGTTTCTGTCTGGTAGATCTTGTCATGCATCCAATCTCATGAAGACTTCATACCACATATATCATAACACTTATATCAGAATATACCTGCTTAGCTGCCATTGGACAGCATGAAATCTCTATTTTTGTTCTGTTTTCTTGGACATGCTTCCCTAAATTGCCCTTTTTCTGATTGATTTGTGTTTCTCTCTTATCACCCATTCTAAGGTTCAAATAGAGTTTTTTCATTTTTCAGAGCTATGTTGTATTTCTAGTCATGAAGTGTCTTGGTGGGATGAAAACAAAAACCAATAGACCAGTCCATAAAGTTAATAGTTGCTTCTTAAATCTCTGAGCTTGGTTTATCACTTGAAAGGCATAAACATAGTGTTTCCTCATTTCCCACCCTTCCCTAAATATTTATGCTGAACGTTAGCCAGCTTCATAATATGTTCTCATCTGCAGCTGATTTTAAATACCTCTGATTTTAAATATGTCTAAGGTTTCAGTTTGTTGATTTTTGATTTGTGGATACTGAAAGGAGGCTGATGTCTTTACTCTTCACATAAAGAATAGGAAAAAAATTCTTATATGTCAGCTGTTGATATGCAGTGCATTCACAAGGGAAATTGTTTGTCCACCAGCCCACATACCCTCATAGTGCCAGCCTTCATGCTTAGCCTTATAAAATTGTCATCCACCCACTCTGGCATGTGATGTACAGTGAACAAAAGTTCAATACACTTCAGATTTGAAAGGAAGTGTGAAGAAGTTAAGGGACAAATAGAAGTATCAGAATCCAGAATAAATATTGCTGCATATCACCAAACAAACAAGTGAATGTACAGTAAGGAATTTATGACAACAACCCTGAAAGAAAGAGTTTTTGTTGCCCCAACTAGAAATAAATGATTCAACAGTATGAAGAAATCAGAAAAATAAGCATCAGGAAACTAGAGACAGCAGAGATCAACCTGTATCTACTGGGCATCCTGAAAAACAAGGCTTCCAGAAACTAGTGACTACTGTGACTCTTTATTAATATCTTTACCACAGATTGCTCATTCTGCATTATTCCATACCAGCAAATGAAAAGTAAGGAGGGTCTATTTGAAAAGTCATGTGGAAATAGTGCAGGTATAGCTAATTAATATGGTAGCAGCATCAATATTTTACACTTCTCTTTGCAGCGGAATTGAGGTGGGGTGGCCACAGGAACAGAAGGCATATCATCTCAAACTCATTCACTAAACAGGAAGGGCTCAGTGGGTGATCATAGAATCATAGAATACCAGGTTGGAAGGAAACTCAAGGATCATCTAGTCCAAACTTTTAAGGTAAACTGTATGTATATATAGTTTAAATGAGATGGCCCAGCACCCTGTCAAGCTGAGTCTTAAAACTGTCCAGTGTAAGGGAATCCACCACTTCCCCTGGGAGATTATTCCAATGTCTAGTTGCTCTCATGGTGAAAAATTTTCTTCTGGAGTCCAATTGGAATCTTCCAAGGAGTAAATTGTACCTGTTGCCCCTTGTCTTTTCCATATGACTCCTTGTAAAAGGGAGTCTCCATCTTCTTGGTAGCCATGATTGGTGACTGCAATTGCTATTTTATGGTTTATAATCCACAATACATACAAAACACTTTCACAGGGAACAAGGTCCCTGACAGTCCACACTAGCTCAAACAGGCACAGTAAGCCAGGGGATGGGGAACAAGACCCATGCTCCAGCCAGTCCCACTGCTCCAGACATCAGGTCCTGTCTGGTGGCCTGGCCCCAATGGGTCATGAGACTATTATGGGCACAACATACTGTTGGAGGACCACTTAGGTGTTTACCTTCTTTGGTCTAATAAGGAGGGATATTCTCTTATTTAATTACTTTTGTTATAAAATATTGGACATTAACAGCAGTAGTATAACAAAATTAATCTATTACTTCTTTGGTTTTTAGAGCATTATTAAGCCAGTCAGATAGAGCTGGGCAGTTGTAGTCAATATCTTATTTGCTTGGGCTGTGTTTTCAGGTAGGCTCCACTCCATGACAATTCTGTGTTACACAGTGAGCTTCATTCACAGATTTCTGGGGTTTATTTTACATTAATGCCAATATACCTGTGGGGATGATAAGGAGATTGTTCAGCTAAGTTTTTAGATGCCAATTATTTATTTTGTCTGACTTGGGTTTTTTTTGTGGTTGGTTTGTGTGTGTGTGTGTTTTGTTTTACCAAGTTACATGATGCAAAGGCTAGGTTATGGATTTCACTTCCAATGTAAAATTATAGCAGCACTGACCCTTTCACTTTTCTGGTGTACGTTCCTTGATATTGAAGTGACTCTGTAATTCCTAATAAGTGTAGGCAAGCTATTTAAAACCTTTAGCAAAGTAACATCTGCCTGATTCTAAGTAATTCAAACAAACATTACCTGGTAATTTGCAGCTACAAATGCACAAGCTGCATATATTTATATTGTACGCAATAAAGAAAACCCTTGTGTATCACAAAAACTTTTTGTGAATTCATCATAGAAGTAACAAATAGATTGCCCTCTTCATGAGGCTATTAATTACTTCAGTGGAACTGCTCTCATGAGAAAGGAGAAGTAGTTCATGACTTGCACAGCATGACACCATGGTGATGGGTATGTAACCATGTTATAGCTCTGGGTCAGATCCTCAGTATAAATTGGTATAGCTTCACTGAAATCACTGAAAGTATGCCAATTTATATTTGCTGTTGCTTTGGTCTTCTGCACATATCATGAGATTATACTTAAGTAATTTGTCTTCCACTTTTTATGCAAGGTTATACAATGTCAAGCTCAGAGTAAACTCTGCCAAATTCTCCCTGAAGGTGCAGAGCTCTTTCAGTCAGCAACTAATAAACAGATACTTTTAAAAAGACTTTTATCTGGGCTATTAGCAAGTACGGGTAGATAAATTAGTCTGATTTGATTTGATTTCTAAATCCATACAAGCATCATATATTCAAAAGGTTAACCAAAGCACAGGAGCTATGAGATTCATATTGACTTAAGAAATCCTGAGAAGAAAGGATAGAAAGAGTAGAGGGAGAAAAAGCACAGGATATATAAACCAGAGAATTGAATGAAAATGTCATAGAAGCAGAAAAGAAGAGATCAAAATCAAAATTGTTTTCTGTATTTGAAATTTATTTTGAATTTTTAAAATGGGTTTCTCTTCAGAATCATGTGATATCAAATTGTCATCCATGTTAATACTTCTTTGTGCTGCTCTGATGTTAAATGTATTCTGATCAGACTTCTGAAGGATTTTAGTGAAAGCGTTTTTCTGCAATATGCTGGTAGATGTAAGGGTGTTGGCAATCCAGCCTGTTTCTTCTTGGGCTAAAAGTACTGTGGGGGAAGAAAGGAAGTTGTGTTTTCTAATTCTACTCATTCATTTCAGTGCTCTTGTAAAAATCTGTATATGGATCTAAAACCTCAAACTAATTTTGTATTAATGCCAAATAGCGACATATGTTTTTCTTAATTCCAGAGGAATGGGTGTTCACATTCCCTCTACTAGCAATTATGATTTTAAAGACTAAAAAAAATGTAAACTCTAATATTCTTTATGTCATGGCTAGTGTTTGCATTTCATTCAGCTCAGATAACTGCCATTTCACACTACCTTCATCCTTAGTTTCAAATTGTATTCTTAGCTGCTAATCCAATACTGCATTTTCAGCCTGGCATTTCTCTATTTGTATTGTCTCCCCCAAGTTTTGCGGAGTTTGTCATTACCTTGATTTCTGAAAGCCAAGCAGTTTACCTTTTTCCACTTCTGAGGCTCCCCAACACACAGGTCACTATCATCCTTGCAAATACTCCCTGCTTTTCTGTTCTTCCTTCTGGATATCTGACATAATCTGATGGCTTTAGCTGTTTCATGCTTTCCTTTTTATCACCTCAGATGTTTTGGATATTCTGCTATAAATGCTGACTACCCCATACACTCCTCATTTAATTAGTTCATGTTTTAAAAAGAAACATAAATCAATCTAGTTTAGCTTGCAACAGTGAATACTTTTTCACTGTTTGTGGTTACATATAGCCACTGGTCACAATACTGTACTACCTTTTCTTATATCATCTATCTTCGTTTTAGTCATAAAGCAACTGTTCCTGGTATCTAGTCAAATCATGGCCTAATAATATTTTAACAAGGAATTCCCACAGATTTTCCCTTAACATGGGAGAATTGAAACCTGTATTCAGAGTGCGTATGAGTTTTGGAGGAAGGAATGATCTAAGGCATGTATCTATTATAGCTTGATTTAATGAAATTGTGAGAGACTATGTTCACTTCCAGAAAGAAAAGGGAAAAAAAAAAGGAATAATCACTGAAACCCTTCCATGATATCAAGGTTTAGGGTCAGGTGGCCACTTCTTAGACCTAAAGCAAACAAGCAGGAGAAGAAATCTGCCACACATGCTAGCATTATATAATTTGGCTTCTGAAGAGTTTTTCACAGAAGGATCCTGGCAGGAATAGAGGCAGGATGCTCAGCATGATTCACTCAGCTTAGCTACTATATTCAGGATCAGAACGATTGCCGTATCTGAGCTACAGAAAGAATCCAAGTCTTCCACATTCGTAATCACTTGGATAATAAATGCCATTTCCTACCTTGGCAGCCTGATGAGGCTAGCCTGGAGGATTTTGTTTGTTGATTTCATTGCCTTCACAGCTGAAACTATTCAACTGATTCAACATGAATTCATTACTGGGTTTGGAAGGTGAACAAATAATAAAATCATGGAATCATTTTGGTTGGAAGAAACCTTTAAAATTATCAAATCCAACTGTTAACCCAGCATGCAAGGTCAACTCTAAACCACATCCTTAAACCCAACATCTATGTGTCTTTTAAATACCTCTAGGGATGGTGACTCACCACTTCCCTGGGAATAAAAATATGACATTCATTTAAAAAAGAACTGGATGTAAGGCTTACATTACAATTGGACTTTCAGAACCCTTTCATGTCTTTTGATTACCCAGAAGTTATTTTTTCTTCTTCAAGTATACAATAAAACCTACCAGAAGAAATAAGTGACTTGGGTGCAAAAAAAAAAAAAAAAAAAAAGGAAAAGAAAGGGAAAAACTTTACCAGAACAAAACATTCAACCTATCCGCAATTTGGGGTTTTGGATTTTTTTAGCACTCACTGATGTTTCTCAATGTTTGTTCATATTGCAAGGTTTAAGTCAATACACTAAATAAGAAAACTAAGAATCTAAATTAAGTGCTCTACCACTATAATTAAAAATCCAGGATCTTGGAAGAACTGCAAAGTGACTTCTCTCAGAACAGCCATTTTAGCTTCAGTAAAATAAAAATCTCTTACTAATTGACCTTTATTGAGAAGGAAAAAGCTACATTGCTTTGCTAAAATTACACTTTTGGAGCATGTTACAATGGATAATTACAAGAACCCAGTCACCACTTCAGTGGGGTTGACAAGCTGTGACAATGGAATGAAGTGGGTTTTTTTTTTTAAAACTAGAAGTCAAAATGCAGATGCTTTATTGAAACACATATCTTTACAAAAGAACATGTTTGAAAATACTTTTGAATATAGTACAGATGATGGTTCTGATGAATGAGATTAGGTGAACATCAAATATATTTTTAGATCAAATATAAGAGAAAGTTTCAGAAGAGAGAACATGCTAAGAAGATTTTCTTCAGACATATACTTGCAAAATATCATTTAATTTTTAAGGTTAAAGAAGCTTTGTTATTTCAGTGACAAGGTATAGCAGTGGCTTGCAGCAAATGATTGTCAAGCTGCTTGTGGTGTTCACTGTCAATTTTTATATAAATCAAGCTCATGGTGCATTATAAGTCTTGAAAAGAAACAACTGTGAAATATCCAGAAAAGAAAGAGAAGGCTTTCCTTCTAGACTTACTAAACACCATCACTCTGTGAAATTTTGTACTGAAACAGACATATACTAAATTTCTCCAACTTGCCATACAGGTGTTAGGCTAAATAATTACAATGATATCCTCCCTAAAATTCTTAATGGTGCTTTTCAGAATAGGGCAGAATTTTCAAGATAAATAAGTGTCATGTTTTTAAAGGCTATACAGGTGCCCAAAGAACACTGTATTGGACAGCAGCAATTGTTGTGAGGCCTTTCTCAGAGGAAACTTTTACATGTGCAAGCATAGCACAAGACAGTTACCAAATATGGTTTGTTAAAAATACAGACACTTAAGACCAGACTAAGTCTTTGAAGGTTTTCAGAGTGAGTAAAAGAAGCCTGTTTCCCTTTTGATTCTGGAAAAGGCAAAAAATTGAGTCACTTCTTTAGATTTCGTGTCATACACGTGGATCCTATATTTATCTCAGAGAACTCAGTTCTGAGATAAATCATAGAACCATAGAATGGCTAGGGCTGGAAGGGACCTCCAAAGGTCATCTAGTCCAGCCCCCCTGCAGTGAGCAGGGACACCCTCAACTAGACCAGGCTGCTCAGAGCCTTGTCCAACCTCACCTTGAATATCTCCAGGGATGGGGCCTCAACCACCTCCCTGGGTAGCCTATTCCACTGTTCTACCACCTTCAATGTAAAGAACTTCTTCCTGATATCCAATCTAAATCTACTCTCCTCTAATTTAAACCCATTGCCCCTCGTCCTTTCGCTTCAGGCCCTCTAAACAGCCCCTCCCCAGCCTTGACAGGCACAGGTACTTCTTCTGGTAACCTTTCTCTGAACAAAGGTAAGATGTGAATCACGTTTTGACCACAAGAATGACTGTGAAAAAGCACCATTTCCACTGTGTGATTGCACATGTGGACATACACACATGCATGCAGTTATTACTCTCAGAAATTCATACAGTTGGCTGAACTCTCTGCTGCTTGGAAGTCATCCAGAGCAAGCCCAGTAATAATGCTATCTCTGACCAACCAATATAATACCAAAAGAGAATTTTTCCAGTGATAGTTATAGTTAATATTTAATACAAAACCAACACATTAACTTAGCTGAAAACAGTATAATGAGTAAAAGATTCAAAAATTCAAATAGGAACAGATTTTTTCATTACTTGTACACAGAAAAAAAACCCCTAAGATACATTACTGAGTAGAAAAATCAGTAATGTCCAAAATGAGTGATATATAATAAAATATTTTACTTTTAAAATCAGTGTTAGGTACAAAATTCTCCTTTGCTTCTATTTTATATTCTTCCTCTAAATACATAGTTCAAACCCATTATTTTTATGCACTTGCCAGTTACTTAGTCCATCTTCCATACATTACATATTCTGTGAATTATTGTGTTTGCATACTTAGGAGTGTGGGAGTGTGTGTGTATGCAAATAGTTGAATACAGGTTTTATTTTATTCTTTTAATATCTTTATATATATATATATATATATATCTCATAGCTTGGCTAATATTGTTTTGTTCCTGTACTGTGATACTCAAGAAAAGACATTCCTAACATGTATGAAGTATAATTTTAAAGTACTGAAATCAAAAATTAGACTTTAATTTTCAGTGTACAGTGAAATCAAAAGCAGTTTTCTGTAGAATAAGAAATTCCTTGAAATATAGTTTATTCTGCTTATTATATCATTGATCTTCACAGTCTTTCATTGAGGATCCATTTTTATAAGCACTTTACAAATGAATAGAGAGATGAGATTAAATGATAATGTCAATTTTATATGGCAAATAGCCTGCATAATTCAGATGAAAGATTTAAAATTACACAGATGATAACCAGAAAAACATTGAGTTGAAAATAAAGCTATGTACTGCCTTAGTCCAAATCTTTTTTTAAACTTGCTTACCATGAAACATGAGTGCTCTGCTTGCTCATTATTATTCATATGAGTATTTGTCCAGAGAAGAAATGGAAAATGTACTCTACCATCTAATATCCTGGTTTATATTCTTTTGCCTTGTTTTAGTTTATTCATCAAACACTGAGAGTAACAGGCAGTGAACAGAGGTCAGTCAGCTATGCCACACGTTTTCCTACATTGGAGCTGTACAATTATGCAATGGCAAGTATTGATAAACTTCAGTGTAGTCATAATTTTGCCACAGCAGTCACACTGAATTATTTTACTTGACAGTGACTCAGATCAGCTCAGAAAGTCCAGCCTTCAAGGATTCCCACCTGCTAAATAAAATTCTACCTTAGGTTCTGTCAGATGTGTTTTCTGAAGAATTATAAAACAAAGAGTGATAACAAATTACAAGCTACAATGAGTTGACATAAAAAAATAAAATAAAATGAATCTTCAGTGAAGGACTGTAGTGGAAGCATAGAATAAAACAAGTTTTAAAAATTACTAAATTAAAATAAATTAACACAATGTTCAAAGTTAAACTTTTTCATTAAACAATAGTTCTAAAACATAAGATTTATTTTTTTTCTGTAGCATTTTTAATATCTTTAGGAAGAATTTTTGTAATAAAATCTTTTGGTAATATATCTGTGAATTACTTTTTTCATCTCTGAAAGATTGACCCTCTCTTTCCAAAAAGCACAATACAATTCCACAAAGTGAAATAAATTACTGCTGCACTTCAGCATATTGGAGCACAATTTGCAAAAAAAGATTTTCAGGACAACTTATGTTTTATTGTCAGAGTGTATGCTAGGTATTTGTTTACAATTGCTAGAAATAGTTTGAAAAGCAAAGAATCCCAGGCATCATAGGAAGTACATTATCTGTACATATGTAATTACATGCTTGTCATAGTTATCATGACACATTATTACAGAGAAAGTTAAGAAAATAGGATTTCTGTCTCTTTCAGGTTACAGTACTATTGTAGCAAAAATATTGCTTTATTCATAGCATGGCATTGCTACTCTTCTTACTACAAGTATGAACTCTGTCACTAATGTCCCTGACTTTAGATTTCCCAACATTGAGACTACATTCTCTCCTGCGGTCAGCTTACATTCTTTCCTGTTGGAACCATTCCATTTTCTCTTACTCATGCAAGAGCTCAAGTAGGGGATCAATTTACTCGACGGTCCAGTGCAACTGTAAGGATTCAGTAGCCTTTTTTCGGAAATCAATGAAATGAGTTGCAACTAGATCTCATAAAGATTCATATATAACCGTATACATCCACATATAAGCGGACTTGTACTTGTTCCATGGGATTGTTCTCACTTTCTAACAGTAAAATCTTTTAAAATATAACCTCAGTATAATCTGAATCTTATGAAAATAATGTTTCCATTGAGTAACTGAAAAAAAAGAGCGAAATCTACCTTAAAACCTCTATTACATATACAACATCAATGTAGCTCTAATGAATCATATCTTGTAAATATATATAAAAAATGTTTTAAATTTCTGATTTTAAAATACCATATTTTTTTCTTTTTGTTTTACTCCCCTCTAAGACTATATGGGTGACTTTGAGAGAAACCTGTTTCTTATTCCACCTCATTAAGAGGATGAACTTATATTACAGACATCTCTGAATGTCTTTTTTTTGACTTGAGTACAAAAAAGTCATTGCCCTAGTGCCAACTAACACCACAAATTCAAATACTAAATTCATACTACAAATTACAAGTGGGGAATTGCTCTTGATCTGTGTGGGAGTAGGTTCAGAATTATTTAGTGAATACATTGCCTTTGTACAGCTTATTCACATTAACAATGCCAGTTCTGTATTTCTTTTTAGCCCAAAATTTTCTTCATATTATCAGAAACTAATACACTAAAATTCCTTGATTTTTGGTTACATCAGTCCTAAACATTCTAAATTCACCCTATTTCTATATTAAAGAGAAACCCTTTCCAGGTGACTGCATGCAGTACAAGAATAAGCTCCTGTTCCCTAATGAATACTCCTGCATGTTCAAAATGATGTATGAAATCTTGACTGAAAAAGGAAAGTGGAGTTTTATTGGAACTGATTGTAATAAATATACACTTTCAAAAATATATTTATAGGGATATAAAAACATGCCTGTTTGATGTAGGAAAGAGGTAGGTCTTCCTCCTAATGAAGTAGAGAGTAGTTTTGCTGGCATGAAGATCAATGCTGCTAGAGCTAGTTTCACCTGGAAGCTGTAAGTGATCTGCCATAGGCACTTACTGAAATACCAGGGTAGCTTTTATCCAACCTAAGATGTTTTGCAGAATGTGCATTAGAAAATAAAAATATCCACACTATCGTTTGAGTTGAGAAGCCCATCTCAGTTCCTTTTTTCCATTTCTTTTGATTTCCACATCCCATTGTCTGAGAAGTGGTATCCAGATTTTGTAGAGAGGAAGGGTACAAGTCTTTGGCTGCTGGTTGTGGAGGCAAAGGACAAGGCCAAATCTACACACTGCTGAAGAGCTTAAAATTTTTGGTCTGAACTTCAGATTGGCCTTTTTAGACTGTGTTTTTGTGAACTAGCTCAAATGACTTAGGGTGAGATTTATCTCAGCAAACATTGCTCTTTGATGGCTTTTGTAAGATTAGGAAATCTGGTTTTTATCAAGTCAGTATGCATTAAACTATGCTGTTAGAGGAACATTTTAACTGTCCTATAGCAGGGGAATTAATGAATGTGTAGAGGGGACAGAATGTATGCATTCCAGCAGGATATGGGAGAGATGGAGTAAAACTGGTAAGGAAGATTCCTTAAAAATAAGGGTCTGTAAAATATTGGCTGAGTTTGTTGGACTACTTTGCCTACAGAGTGTGAGGTGGTGTTTCCTCATGACTGCATGTGTGGCTGAAATAAGTTTTGAGCAGAGGGGAAAAATGTCCCTTAGTTTTGTTTTAAAAAGGATGTGTGTCTGGCCAAGGATATCGCGAGGTATGACTGAAGCTTCTAAAGTGATGCTTATTAATTAGATACGTGACTTCCACATGTGTCATTTTAACATTTTTCAAGATTACTTTGGGATATCTTTGGCCAGATTGAGGTCAGAAAACGCAGGTCAACCGCTTTTGGTTTTGTTTCTTTGTTTGTTTAGTTGGTTTTTAAGCACTATAGTAATTCAGAGGAGAGTCAATTACCATGAATTTTAGGGTTATCCTCTAATTGCAGTATTCTGTGTAAAAGACACTCTTTAAATATTACAGTTATTTTTTTTTTCCCTGTGTATTATTGCTATGACCTGACTGGTTTGTCACAACATTCAAACTGTAATGTATTTTGAGAGAGTACTAAAAGAGTAATTACTTGCAATATTTGGGGTATCTCCAGATACTTCTTTTGAGACATCTTCAGTGAAAAATAGCTCAGTGCACTGAAAGTGGAAGAGTAACTGTGCTTTCCTTCCTCTGTTTTTCTTTATTTTGTTGTAGAGATGGCTGAACACCTGCCTGCCAATGGGAAGTGGTGACTTAATTCCTTGGTTTGCTTTGCTTTCATGTGCAGCTTTTGCTTTACCTATTAATCTGTCTTTATCTCAACCCAAGGATTTTTTTCATTCTCTTCTGATTCTCTTCCCCCATCCTACTGCAGGGGGAGTGTGGGAGCAACTGTGTCATGCTTAGTGGTGATCTGGTGTTAAATCATGATGGTAATATATGAAACAATGAAGTTTGCTGGCAGTTTATGAGAAAACTGTATTTTATCTCTCTCCACTTACACTATTATATGTAAACATATACATGCTGTAAAATAATCAAATACTGCAGAGCTAGAAAGACAATAAGGCAAATATAATGTAAATTTTACAAGGTTAATGGTAGTATCATTGCTGCAAAAGGCAAAATGAAAAGCATGAAAAGCTTCAACAAGTCAGTAGGAATGAATTAAAATAACAGTGGAATGCCAAATCCTAGGGATAAACCCTATTAATTTTATCTTAAAGCACCTTCACATTCATTCATAAGTAATATAGCTTATTCTGGGGTAATATAAATAAAGGATGTCAGGAAAGTATGGGCACTACCTTAAAAAAACCCAAACCATAACATGTGTGACTGCCCCTGAGTTTCTCTGTGATCCATTTGAAGTTTCACTGTGATCCATCTGAAGTTTCACTGACATCTTTTTACTGACTGGCTGGAAGGTCCCTGGACAACCTGTCTTTACTGTCTTTATGGGAAAGAGGACATGTGTACTTACTTCCCACTAACTTAATACTTGAAAATAGTTCTAGAAAATGCTTCTGAGGTTGCCTAGTCATTCTTAGGAAGATATAATCACACATTTCCTGAGCCTGAGAGTGTGAGAGAATCTAACTCTACGTATGAGCTCCAATTGTTATTCATATATTCATTGTGTTGTACTTGTTCATTTCTCTCAGCTGTTGACTTTAGGATTGCATTGGTTTGTTTGTCATTAAAAACGTTATATTTCCAATCAATAATAAATATCATATGGGAGAGAAACAAACAAAAGAACAAACAGAGACCAGAACTCAGTCTCTAAAGAAACAGACATCTTTGTTTTTTAAAAAATCTTCCGTAAATAGAAGACACTCATTCATGTTCTCTTTAATAATATCTGCAGCCAGCATCAAATAATTTTGGAATGTTCATTTTTCTAATTCTTTCATTTTTTGGCTGAAGCTTTTTACGAGTTTATTTCCGAAGGCATAAAGTTCCTACTGGCTTCTGAAATTCTAGCCCTTCTGCAGGGCTTAGAGAGAGAAACTGAGAATTGCTATACAGTGAAGAGAGATTTAATGTTTTGAACTGAGAATGTGGAGTTGATGTGAAAAAAACATTCTAGAGTTTGATCTGATCTTTTCTTGTTGTGCGTATTTTGAATAAAAACTCTATAGATCAGCAGCAGAAGAAAAATTGATGCAGTTTCTGCAAACAGCTTTCTAAAATATGTCTTCTTAAGGAGCAGTAATTTGGGAAATTAATGGCTAAGATATGCAGTTAATATTCCTTCTTTAGTTTTGCTTTGTTCCTAGAGATCATTGTTTAGTTTCTCTCTTCTTTCTCGTTGCTATAGACTGAGCTATTCTTACACTCTTGAATATTTACCCAATACTTCTTCCAATAAATGACTTATGAGAGCATGTGCATCTCAATATAAGACTTTCTACTCTAACTTAATATATTAGTACTTGTAAAAGGAGTAAGTTTTCACCTAAGTGCTAATGCTTTCTGTGTGTCGGCATGCCTTTCACTTTGTGGCTGACCCACAAAGCTTTAAGTCTGCTTCTCTTCCAGCTGTCTGCTGAAGTTTTATCATGGCAGATGAGAGATACAACTGTGGAATGGGCTTTTCTTCCAATATTAAACTTCCCAGTAGGTCGTACCAAGCCTGGAGACTTTGACCACCAGATTTAGAAAATATTTAAATAAATACATACATTGCTGAGTCTGTTCTCTGGCCTGAATTTAGTTTTGTTATCAGTTAGCATAGGCTGTAATCACAATTTAATGCTCTCCTAAGAACAATTTTGGACCGTTCTTACAAAAAAAAAGGTAAGTCTAGGGTACATACTTCCTTTCAGAAATAGCTTAAGACTTAAATCTATAATATTTCACAATAAATATTGCTATTAGCAAAGTATACAAAAACTTCTGGGACTTCTGAGCATAAGCTGAAAGCTTTACATTTTCAGGTCTGCCTGGAAGAGTGTACTGAGAATGTTGCTAGGGAAGGTTTGTCCTCAGAACAGGGTGACAACGTGGGTGTACAATTCAGGAGAAATTTTGCAGGTGAAAGCAATACAGTATTTTCCTCACTCATCTTGCTGAAGATGGATATTATTCTTTAACAATTTAAGTCTTTTTACATTCTGGTGTGTTTCTCACAATCCTGTACCTTCCTCCATTCCATTCTATTTTAGAGAACATTCACATGGTCTTTTAAATTGTTTTGGGGAAAAGTAATCATTAGTTGATTCAAAGTCTTTTTATATAGCTGCCCAGGATGAAATGAGATTGAAGGCTAGAAGGTTCTTAAGGCAGTCACTCTGCTTACTACAGTCTCATCAGGGATTGATATTTTATACAAACTTGAGAAAAATTGTTGGGTTTTACTTGCCTTTAAAAGGTATAAAGCTTATCTGATTGTGGGGGATTTTTTTGACAAAACCTGAAAGAACTGTTGGCATAGCATTACTTTCTTTTTAGGGTTTTTACGTATTTAGAAACTTTTTACCATGTGGCTGACCTCACCTGGGCCTCATTCCCGAACTTCACTCTACTTACTAATTAGTTTTAATGCCAGGAGTCTATTTTTGGTTTATTATGTTAGTCTGGTATAGGAAAGTTGTACCACAAGATAGATTTCTAAAACCTTAAGTAGATCTTAGCAGATGCTTTTTCTGCCAGGCATCAAATTTATTTCTGTCAATGTACAGCTAATACTTTGGTAGAGGTAAAACTCATCCTCTCTTGAGTTATTAAAGAAGAATTAGAACACTGTTTGCTGCACCTACAAAATACCCTCCTGAAAGGTTCCCTTTTTTGGTTTCATTCTGTCACTATTATTGTTTTGGTCGAGTTGCTTCATAAGCTACCTACTTTTTAAAAGTACCTATTAGCATTTACTTTTAACACATTGCCTTAGTCATTTCTAGACCCAAGAAAAAATTTTTTCTAACTGTTTGTCCTGGGTTCATCTAGGGTAGGGTTAATGCTCACCAGGACCTGGAAGGGGGCCACAACCAGGATAGACAACCAAACCAACCAATGGGTTATTTGATACCATACTGATATAATGCCTGCTATATAAGGACAGGGGTTGGGCAGGGCAAGGCATGGGCCCTGGCAGGGCTGTCTGATTGGCTCTTCTGTGGTGCCGTTTCCTAGGCTGGGTTCATTCTATATCGCTCGGTTTGTGTATTTTTTCATTACTATTACTGTAGTTATTGTTTCTTCTCCTTTTGCATTGTTCTAGTAAATTCCTTATCTCCATTCACAGGGTTTTGCCTTTTTCTCCCTGTTCTCCTTCCCACCCCACTGGGGTGAATGTGTGTGTGTGAATGAGTGGCCACGTGGTGCTCAGCTCCCAGCTGGGTCTAAGTCACAACATTTTTCAATGTTTCTGGAAGTTCAGTAGTTTTCTAAACACCATGTGGTACAAGATTGCAAGGAGAGCTGTACATAGCATTCTAATTCAAAGTTAACCGCAAGATCTACGGAGGCTAATATCACTTTCTATCATTAATTCATTACTGAGATGGCCTCTTATTGAATCTTCTTATCCTGCAGAATAAACTTGTGTCCACATTTTTTCTTTCTGTACTACATTTCAGGCTTATTTAAAAAAAAAAAAAGAAAACAGAAAAAAACCCCCAGTGGTTAAGTCTACTTTCTTACGATGTTTTATTTATTGTGCCACACTTGCAATACTGGATGCCATTCAGATGCTAAACTAAGGAAAAGAGAATACAGTCTTCTGTACAGTACAACTCTATTCCCCTTTTCTATTGGTTATTAGTTTTCAAGTAGATCTGAAGTAATTATTGGTAATTTGAGTTGAGCTATGTAAAACTAATTATTGCCAAAAGCAGAATGAAATTATTTTTTTTAGTTAAAGATCTCTTCTCTTTCAGTTTCCACTGATTTTAAGAAAGCGGTCAAAATTCTAGCAGTTGTAGATGGGAAATGGTTTTTGAAATCATAAATTTTTAGGTATAATTATTATTTTATTTAGTGTTTTGACTGTACAAAAAAAAAAAAAGTATTTTTCTGTCTAGTATACACTGTAAACATGAAAGAAACATCTTCTGGCCTAAGCAGCCATGGAAATTAGGAGTGCCAAGAAGAGGAAAAGATGTATGATGTTGGAGACTTCTTGGAAGAGCAAGTGACCATGAAATGAATGAAAAAGAGAAAAGAAAATAAAAAATGAAAAGAAAATACACAATATAGGATAATACAGAGAAAAGGATAACGCAGTTTTTCTCTGACAAACAAACAAAAATCTCAGAAACAAAAAAGGCAGGAATCCAGAGAGTACCTAGGCTGATACAAACCATGGGACAAGACAGGTCGCAGAACTTGCTGCATGATGTAATTACTTGTTCTCTTTTCTCTCATTCGGAGCACATTTAAACAAGGACTTATGTAAGGGTTATGTGAGGACCTGTATTCATGGAATCATAGAATCAAAGAATGGTTTGGATTGGAAGGGACCTTAAGGATCATGTAGTTCCTATGCCCCTGCCATGGGCAGGGACACCTTCACTAGATCAGGTTGCTCAGAGCCCCATCCAGCCTGGCATGCACAGGCAGAGGACATCACAACTTCAACAGGCAATCTGTTCCAGTGTCTCACCACGCTCACAATGAAAAATTTCTTCCTTATATTTAATCTAAATCTACCCTCTCAGTTTAAAGCCACTACTGCATGCCCTTGTAAAAAGTTCCTCTCCAGATTTCTTGTACGCCCCCTTTCAATACTGGAAAGACTCTATAAGGTGTCCTTGGAGTTCTCTCTTCTCCAGGCTGAACAACCCCAACTCACTCAGCCTGTCCTCATAGGGGAGGTGCTCCAGCTCCTTTATGGCCCTTCTCTGGACCCACTTGAGTAGGTCCATGTCTTTCTTATGTTGAGGGCCCCAGAGCTGAATGTAGTACTCCAAGTGGGGTCTCACAGGAGTGGACTTCAGGGGGAGAATCACCTCCCTTGACCTGCTGGCTACATTTCTTTTGATGCAGCGCAGAATGTGATTGGCTTTCTGGGCTGTAGGCACACATACTGGCTAATACTCAGTTTTTCATCCACCAGCACCCCCAAGTCCTTCTCCACAGGGCTGCTCTCAATCCCATTCTCTACCCAGCCTGGTTTGGGATTTCCTTGACTCAGATGTAGGACCTTTCACTTGGCCATACTGAACTTCATGAGGTTCTTACAGGCCCACCTTTCAAGCCTGTGAAGGTGCCTCTAGATGGCATCCCTTCCCTCTAGGGTGTTAACAACACAGAGAGCTTGGTGGTGTCACCAAACTTGCTGAGGGTGCACTCGATCCCATTGTCCGCATTGCCAACAAAGATGCTAAGCACTGCCAGTCACAATACAACCCCTGAGGAACCCTCTGTAGCTACTCAAATACTGAAAATGTCATGCCTCTCGATGCAAAGAAGAGTTTGAAGGCATGAAACAACACAACATAATCCCAGTGAACTGCCAGTGCAACTGCAGTAGGCTGCCATCTGAAAGGGAAAGGTCACTAAATAAAGGTAACAATCCAGAATTCTCTCTACTACTATAAACTTTCATTCTTTTGATCAACAGCATCTCCCAACAGATTGATCAGATTGTTTCACATTATATAAGTTTGTATTCTCTGCTGTTTTCTTTAATATAATTTGCTCTCCTTCTCTCCTGTTATCTCCTATATTACAACCTGACACCTTAAGTATCTGGCGTTCTATTAAACCCATGCCTATGCTGTTCATGTGGTCATCATAGCTTAGATACAACTTAGTCTGCAGGGATAATAGTGCATTAAATTTTAAATGTGTAGTTGTTAGCCTTTCTCCCATCTTTCTTCACTTCATACATGCCCTTATGTTACTTTCTAGCTTCACCCGCAAGCAATATCTTTTCCATTCAGTGTAAAATATGGCTGTCATATTTACTTCCTTTCCTAAAAAATTGCTATTCCCGACTAATGCATTTGAATCATTCCAGTCATTCCTCATCATTCCCTTCTGCATAATGCTTTTAAACTTTTTCTCAGGATCCTTCCCAAGTCTCTGTAACCTTGTACATTTCTCAGAGTGTTCTTCCATCTCTTCAGTCCAGACACCAGTGTCAGCTTTGTTCTTACAGTATCCCTCATTTTCAGCAACCACATTTTTGCCTGTTTCCATGCCAGATATCATACTGTGATTTCATCCCACAGTTCTTCCCTGAGGATCTACTATGGTGCCAAAAAGAAATCAGCCAGCTAATAACGACAGCAGTTAAAATTTTCTACGGGTTTTGGGGTTTTTTTACATCTCATACCTTTATCTTTTTTGGGGGTGGTTAGATTATAACTTTTTTTTCCATCACATTTATTATGTTTTACCTTGTGTCTAGAAAATGCTACTTACAAAAAGCTGGTATCGGTTAAAACATACAATAGAAAGAGGGACTAGCATTCAGGTATTCTTTCAATGCAAGATATGACTCACATCCTTACTTATACAGATTCTACTCAGACCTCCAGCCTCTCCCATCTCTCTCTTCCATACTTAACTAGAAATTACCAGTAAATCCCTTAAAGCATTCTGGAGCTTTCTTCTAGATATATATGTTACTTTCTGATCAAATCATCACTTTCTAATTATCAAATGTCATTCACTTTTGACTTGAATCACAAAGGATGAAAATGTTTTATTGAATCAAAAATGGGAAGGTGATTATTAAAAATCTAAACAACCCTGATGAAAACAGTTGTTTGTACGGTGACGCTGAAGCTGCTGTCCTAAAAGAAATGCCAACTATATAATTGTTTTTCCTTCCAGCTGGCAGGGGAGCCACAGGGATATTGCCAGAACTAATTGCTGATTATTATAAACAAAGATACATTTTATATAAAAAACCAAAAGCAACTGAACCTTTTGTTCTCTAGAAAATGATTGTCATCATTAGGGAGTATAAATGTTTATTTCTATGTGATAATATAATTCAACTAATATAGAATGTAATTGTTTTGAAAAAAAGAAGAAAAATAATCTCAAGTCAGCTTTGTGGGTAGGTGGGGAAATATAAACCCTGAATTGAACTTAATTGTTATTACAGATGAATGATATGGGACTCATTTGTATGTGATTTGTTTTATTCTGTTAGTTATGTCTTACCCCTGTGTTACACATTTGAGCCCAGGTGTTATGACTTAATTTTCATGTTGCCTATACCATTTCTGTTGCCATTAAATTGATAGTTACCAAATACCCGTATAACTAGCAAGTTCTAGATACAGAACTTGTTAAGATTTAATATTCACCCACTTATTCTGGTTTTCTTTTTCTTTTTTTTCTTTTGGATACTCTATCCTTAAGCAGTGCTTTTATGAAAAGCATTTTATGTACATTTCTCTTACATACAGCTTTAAGGGGTATAAAAAAATAATCTTTTTTTCTCCCTCTTCTCTTCTCTTCTCTTCTCTTCTCTTCTCTTCTCTTCTCTTCTCTTCTCTTCTCTTCTCTTCTCTTCTCT
>WUAM01000179.1:69724-95591 GCA_024336885.1 Actenoides hombroni | reverse complement strand
CTCTTCTCTTCTCTTCTCTTCTCTTCTCTTCTCTTCTCTTCTCCTCTCTTCTCTTCTCTTCTCTTCTCTTCTCTTCTTCTCTTCTCTTCTTTTCTTTCAAAGCACAAAAGTCCATATTCACATTTTCTCTAGGAATTTTAAAGTAAAGAATAATGTTCTAGAAAAATAATTTTAATCCTGATTTTTCTTAATCTTACCTAATGTTGTCTTATTTTTAAGAGGTAACATTTGGGGTTGCTGATCTACTTCAGGTTTAATAGAAATTAAGATTTCTGTGGTTGAGACATTTAAGATATACTTTCAGAAGATAAATTAACTTTTTAGAGACTTTTGCATGCTGGACACTGCATAAGGGCCAAGTATACTGGAAAAGTTGGTTTTTAATATATTATGACCTAAATTAAACACATAATTAATATTTAAATACTCTTCCATGCATCTTGTATTTTGTGTGCAGAAGATGCTACTGTTCATTGTAGATACTTCAGAACTGATAAGGACAGAAGCACATTCTGAGAATAATTTCTGTGATTTTAATATAATCCATTGTGACTTTTATTGGCATAAGTCATTAGAATCCACCCCAATGAAAGTAAAAGTGTTCGTTCCAAGAGTACACAAGCACAATGGCAAAAGCGTTGGGTTTTTTTTTCCCTTGTCATAGTTCTTGTAACAACTTCCTGGAGCTATACAGTTCATCTGGAAATGAATTTCACTTTCAGCATAAGTACAATATACACACTGAAGGGAACTGGAACAAATTGGCACTTCATTCCACATTGGGAATAAAATATTTTTCCTGATCACAGCTCTTCCCAAGAACTAAGCAAATTAGGGAAATAAAGGCCATTAAGTAAAATTAGATTTTACACTATTTAACAGGTGTTTTGGTCTATTTTACCCTGAGGGTAGATCACAATGTAGTCCAAAAAGTTAATTGTTCGATAATTGTACAGTTGCACATTTATTTCCAGCAGTTTAGCCTATAGTATAGTTCTGTTAAACTTCTGTCATCTATCTTTGGACCTGTTCTTTCTTTAATGCATCCAAGAATTATAAAGAATGGTAGCTTAACTTTGTTTTGAGAGCATTTGCATCTGATATTGTCTGAAACATTGTATAAGCCATCTGAGAAACAGAACTGGAATCAGGAGCTATTGTAACAGATTTATACTCCTTAGGGCATCACTGAAAGGAGAAAAAGAGTATTCCCTGTTCATTTTCAATACAAATTTTCCTGAAAGACTGAGAACCACAAACAGAATAAATTGTTTCTTGCTGCAAAATACAGCCCCTGAAGACCTTGCTCAAGAGAAACAGAAGACAAACCTGTTAGTGTTCAGCCACAAAAATTATGCAGATATTTTTCATAGTGGAATGGCCTGACATGAGAAATACTCAAAAAACCCCCAAGATCCTCCACCCTAAATGAAGCACAAAACACCCACCTCACTGAACACAAAGTAAGAATATCATTCAGCAGTATTTCTATGAGGACTTACCTTTCTATCTCCCCTTCATGCAATGTATTCTCCCAAAATATTATAAATATATTCTTGTCCAGAAAAACAAAACAAAACCTAAACCCAGTGTACAAATATAGAGAGATATTCTTTCTTAACTAGTCAGGAGCCCACGTACAAAACTAAAAATAATTTTCACTTCTTTTCTGTCTGAAAGGCGGTCATTGGAAGGTTTAGATTGAATACTAGGAAAAATTTCCATACTGAAGGAGTGGTGAGGCATTGGCTACTCATGGAAGTGGTAGAGTCACCATCCTTGAAGGTGTTCAAAAAGTGTTTAGACATGGCACTTTAGGACATGGTTTAATGGTCATGATAATGGTGGATTGACAGTTGGACTTGATGTCCAACCTTAATGATTCTATGTTTCTATCATTCTCTGTACTTTATAAATATCTACTCCATAAATTTGTTCAATTTCTGTTTCTCATATAATAGTAGTAAGTAAAGCTGTCCAGAAATGGACATAATTTATAACCTGCTGCCCTAAGTTCTGAACATTTATGATGCTTCTTTCTATTCAGCCCTGAGAATGAGTTCTGATTTCTTATCACCTGACAAAAGCCATGAAGGGACTTCTTCCAAAAATGGTTGAGAGAAGTCACTAACATTTAAAAGGACAGTTCTGCACCTGGGAACATTTCTGTTTTTTAGATACTTTATGAGTAATTTTGGACATGTGCAGATGCTGAACATTTATACCTGGGACAACATAAAAACAAAACTTCACAAAAAGTAGGAGGTGACATTGCTAATTCTCACAAATATAATGCAAGAGTAATGGGGAAAAAAAAACCAAAAAACAGACTGTGGTAAAAGTTTGAGTTACTCCTTATTCAAATATCATACCTTCTTTTAATGGAGTTCTTACTTAACTCATACTTACTTAACTCATAGCTTAATCTAATTCTTTTAATTATTATCTATGTATTGCATATAGGTTTCCACAATATGGCCAGCACTGTATACATAAGAATGCTGATATATGAAGTAGTGGTATTTAATTTCCTTTAAGTCTGTAATAAAACCTCTTTCTATTTAAATATTTTTTCAACTTTTTCACTGGATTTATCTGTACTAGGAAAATAGGTTTTATGAGCTAATTGACAGTTCAGTTTTAATAAGTTACTCTGCAAACTATCTCGTAATGATAATTCTGATATTATGTGTAGGTACTATTATTTTTGTGGAGAATAGTTTTCCAGTCTTTGCTTTTAATTAATAAATAGATCTTTGCAGTTTTGCAGCAACTTTCAACCCTAACAGAGTTATTGCAGCTGGACAGTGCAGCCTTCCTTTCCTGTATTTACTTTTTGTCATGTCTAATGTCAGTAAGTTGTGCAAAAGGAGTCAAAATCATAATACAGTATGAAATGGATTTATGTTAATAATAAATCTGTGGGCATGAACTCTTATTCCAATCTGTAATATCATTTTGATTTTATATGAAATTTTGAGTATATATTGCAGCTCTCAGGTGACTGAACTCCTATGATCTTTGACCTAAACCTCAGAATTTGAGCATGGTTTGTAATCCACTGAAATGCACTGTCCATCATTATTATGGCCTCAAGGATAGTGACACAATACTTAATCTCTTATGCTATAAAATCAACAAAATGTTCCCAGTCCTTTGTGAAACAGATGGGGCAATTGTACGTCTCTCATTTTAGTAAATTCCTTTGAACTGCAATTATTGATATCATTAACTAATAAAAAAATTGCACAAGAAGTGTATTAGTTGTGACAGCTCTTTAATACTGGCAGGTGAGTTGTGACCAACAATTTATTTGTGATAGTCAACAGCCTGCATCTCGCCGTTAGTGGTTATGAATGCTTCAGTAGTTAAATATACTTTGATAACTGCTAATACGATTTTTTTTTCTTTCTTCTGTCCCCAGTTTATGCTGAGTCTTTCAAACAATGCCAATTTACAGTGAGGTTATGGGACTAAATAGAAGATCTCAGAATCGGCTCTACTTATTTTTTCTATTGAATAATATGCATTTGCATTGAGATAATGTACTCTTTAAGAGTGAAAATAATATGCATTCTATACATGCATGCAGTAGAAATAAATACAATAGGTAGAATGTAAGGCCATAGAACTTTAGCCTGATCTGTGATGGCATTCAAATTTTATATCTCTCAGTTTGTACTGGATGGGACTAGTTAAGAAAATATAACTGTAACTTTTTTCTCTTCTGTTCCATGGTTATATCTTTGAATTAATAGTTATAACAAACATTGCAAAAAAATTGCAAAGCTGTATGGTTTTCAGTGGATTTTAATTCCTTTAAGATATCCCTAGAGAGATACACTTCATTCTGAACAAAACAGAGGAACTGAAGATCTTAAGTTTGCCATAGCCTTGTACAAAATGCCAAGTTTGGAAAGACTTTAAAATCAACCCACCACAGTGACTGCTGCGTCATTGATACAGTGCCATCATAAGCACCATCTTTTAAATGATATCAGTAACAGCAAGTAATTCTGCAATAGCAAATATCCCATGTTGATGAACCTGTAATGCTGTTTTGAAGCATGCTTGATGAGAATTAAATCAAATGAAGGGGATAAACAGGTGGCACATTTGACTCTCAGCGCTTACCACATAGAGTTCAGAAAATCTTGCACTATTCTGCGTTTCCTTATTGGTGAAAGTAATAACTGCTCCATCTTAAGTTCTCTATCAGTAGCGTTACCTATTCTACGTATGTATGACATAGAAGACCAACACGTGGATTTATACATTTCAAAACTGTGACTTTAGATCAGGTTACAGTCAGCTTGATGGATGGCCAAGTGTTCTTTAACAATTCATAAACTACTTGTTAGGTTCACTTACATATAACTTACTAATCATTTGGAAAGTTTTTGTAAATAAAAGTGAATTAATTCTATACAATTAATTATATTTGATTCAATGTAGGTAGCATATTTGGTACATGTGGGGCTATTATTCCTGTAATTCAGGTTTGTTATATACTCCTACTGCTGCTTATCACATAAAACTTTTATGTAGTCTCTAATTTGACAATCTGCTAGGAATTATGGCCTATTTTTCTGTTGGAAACTTCCCATGAACGGTTTAAGGTGTTTCTATCAAATGTTGATCTATCAGTTTATAACAACCAATTTTTGTTGCTATGAAATCCCAGCTAATGGAGAGTGCTATGTTTGGAATATACTATTTGAGTGATGTGAGCAATCCTTTATGTCACAGGATGAATTTTTTATTCTGTGGTTGCATGCACTAAGAGAGAAGATCCATGAACTAAGAAAGTACTGGTATACTGCATCTCTCAGGAAATGTGCAATGCATTTGAAGATCTAGAAAAATAAAATATGAGGTAAACAACTTTGTGATCTGTGAAAGCCTTACCAAGTCTTATACATCTCCCCTTAACAAGGGTCTGAGAGACAGCTTCTGCAGAAGTTTTTAGATTCACAAGGCATGAGGATCCCTTTGATTTAGCTTTTCTGTACATCTGTTTGTAGATGTTTTAATTAGAGCTTTCCTCTTGTTTTTTTAAGTCAGTTTTGCAGTAGAAGAAGGAAGCATGTTTTCTATCTGTTCCAGTAGAGGCAGCAAAATTGTTTAATTCAGCAGAGGCAGGCTACAGCAGATGAGCACTCAGCCTCTAACAGAAAAGCACCTGTCACCTATACCTCATTTTCTTGCCATCACATACTGCTCTCGCTCAGTGGAAGATATGAATCAATCCATCTATTAAACAATAGAGAAATCACAATTCCTTGACTTCAGTAGCCCCAGGGTGGCACCATCAGTTACATAGATGTTTGTTCTGGGCAGACTTCAGTGAGGTGAAACTCTGACTTCTCACTCATGAAACCAAGTTCCTGTTTCACCACTTAATGTGAACCAAGAAGAAGTATTTACAGGTAAAGAATATCTACACTCACCTCATTTTCTTGCGCACTTACTGCTAGCATCTTTACGAGATTGGTCCATGTGTCTTTGTTCTACAGGGTAGGTGCCATATAACTATAGAAACCAGCATCCTATTCCTCTGTTGCTTTAACCAGAAGTTAGCAAGTCAGTTTGGAGAGAGAAGCTTCATACATCATTTCACCAGAACTAACATCATCCCAGTCTTTGGCAGCCCAGAACCTCTCTGCTTTTACCCAGATTTCCTTTACTTCACTCCTGAAAGTATGAAAGTTTTAAATATGGTGCTATTTTTAATTTCCACAAGTCCAGCACTTGAGACTGGGGAGAGAGGATACTCAGAGTTAAAAGAAAGTATTAGATTTTACTGGGTGTCATTTGAAGTAAGGTAGGCATTGTCTGGCTTTTTCAAAACTCTCACTGAGCAAGTGTGTTGGATTTACTGACCCATGCAACTAGAGAATCTGGTGACAGTTGTTTCTGTCCTATAAAAAATTGTTCTGAAAATTTCAGTAACAGTAAATATAGTCTCTTTGAGTATCACACTGTGCTTTTCATTTCAGGCAGGCATTTATAGACTCTAACTGCTCATTGTCTTGTGACTTCTGTAATTGCTTTTACTTGGACAAATGAATTATGAAATACTACCATTTTTATTTGGCAATTTTTGCACAGCTACATATGACAGCATAACTTTAAAAAAAAGGCATTGAAATGTCAAACATGCTTATAAAACAAAAGAACAGCCTCTGAGTGAATTGTCTACGGTAGGAACAATTCTTAGGGGTATTTTAAGGAAAGCATTTTTTAAACACAGATATACAGTTTCCAGGTCTGACACATTTCCCTCTGTGCTCTTAAATTCTGTGTGACCTTAAAATCTTGACCTAGTAATACATCATGTAAGATTTCAAGGCTTTCTTTTTTCAGAAATAAAAACATGTCCTTCATCAAGTATTGGAATATTGGCAGTAGTTTAGAATCTACTTTATGCCAGCTACTGAATGAACATGGATTTCTAGTTATTTAGCAGATTGGTTAGTTCAAATTTATGGATCACCACACTTTATTTAAGATATTAATTCCTGATAGAATCATTGTCTTGGGCTCTGCACAAACATTAAATATAGCAACAATGCTGACAGTCAACTGTGTACATACTTCAGTATTCTCCTCGTGCAAGCATGTGTAAAGTCTGTTATGCCAGTAGTAATAATTAGCAGATCTATTGTTTATTCCACTGCATTCTAGGAGAATCTTTTTAGTTGAAATTTTTTTCTGGACAAGGGACAGCTTTCAAAGAAAGAATTGCACAGTGGCACTGTGGTGCATCTCTGAAACGTGTAATAACACAGAAGGCATGTCAATCCGCTCATAAACAGGTTAAACATTGTTGTACTTGGTTCAGGTCACTGTATTTAACACTTTTTCAAGAACCTTGTTGTTGCACTGGGTTCATCAGATGAGACATATGCACATCACAGCTGGGACTGACTGACTGAGCACATGTGTATCTACTGTATCGTTTGTGACAGTGACTGTAGTTAATTGTGATGGGTGACAGGTACGTTGGAGGCCAGTCAGCTTAATGAACTGTTGATGAGTGTGGTATGAGACATGGTATGTATTAACAGGAACTGAAAAATTTATGTCATCCATGACTGAAAATCCAAATCAAGTGCAGACAAGTAAAGGAGATTGGAACAGTTCATAGCTCTTTTCCTTGTGTCTACTTTTTCACTATCCTTAATATTAGAACAAAGTATTTTGTATCATTTTTTCCAAGTGTAGGTTTGCAAATTTCCTTTGTCAGTGGAGATGACAAGAGATTAACAAATTGCCACAGTTTATTTTTGGATGAAAAGATGTGAGACAATTCTGTTTTGACATTTGCTGAAAGCAGTTATAATCTGCTTCAAAAGCTCCTGGTTTTTTTGCTGGAATTTTTTATTTATCTTAAAAGTAGAACATTCCAGTTTGGAAAAAAAAAGTTATATCTTTTGCACTGAAACTATTATGATGATGAAGATTATTATTATTTATTATTATTACCTTTAGAAAAAAATAATGGTTTGGTTCAGTGAACACAATTTCTTCCCAGAGTTTTCTTTGCCCATTCAATCAATACAAGAAGAATGGAAAAAATGTGTATTTGTCCAATTTTATTTACACTTTACCTGTGTCTGTTTTCTTAGATTAAGCCTTTGTGCCTTCTTTTTTTTTTTTTCTTTGCAACCAGTTGTACATTATTAATGTGCTAAAACATCAAATGAACTCTCTCTTTCCTGCTGTGAAGTAAAAATGGTGCAACAATCACATTTCATTTTTCTAAAACTGAAGTTGGAGACCTTGAGATAAAGTAGTACTCATAGATGATTCAGTGAGAACTAGATGTGATAGGTTTGGAGACGTTCTGAAAGAAGGCCTGTTAAACATTATTATCAGCAACAGAAGCTCACTTTAACAGTGCTTAGGACTTAGATTCTGAATGAAGCAGGGCTGTCAAACCCATTTTGGGCAATAGAAATGTTTTGACTCAGTTCTCTTTTTCAGATATAGCCTCAAGTGGCACAGAAGTCACTTTGAGGTTTCCAAACTAATCCCTCTTGAGACCCCATAACATGGTCCCTAGTAGTTTGCCATAGCACTGAGATATTTGCTACTCCACTAATGCAGAGTAATGAATAGTGCCAGAGTTTTAGATATTCGCTTCTAATGTCTACATGAGTAAGAGGGCTATAAGTGTGAAATGCTCTGCAGAAAGAATGGGCACAAACCAAAATTAAATTAAATTAAATTACAAAAAGAATTGCCTCTATTTAGTTGCATAAAAGACTCTGCACCAAAGTATTTTCTGCTGTCTTCTAAGCCCCTAAAATCCTTGGGAACAAACTGGATATCCCACCAGGGAACCGTGGTTAAATGGGGTAATTGTCTGCGTAATTTTTATGTGAGCTAGGTATCTACATCATTCATGTATGTTTCCCTTTCTCATAAGATTTCTGCTTAAATAAATGACCTGAAGGTCTGCCATTAAGCCCTGGGAATTAAAGTCTTAATTGAAGTTTGATTAACAAGAAACTCACACTGCTATTTTTTCAGCTCCTAGATACAGATTGAGAGCAACACCCCTTTCTCCTCCTGTTGCACCAGAACTTGTAGATCTTTCTAAGGCCACTGGTTCTTCAATAATTCATTATTATCATGGCACTGTAGTGGGATAAATTGTTACTTTATACAGCATTCCTCTGTGTTAGCTCCCATCTTCCAGTAGCAACTATTGTGGATGTGGTCTTCTTCATCCAAAAGGTACAGTGTGGAGGTGGAGCTCCATCTGCCGCTTAATCATCCACTAGAGAAACAGACCATGCTAATGAGATGCATTTCTGTAGCATTCAATCTTTAATGTGTTTGTAAAGAAAGCATACGACACATCTCTTAACACCTTTTGGAGGCATACTCTTAAAGAGTGGAGAGCTGTAACTGGGCTGGCATCTGTGCAGCTACTAATCAGATATAGTTTACCTACAGAGACCATTTTCTACAAGATGTATGTGTGGCAGAGGATACTAAGTAAAAGGAAAGTCTTCCCCAAAGATTCATGTAGCTAACAGTCTAAACATAAAAGTGGCAAAAAATTCCAACCAAGAGGAATAATGTATCTGCTGCTTCTCTATCCACATCTCTGTGATCTAGAGATGCTATAGCTGTGGCAGCAGGTAGATACTATAAAAAACTGAACTCCGTGCCAATAATATCAGGGCCCTGGCACATTTGAGAGTCTCTAAAATGCTTGCTGTCCAAATTGTGAAGGAAAAGAGGGTTCTGTGATGCTGACATTACCTGCCTCCTGCTCCTGCTATCTCATACTGCTCTGTGATCAGTGCTACAAGGCCTGGAAGCTTCCAGAAATTTGTCTGTCAGGAGAATGCCAGGTACACTGTAAGAGAACATAATGAGTGAAGCCAAAGATAACTTGCCCCATCTGCATTTTGACAGAAACAAGAATCGACCTGAAATTCTGATTAACATCTAAATCTTATGTGCCAGAATGACATTTACATTAGGCTACAAGGCTAAAATAAACTAAAATTAAATACTCTTATACAGCCCTATAGACTTCTGTCTGTGTTGGTGTTCAGGTGAGAAATTTATTCCCAGTAAAATGAGACTCAAAATGAAATGGCACAGATGTTTTGCAGAATTATATGATATATGCACTGTCAATGGCTGGAAAAGCCTGCCCAAACTGCTCTCTTGTCATCTGATGGATTAGCTGATGAAAGAGGAGGGTTTTGTTGCTACTATCTGATATGATGACAGCTCTCCAAGTTTCCTTATCCTTTTGTCTGGGCAGAGCTGTATTTTCCTATCAGTCCACATCTGGTCCAGGTGGTATGGCTGCGGCATGGTGATTGCAGAAAGGAGCACCAGGATGGCAAAGATAAATGTACTTGTACAGTGAAGCTTGCAAAGTGGCATACCCTTCTGAGTACATTATATAGGAAGCTCGGTAGGGGATAATTAAGCATCAAATCTGTGTTTCTTTGTGGCGTGAAAACAGTGTTTTGAGAGAGGATAACGGAGGACAGTGGCCACACACAGAGCAGAGTCAGTCTTTCTTCTGTTAAAGCCAGAGGGAAAAGGATTCCGGAGAGAGAACGAGACACAAATGTTTTTATATGAGCTTGAATTTTTAAGGAAAAGGGCAGGAGTGCCCAGCCAGGGCCAGGTTGCTGTCTGTTGTTATGGAAACAGAGGGAGAGTCTCCTGTTCGAAGAGAGAAAAGAGGGCGAGTGAGGAGGAAAGAAAATTGTTTCAGAAGGAAGGTAGGGAGGTGGGAGTTTGAACATGGGAAGAGGACGGATCTGAGTGTCAAGGTCAGACAGAAACAGTAGTGTCAATGGCCGTGATGCCTGAAATGCACTTACAGACCTTGTGCACAGCCATTCCCTTTGTGGGGAGTCAGACTTGCCAGGGTCACTTCCACAGTCATCAGCTGACTGGAAGAACACCACGGCAGTGCCGTGTCTGCCTGCACCCACTTCAGCTGCAAGGCTTACATCTACCTTTGTGCACCGACTGCCTCGGTGTGCATAATGCTTGTGAGAAGAACTCCTTTCCGTGCCACTGTATCTGCTGTCTTTTTAATAAATTTAACTGATATTAAATGATCTATGAAATTTCATTTTCTGCGCAGGGTACATTATGTGATGAGAGATACTTCTTCAACAGGGGAAGCCCCTTTCTCCCTCAAGGAACAAGCTTTCTAGTTAGACTGATACTCCCAAGATGCAATCAGAAAATTCTGGCTTCTGGGTTGAGCAGGTGTCTTTGTCAGAAGTTATGCTTTGATACATCACAATACCCACCCCTTCCCTCCCCCCCCCTCCGTTTTTTCCTGAATAAAAAGTTCATGCAAGTCAGGCTGTTCATGAGTCAGTGAATTTGTGAGACCATAGCAGTCCCTGCTCCTCCAGCAGTTTTGAACTGGCTGGACAATTTCTATCAAAACTGACAGAAAGATAGATTTTTCAGATGTTACATTCTTACAAGTTCTGTGAAATTAGTTAGCTAGGGGCTGGAAAGAGGCTATAGAAATACTTACACTGAGGGAAAGACAGGAGTATGAACTGAGCTATTACTGAGTACACACATTCTTGTGGTGAAGAGTGTAGATAGGCGAGAGAGGTTATAAATGCTTTAACTCCTGGAAAAGCTTCAATCAAAGTTTGAACTTTATTAGACATCATCGCACTTCCATTCCCCTTCTCTCTTTCTCTCCACTTATGAGTTCTCTAGTGTTTAATAAGGACAGGAAACATGCTGCAGGCTTAGTTTACTTCATTTAAAAAGCCATTCCGTGAAACACAAATCATTTGGAAACACAACTCTATTAGTTCCAATGTTTGTGGAACTATTTATTATTTAAAGCAAATGATAGTTCCATTACACTGTCACAAAAAATGCTCCCAGTTCTCTCTATTGTCTTTCCATACCTCTTCATCATTTACTCTCTAAAATATTCTTATTTCCCAGATTTTTCCCCTAATTCTAGTTTCAAATCACTACTTTCCCTGGAAGACATTGTGAACACCCTTGTCTTCTTCCCTCAAAATATTCAGATTTGAAAGGTAACATCAATACAAAACCCAACAGAATTCTGAAGACAGTGTATATAATCACTAAAAGTCATATGAAAGTCATTTAATTTAAAAGAAAATATCATGCCTTCTTCTATACCTCTTACAAGTCTGTTAATCCTCTGCAATATCAGCTTAGCCTCCTGGTCCATCATTGTCCCATCGTTTTTTTTGTTTGTTTAGTTGGTTTTTTTTTAATACTGGTAGGAAGGCGTTTGGGAAGTCATAGAATACAAGTGTTCTCTTTGTATCACTTTACGCTTTCCTCAGTTTACTTTCCAAAACCAAATTAATATTGATTTGATACAGTTTTTAATTTCATCAGTAAATGTGCCTACATCTTCCCTCTATTTTTTTTTTTTTTACTTTCTTCAATTCTATAATCCAAGTAAGGATGTTATAGTATTTGGACCACTTGGAGTAACATAAAAAATTACAAAGGGAATTTGGAGGCTTACAACTAGGGTGACAAATGTTGAGGACTGAATCAGTTTAAATCTGGCTTGATGAAAACTGACTCTCACCTTCAGAAGAGATAACACTGCTCAACATGTAGTATCCCTGATGAACTACAATCTATTATACTGTTAATTGGACAGCAAGAAATCAAACATAAATCATTCAACAGAATACAGTGATATAAAATCAATTGAGCCATTGCACTGAAAAAAATATTAAGTGCTCTAAATTAGGGAACATTATGCAAAAGAACATAAATGTTAATAAACCATTTACTGTTTGGTGCTCAATACAGTAATTCATGCAGATTTTAGAAGACTTGCAGAAAAGCACTTCTGGTACAAGCTACTAGAGGCAAGCAACCACTGACATATGAGTCAAAACTATGTAACAGATGTGTAACCATGTTGATTTTCATCAGATTGTATGGGCACAAAATGTGCAAGAAGAAACAAAACCTGACTTCTTAAAACTCTTATTCTCCCCTTACTTATCTGCAGGGATAAAATCCATTAAGTTTAATTCCCAGATGCATTTTAGAAACAGTCTAAATTTAGTTGTTGTGTAATACCTGTAAAATAGATACATTTTCTGTAATTGCAGTATGCTGGCAGTTTCTCACTCAATGTCAGCTGTCCTGACAAAGTTCCCTATTTACTCCATACCCATTTAGCTGGCCTATTCATTTTCACTCATTGCTTTAGATAGTTTTTCTTTTTTTTTTTTTTTTTAGTAAGATTTTGGATATAAGAAATTAGGTGAACCTCCTTCTTAAAGCAGACTTTTGGAGAGCGGCATAGATCCCTATTCTTTACTCAGTCACTAAAAACCTACACATGAACAGTATCTTCTAAACAAACCAAGTCTCTTTCAGGAAGACTGTAATGCACTGCTGAAAGACTGATGCAAACAGCCAAGTGTTCAGGTTTATTTTGTAAGTTCTTAATTTCACTGTCCAGTAACATCTTATGTGGCACCAACTGGGCATATTTGCCGTATAGGGCTCAAAATTGTCACCCAGAAATATGTCTCCTATAAAAATACTAATGACACCAATTAAGTCAATACCTATGATGTCTTTAAATATTCTTCTGTAATCTATTTGAATTTTGCATATAATTTTACATTCACACCCCCCCAAGTCTATATATTTAAAATTACTTACATAAAATGTTACACCTAGGGTCAATTTTTAAAATGTCTTTGAATGGGATGTTTCTTCCAGTGCCAACAAATTAAAAACTACAATTGATGATGTTACACCTATGTTTTTTAATTTTAAAATGAGATCAATATTGCTTAAAATAATTTGTTAACTGTTGTTTTTAATAACAAATATGCTGAAAGCAACCTGTCGTTCGATTAATTAGGATTCCATATGCTTGCTCCGTATACAAAAACAAATTATGGCTGTAATGAATGTATTAATTCAACACAGCATTAATTCTTAGACTTTTATCATTACTTTCTGTAAGTGGATTTTTTAAATGCACAGCCTATCTTTAGTACTCGGGAATAGCTCCTGGAAACATGACAGCTGCTTTCCCCTCCCTGCCCCTCCAGTTCTACTGAGAATCAAACCATTAATGTGATCAGGATCACTAAGGTAATTATATGTTTTAGTAGCTTCATTAAGAGCTCTGCAAATATATGTAACTATAAAATAATTTCTATTCTCTTCAAACTGTCTAAAAGATGAGGAATTTTTGGTAAGAGAAGGCTAAGGTGCTATGTTTCTTTACTTTAGACATCAACTTCTTACAAATCAGTAGCAAATGATGCACAAAAATCCCTTGGTATCTTAAAGAGGGAAAAATTACATAGGTAAACAGATAAATCTTTAGTACATTTGTCTTTATGGGAGCAGCTCCTGCTGTTGGTCTCTAACCTGGAGGGCATTATTCTTTTCTAAATTGCCAGTAGTGTCCCACAGCACAGTGATAAATAGAAACCACTGAAAGAAATAACATTCATTCTAACATACAAGAACTTTCCAGACAGACATTGGCCTCTGAGAACAAACACTTAGACAAAACAGATTGGTTGCAATTGCAGAATATATCACTCCGGGTCCCTGTGAACAGACATTATCCCAGCTGTGCAAATAAGTGCCTTTATGCCAATCATTAAGTAATAAATATATTTAAGAGATAGTCTAAAACTTTAAGGAAAACAGAGGAAAGATGTGTCTACATCAGCTGTTTTGTATGAAACCAGTGATATATTCCCAAGTGTTACTTTAAAAAATAGATAATAATATAGGTGCTTATATGTTGTTTTGTGGTAGCAAGTTTTCTTTACCAGACAATAAATAAAACAGAAAAGAACCAAGTGCTACAAAAACGCAATTAAAAGTAACTAGCTTAATAATAGAACAGAAAACTCCCTAGCAATTTTCTTTCTTTATCGTTTCACCTGAAACACATATGCTAAGGAAGAATTTGGTTTATTTCTGGTTACATTAGAGTAACATTTATCTAGGCTGTTTGCTGATTTGCTTGTTAACTGTTTCAAAAGTCTGACTAAAATGTAAACTGCCGTGGGAGATGCAGTTAATCTGCTTTGATTGCTTGTTGCATGATGTGGATTGCTTTTAAGAATTGATGTCACTAACAAGCTGGGGTTTTTTTTTAAGGCAGCCAGAACCATAGGAAGGTATTGTGATACTACCAGCTATTTTCCCTACTGCCATTACCCTGGCCACAAGACTGCAGGAATTCAAATACCTGGGATGAGCTTTTTGGTGCAATTAAAGCAACCTTACCCTAACTATTCATCCTGTCCTAAAATTTTCTTGCTTCCTGTGTTTAGACACTAGAAACAGTTAGGCAGACAGTCTTTGTTGGTCCTGTGTGTCTTACAAGGGAAGTTTGGAGCTGAGGCATGGGGGCAGAGAATACAGCAGTGAGACCAGAGAAGGATAGAGAAGGGAGGTGGAAAAGGATGACAGTGTGGCCACTGCCAGGAAAGGGGTGGACAGTGGTTGTAGGGAGAAGCAAGCAGCCTGATAAGTAGTCCTTGGATGGGCACAGGAGTAGATGACAGAACTGTGCATCTGCATGACATCCCATTTCATCTTAGAAGTTGTGTTTTCTCTATGTCATCATTAGACTCTATTTACAGCCCTGGTTGGTTTTTTTTTTTATATAAGATTCAGGACAAAAACTACTTTTATTGGCATTTAGATTGAATTAATGAGATGGATTTTATCTAGAACTACACACTTGAAGGTTAATTGGAAGTTGCTTCTATTTTTTCTTTGTGGGTGCACTATTGTTCAGCAGAAGGAGGTGCTGGAAATAAAAATGTCCATTTTTATTTATTTGTACAGGTACCTTCCTTTTTTAATGTATTATTTAACAACTATTACATATGCATACTATACCTTTTAATTTATTTGATTATCATTTAAAGAATTATACTTTTGTAGTAAAGATTGTATTACACTAATTCAATATGACATCTCCCTCTGGTGTCAGCCCTGTAGTTAGACAGTCATTTTAGAGCAGTTCAAACAAGTGCTGGCTGCCAAAACAGTCAGTGGTCTTGCTTCCCTTCCACATCTGCCTGTAGATCCCAAAACAAAAGGTGTGGTGAACTACATCAAAACTAACTGATCAGCACTCCCCCAGAAAACCGATAAAAGGCATGGAAGAGGCTTGGGGAGGGGCAGGAACAACTGACTATCACTGACACCTCTCTGCAATTTCTGTTTATGCCAGTTTTAATTAGATGATGGACTCTTAAACACACATATTAGATCCAGGTCCAAAATGTAGAACAAAGGAAATCTCTGAGTTCCCTGGGCTTCTGAGGCAGTCTGCAACTTTCCCTGACCTGTTTTCCTGGATGCTTCTTCAACAAACAAATGAATTAAAGACGATAACTGTGCTGACTGGGTCTTTTTAATTTTCCAGAAGGATGCAGATTTCTTAGGCTTCTAGTTGTTCTGTATTCATCTCATTTGGTCAGCTTTTCTTCTTTTTTGCTTTACATTTTTTTGTCCTTCCTTTCATTTTCATTTTCTTATCATCTTCCCCATCCATCTGCTCTGGAGTAAAGAATCAAAGCCTTTTCTCCTATTCACTTGTCTCTAGAAATATCAATCATCTCAAAGACTACAGTAAAAATTTTATAATTCTTTCTAACTATATACATCTGTTAATCATACTTTCAAAATACTGCACAGGACACTTCTTTAGCAGACTGTATAGTACTCATTCATATTCATTTACTCCATGTGTGATTGTAATTCATTTAGAAATAGCTGAACTGGCAATAAACTAGCTAGTTTGAATATTGTGCCTTCACAGGCATCCAAAGTCATCTTTGAAATTATGGAAATAGTAAGGATATTTCTTTCACTGAAGCCTGAGCTGCCATATTGATACTGCTGCATGTGTTACCTGTCCCCACTGATATGAACAGACTAGATAACAACATGGATTGAAGCATTGTTATAACTTCCACGCAAAACTTTGACTGCAGCACAAATTGACCCTTAATGACATGACTAGGCTATGTCATTTGAATTTTGCCATGACTGGGATTTTAAATCAGGAACTTCATGAACAGCTAACAGCTGTTTCATCTATGCCTACAATTTTCTCTGATTTATAAACAATAGAGTACGCACCTCTGAAAATATGTGGAAAGTATTTATATGTATTTGCACTGACAGCATTCACAGATTACTTGGTTCATGTGGTTCCATGGGGTTTTTGATATTATTTTTTATTTTTCAGATCTTTGGAATTGCATTTGTATTTCAGTTGGAGAAAAGAAAAATGTCAACACTATGTGAGTAAGTTTTTGCAAAATTCACATTCTTTTGTTTGACTGTGTGGATCAAGAAGTTTTGTATACTTATCCTTGGGGGAGATAAAAATTCCCATGGGATTTTAAATGTCCATATAATTTTATAAATCAACAGTGAGTACACCCAAAGAAGTATCTGCACAGTAAAAGCTCCATCTCTACAGAACTAGGTGCTGGTCTGATAATAATAGTCTCCAGTCATTAACAGCATTTTATGGAAAACTCATATGAGCTAAGATCATAGGTTACTAATTCCAAATTATATTTTAGTAACCAGAAGTGAATGTTATGTGTGCATTCCTACCTTACCCGTTTAATCTTTTAGATGCCATTTCAAAAATCTGGTAGTCATGAATGCAGTTTACATCCTGGAAAATGGGCATACCAACCTGAATGATTTTCAGTTTCAAAATCATGGTAGTGCTTACCAATCACTTACCAGAATGGTGATTATATCAGCACTTGCAGAAGAAGAGGAAAAAGTCCAGAAAGCTATGCAGGCAGAGAGAGGGTCAAGAAGAATGGAATTATGGAAATGGTAAACAGACACAGGAGTTGTGTTTACTAATTAATTGAATGAAATCATTTAATAGTAGTAATCTACCTGAGGGGAGAATAAAAAGATTAATAACTCACTAAATTTACGTTGATCAAATCTATGGATGATTTATTAGTTCTTAATATATTGAAACAATGATACTTTTTCTAAACAAAAATCTTCTCAGACACTCTGATAGTGCAAGAAAACAAAGTATGAAAATAGTTGACTTAAAATTTTTTAATTATTAGTAGATCCTGATATAATAAAATAAAGTTTAATCATAAAAATATAATATGAAAGTGAAATGAACATACATTTAACATATATCTTGGGGATATGACTTCTGGTAATGAAGCAGGGTGGTTGTCTATGCTGATCATATTAAATAAAAAGGCTGTTCAAGAGACAAGAAAAAAAAATGATGATGCCTATTTCTTCTTAATTCATGGAACTTTAAAGCAGAAATCTAATGGACAAAGACAAATGATTGCAAACTAAAATGACAGTGATGTTTGGATATTAGATTTTTACTGAATTGAAAAGAATTATTAAATACTATGTGAATGAAAGGAACAGTGGAATTACTAAAATGTAAGGACAAATAAGAAATTCTCTGCCTCAGTAAGGTTTATTGGGAATAAATCAAACCTAAATCAGATCCAGCAAAGTGTGAAAACTAAAGGTTGTCTGGTCTTTGTGGAGTACTGTCACCAGCTCCTCAAGCAAAGCAAGTGAACACAAATTGGTCTAGCAAGGATAGAGCCAGGGAAACTGTCAGACACTAAACCCAAGGGAGTAGATGCTGACTAGATTATGCATGAAATCCATTCTTTAGGATAACCCATCAACCCAGACATTTTTTTCCACATATAAGCACCATTACACACTGGAAAGGAAGATCATTCAGTAGTTTTGAAAGCAGGTTTATTAAAGATGTGATAGTAGCTCTTCTATTTATACTAAAAACCTGAAGACCCAAGGGAATATTTGCATGTCATAACTCAATAGTTTCTAAGACAAGTTTATTAAAGATGTGATAGTAGCTTTTCTGTATCCTCTAAAGCCCTGAAGACCAAAGGGAATATTCTTGTGAAAATCACATTTCACCATAAAGTAGTTTGCCATAAATCTTTTCTTAAGTCAGTAAGACAAAGAGAGGACAGTCCAGGAAACTGATTAGTGAGTGAAAATGTGAGAGAACATGGGACTTGCAGCTGAAAAAAGGGAGTTTCATGGACTCTGCAAAGACAGAGAGGTTGCTTAATATATTGAACATAACATCTCTTTTCTGGTGGTTTCACAGATCAGAAGGCAAGAAGGAGACTTCGTAAGTAGAAAGCAAAGGTTCTCTCACTTAATTCAGGTTTTCCTCAGTTTTTATTGTTAAATAAAGGACACTAAAGAGTCCATCAGAGAAGAAAAATTTGGCTATGTAACTTACATCAGTTCACAAGGAACCAAACTATGACTTTTAACGTGTTAAAGTTCAGTTGAAGCCCAAGACAAACAAATGGGTGACAGGAAAAAAAAATAAAAATCTTCAGTATGAGTATGTTTCCAGTTGATTAAGATAGGATATAAAAATGAGAGCAGATCATCCTCAACATAATTTATGTATTCTCTTGAGTGCACTAATTAATCTAAGAATAGACCTGCACTAACTTGGTAAGATGGCTTTCATACTAAAGCTGGCATGTGTATCTGTAACTGGACTTGTAACTACATCTTGCTTTTTAGTTTTAGAATTTTCTAAAAAAACCCCAACTTTTTCTTCTGAAGTACCAAATAATGCCTTGTGCAGTCACTGAAACCATACAGGGATCCTAAAAATAATTTTCTGTTTCCTTGAAGTGAGTTAGAAGGGGAAAGGAAACCCAAGGTAAAGCCCATAGTATTCATGGTGTAGAACAGACCCATGTCATAACCTGTGACTCATTTTGTGATCCACTACAAGTTACCTGCAATTACATGAAGCTGTGCCTGAATAATTAAAGTTTTAAATGCAAAGCTGTGTGAAAATGCAAATTAATGGGTAGCACAAGTTTAATTTTAATGTCACAAAACAGAATTCAGAATTCACTTAGAATTCACCCATAAATTTAGGGCCAGCTGTAGCTTTAGGCAGCTATAGATTTCAGGAAAACAACTCTCCACTGTTTAAATTGATATTTTAAATAGAATTGTGAAAACATTCCCCACAATGAGGTCTTGTATTATTTACATATTTCAAATGTGATAACGCCACTACACTAAGTTATAAAGACCTCAGAGAACTAGAGTGGTGAATATTGCTCTTTATCTGCAGTGTCTCTGTAATTGGATTTTCTAGAATAATGTCTTGACAACCTCTGCAGCTAGACCTAGAGACTTTTAAACAGCCCAATCTAGTTCTAAAATCAGAATTTCTCTCCTGCAATTACCTTGTGTTCTTTCTACCCTCTCTGCTGTGTGTTAAATTAGTAGATCTTTCCTAAATTGTACAAGAAAGAATTGATCAAACTGTCTATTTATTTACTTGTGTTCTGCTCTAAAAGTAGTTTGATAGGAAAAAAAAAAAATCCATGACAAAGCAGCATTATTTTGGAGAATGGCAATTTCATTTCACATTTTAGTTATTTTTTTAAACTTTTTTGAAATAAGAAGTAAAATAAAGAACCTCAACTGTGTTTTTTTTCCCTCAGACATGTGGATGAATTTTGGATCGTCCCTACTTTGATAATCAAAATTAGTGTTGAACGTAATTGTTCAAAACTGGTAATTTACATCATCTACACTCATATAAAACAGACTAGTCTCTTAGCTCCTGTTCCATTCAGTTGGATATATTTTCTAAACTTCTTCAAGTCTGAGGGCTTTTTACGATAATTTTAAAAGTACAGGCCTTGAAACTTCCCATAGTAGAGACACAGTAAAGGTCGTCAACAGTAATGCAGAAAGAAGACCATGTATTTGCTCAGTTCCCTTTCAGAGACACAGCTTGAAAAGACAAATTATGAGCGCACATTTAAGTTCACTCACACCAATGTAATTCCAGGCTCCCTGGTCACAAAGGCTGCTGATGCTCAAAGCTGACCCTGCATATGCTAATAACATTATTCAGAGATCATGAAGAAAAGACAAGTTCTTTGTTTCATGCAGCAATACCCCTTTCAATCAACCTCATGCTGAGAACCATTTATTACCATAACATATGACACAGGAAATCTAAAGAGGCAGTAAGGGGTAAATTTTCAGATTATCACATGCCATTCTAGCTGTGACTTTCTCATTAACTTTAAAAGAGTCATGTGGCTTAGATCAGCTCAAAGCTCTGAAATGTACCCCTACACATGCCCCCAAATAAATCTTTACAAACATTATAATTTTCCATATTTCACTTAATTTCTATAAAATAACAGAAGCCACCAACTAAGCAGACTATTCACAAATTTTCTTCAATTGGCGGACAGCCTTACATTGTGTTTAAGGTGACCTTGTAGGATGCATGGGCACAAGCCTCAGCTCTTCAGCAATTTCAGGTCAGTAAGGGAGATTAGAGAAAAGAAATTTCTGGACATGATGAACCAGTAACAGTTCTACATTCTACAGTTAGTCGTGCTTAGTATTTATCTCCTTTCAGAAAGAAAAAAAACCCACACATCTAGAAAAGTAACTAAAAGAATGTGGATGTAAATATGAAGAAATTATTTTATAGACACCTTGAGGTGGTGTACAGGTTTAAGCATTCAAAATGAGAATGTAACAAGGATATGCCAGCGTTTTATCCTTTCTTATCAAACAGAAAGTTCTTTACTCCTGCTTACCCAAAGCTTGCTGTCTATTATATGCTCAAAGGCCGTAATTATTTCAAAAATAGACTTTTGAGAAAACCACATAATTAGTCCAGTGCAGCTGGTATAAAAATTACTGGCAGGAGTAGTAGTATCATTAAAAAATTGGAACCAAAGCATACCAGTTATACTCCAGGGCAAGTAAAACACACAGAACCCCTAGTAAATATTTTAGAATCCAGGATAGTACACACTGAGGACACCCAATTTTTTTTAAACACCACCAATCCAGATTCAACAGAAAAACATCTCTGCCAAAATGGAACTATAGTGCAGTCGAGTTTATATAAGTTCAGTAAGGTGATTTGCTTTGAATCTTAAATAGAGTTAGACTGTGGTAGAAGAAAAGCAGGTTTACCCCTGAGTCAGGCAATGATGTTTGAATTTCAAATTTCATTTTAGATATTTTCTTCTCTAATAATTATGAGAAAAACAGTTTGAAATTATGATCTGGAATGCAAACTGATTTGTAATATCCATTTGACTCTGTAGGGAATTTGATACAGTAACTTTCTCAGATAAGTGTCCTCTTTAGTTGTGACTTGTAAAATGATTCAGGAGCCTAGCATGGGATGCTTTTAGAACTGAGATGCCTACATCCAAAAGTACACTTCTAGATATGTCTATTTAGCTTCCTCAAAGGAATTGGACTGCTAGAAACACCAACATCTTACATTTACATTTCCCAAGTGCTTGAGGTGTAGTTCTGGCCATGTATTTAAGTGCACCATTTCTTTTAAGGCCAAGCAGTTTCTGACTTAGCTGGAGTCATCATGGGGTTGGTGAACATGAAAGATCTGAAGGAATCAATCTGGAAATTGCATTTCAAGCTTATCTATCTGCTCTGACACCAGTCTGACACCAAGATTCTACAGACAGGAGTGTCAACTTACACATTATCCTAACTACTACCAAAAATAGTCTGAGTTTGGGTTCAATGATCCTCATGGTCTTCCAATGTTCAGTCATATACCTCCACAGTGATGAGAGGGACGGAGGTGAAGGGAAATTCCTAACTGAAATTTTTGTAAAGTGCCACACATACCTGGAGACTCACTGCATGAAAGGGAAAGAGAGTGTTACTTTGGAGATCAGAAATCTTACGGGTTAGATAGGCAATTTGGCTGCCCCTGCTCCTTATTGTTCCAAACACCCTGAAGAGAGGGAGAAACTTCTTTTAAAATGGTGATTTTTCTATTACATTAGGGAAATCTGAGCCTAAGCTATGTATTTTTTGACTTTTCTTCCTTTTCCCCCCTTCATTTGTACTAATAAAAAATAGCAGGTTTGCTTCATCTTATTTTCCATTTATTTGCCTCTTCATCCTACTTGTTTTCTGATTTTTTCCTCTCCTTTCTTTCATATGTTTTTATATATTGTTATATATTTTCTTCCCCTGTCTGTGTCTTTTGTGTGTGAATATTATATCGTTGTCACTGCATTTTTACTGCTCATGAAAAATAAACACTTGAGAAATAATCACTGCACAGTGGCCTAACAGAAGGCAATCCTTCCTGTAAATATTACTTTTGTGTAATGGGCATGGTCAGATCAGTGGTAGAAATGTTGTGAGACTAATTCATCTACATCAATTTTTTTCATCTACAGAAATATTGCTGTGGTTCTTTCATACTTTAGAGTTCATGTGGAATTAATCTTTTTTTCTTTTTTTTTTTAAGCTTCTACTCTTTCGTATTTCTGCTTAAGAAAAAACAGACTTCTGTCATAAAGACTCTCTCAAAGTCATCATTCATCTGTGTGTTAAGACTTGTCTGCAAGCTTTCCTTTTCTACATCAATGCCACACACAGTTTTCTTTTTACTCTTGAACACTTTTTGTTCTTCCTATTTTATAATGCATGCATAGTTGTGTTATAAAGACTCATCAAAGTCACCACTGTTCTACATTTATCAGCATTGTACTGTCTTTGTCGTTTATTAGTCTTTAAAAGGTTCTTTATATTTTCTATCTAGTTACATTCTCCCTCATTATTTACTGTTCCTCTATCATGTCTCTCTGATTCACAGTACTCTTCTCTTTGTCTTTAATTTTCTGGTCCTCAAATAAATCTTCAAAGTCAAAAGTCATAGGACTATTTTATTGTAAGTTAGTAATGTGACTTTTTATTAATTAACATTATTTGAATCAACATACCCTTTCCTGCTTTGGAAAGCTAAAGGTATACTTTTGAAGCACTATGGGAGGCTATATCTGTGAAATTCCAGTTGATTTTGATGGGAATTGTAGTGCTGTAATCCTGAGATATGCTTTGACACTTCAAATTAAGGACCTAACAGCACGTTTAATAAAATGGCCACCCACTCTAGATCCCAACTGCTAAATTCTGCCCTTGAGCCAACATACAGCTTCCAGCAGCTCAGTGTGCAGTATGCCAAAACAAAAAGTGAAGTTTGCTCATGGAATATGTAATCAGAGTTGTGAGATCAGTCGTTTTCATTTGCTTCTGTTTAACACTAGTAAGAATTACTCACAGGCACAGATAAGAAGAGTAAATCTTTTCAATGATTCATATTTTTATGCATCTCTTATGATAATAGCAAGCTCTGCTCAGCTTGATCATCAATCCCTTTACCGTGTAAATAGAAAAGTAGTTATGCCTCATTTATTAGTTACTCTGTCATTTAGCCAGCAGCAGATGACTCTGGGTAAAGTAGTTCTACCTGGTAATGTGGACTGTGGGAAAGAGCTGTAGTATTACCCTTCAACAATATGAAACCTATGACATAAAGAATGAGTTTAGGAAGTGTATTTACACAGCAAGTACTTTTGATAACATTTCCATCCATATTGGATTTTTCACCCAGTGATGAATTTTACTACAAATACTGTGCCAAAATCACAGCCTTGCGCTGTAGTCTCAAGGAACACTGAATATGATAACTGTTGACTAGAACTTCCTTACAGACCTTGCAGATGGGACAGGCATTTGAGACTTTTGCTCTACAATAGTTGCTTCCACATGTGTACACCATCACAGAGTTCATCAGTCAGAACAGTGAAAAAGCCAAATATATTAGCAACACTATTTTTTTCATCCAGAACATTTTGTAGTTCTAACTTGCTGATTTATTTTCTTTTAATTTGTAACCTGCTGTAGTCCTACAGAAGTTGTGGGAAGATGGAAGATACCTCTCACTCTGTTTGCTATGTCTCATTGCAACTCTTTCTTCTCTTTCAGTTTCTTATATATATGTATTTATCTGTTTGATTCTTATAGCCAGGAATGCTAGCAAAAGTATTAGAAGGATTACATAGTCAAAAGATTTATGTAAGACTCAATTCCCCTTTTCTATTTCAGTAAAGAAAAACAATCAGAAGTGATAGAGACTCATACAGTTCTGGAAGACAAAGTATTTTTTAGTGTCTTTCATTATTATCTGAAATAGTTTTAAAATGTTAACAAAATTGGCATGATATTTACAAATAAATTGTGAGCTGTTGGGCAGAAGACACGGTGTTGTTTTTTTGAAACTAGGGTGTAAACATACAGCAAAGAATAACTTGGTACTGGTTTCTGCTATGGTATTATAGAAACGAAACATGAATCATCAGAAATCATCCTTCCAAAGCCTCTTTTTTTTTTCACAAGGATTTTAAAATCAACTTGATTTCAGGAAACTTTTGTATGAAAATTTGACAGATTTCCACCTAATAATTGTTGAAATTAATATCATGTAGAAGAAAAAAATTGTTTCTAAGTATTCAGGCTTCACTAAAATTTTTGAGAGGTTGGTTATTATGTTGTTATGTTATGTTGTTAGGTTATGTTGTCTACTTGCTAGCAATATTTGCTAATAAATCCATAAATTTGTCATTTAATTCCTGCTTTTTACTGCAGCTGAATTTTTCATAACTTCATGTGTAAGATGCGCCATCTATTTCAAAAGCACTAAAACTGTGGAAGACACAGCTTATGATGACATCACTCCATCAGTTTCCTCAGATCTTTGGTGAGAATTCCTGCAGTTCACAAAAAAGGTTAAATACCCCTTCCACAATAGCAAGCTCAAGTGGATGGTGGAACCAAGGGAGACATGCTGTAGCTTTAGGATAGGAGATATGTGGGTTTACTAGCTTTTCAGCTCTCTTCTCAGTGGAGAAGTAGCAGGCTGCAGATGTAGAATGCAATATTTGTCATGAAGACTATTTGCTGCTACTTTGATCCCTCTTGACCTCTTCTTTTCCTTCTTTTGAGACTTCCCTCGTTACAAAGCTCAGCTATCTGTCTTTAGTATGTGAACGTGGTTATCTCCCACTCTTAAAGACTCAACATGCTTGAAAGCAAACAAATCCAAGGATAACCTTGTACCTCCCCAGAAGTATGTTCTCCCTCATTTTCAGTACTAAGCAAAGAACATTTTCACAGAACATTTCTGTAGTTCAGTGAAAAGGAAGTTAGATATTGAGCTTTATCCTTGATAGCTTTCTATTCTCCACATTCTGGAGTTCTGCGTAGTAACCATCTACAGGACTCAAATCATAGACAGTAGAAACACAAATGTACTCTGGAAACTAGCTGTACTCTTATCCTTGAAACTGAATATTAAAAATCTCATTTGTAAATTTCTTAGTATTTCATAGAAAAATATTTCATAGAATAGAATAGAGTAGAATAGAAT
>WUAM01000179.1:24798-69624 GCA_024336885.1 Actenoides hombroni | reverse complement strand
AGAATAGAATAGAATAGAATAGAATAGAAAGAAAATAATAGAATAGAGTAGAATAGAATAGAATATTTTCACTGAAAAACTTTCACCATCCTGAGTTTAAAAATCAAACTTCAACAGCAAAGTTCTGCCATAAACTCTTACAGAAATCTTTTATACGTGAAGCTGGTTTCATTAAAAAAAGGAAATTACCTCTAAAAAATAAGATTAATATAATAGCAACTATGTCTGAATTATTAAAAGTACGACATCTACTATGTGTGATTTTCACAAGGTCTCGATTCCTTTAACAGAATTATGAAATTTTTTTTAAGTGTCTATATCATATGGTGCAGTGAGAAGCTTAAAACTTTTATGTGGTTCAGAGAATTAGAAGCTTCACACCATGCATCTGTACAGGACATAATTTGGATGTAGGAATCAATATTCCTCTGACATGAACTTCCATAAATAATGTTTTCTAATCAATGTTTTTATACCAAATTATTAGGTGGATTCAGTACCCAATTATTGCAGTCTCTGTCAGTTGAACAAAACAGCATAGTTTTAAAGTAAAAAAATGTATGCTGAGCAACCATTAAAAGAACCAAGGAAAATCAAGGGTTGGAACTCAGTGCAAAAATACTATGTTCTTTGTTTCCTTTGAAAAAAAAGGAAAACAGTTTTTAAAGAAATTGATCATATTCATATTCTAGCTGATAACAGTACTTAAAAAATGATGACCAAAACCAGACCTTTTCTGAAAAACCTCTGGAGCAGTAAAAAGTGTCTCTGAGCCCAAACCACACAATATAGGATTAATTCTTTGCCTATGCAGTTGCGGATTTAAAACAATCATATTCTGAATATGCTTCATCCTCATTCCTCAAAACAATGGTCAATAACCAATGCAATTTTTCTTAATATAATGCAAAACAAGCTTAGTAGTTGATGATATTCCCATTAGTAGTTAATGGTGCTCCACAGATAATAGTGTCTAGCAACTCATATGCAAATATCATTGAGGATATTTTGACTTTCAGTAGAAGCCTGCACTATGTCTCAGCTTTCTCTCTCCACATTAAAATTTGGCAATAAACGCTGACTTGTGACATTTAAAGTCATATCTGCTTTTCGTCCTACAAAGGTGGAATCTCTTAGCAGACATTAAGGACGTTTGCCTGTCACCATTTCACTACAACAACTAATTGCATGTTAATTTTAACTTGAATGTAATGAAAGATTTAAACATTTGTCTAAAATTAAGTATATTTAACTAGACTGCAAGTGAACACTGTGAGAGAAAAATACTTTGTCACTGAGAACTTTGATTAATGCACATTTTTGTAATTTTTCACTTTTTTGAAGAAACTGGTACTAAGTAGTGCATATTTTACACAGTAATAAGTAAAAAAGTAATAGTTAATTCATATTAAGTGATAACAACAGATATCAATAATTAGTTAATTTTATAAGAGATGTACATGTGCATGCATGGACATATGTGTACGTGTATAATGAGAAGCCAAATAAAAATTTAAAAAATACTTTCCATAAAGCAATAATTCCTATCTAAAATAACCCAAAAGATGTACCTGTAAGGACTATAAAACTTTAGTGTGAATTGCCATATTGCAGTAGATGATTGTGAAAAGGAGAAATGGAGGAAGAATGTGTTCATTCTTCATGAGCTTCTCCCTAACTTTCCTCATAGAAATGCAGGAGCTACCTGGATCAGATGGCATTACATCAGTTTTGCAACAGAGTAGCTGAACTTCTGAAAGTTCTCATGAAAACAAATGTGCAGGTGGATGGTGGGTGGCAATCATATAGGGTTTTAGAAATTTGTACTTGTCCAAGGGGAAAATGTAGAGTACTCCTTTTCATGGCCACAATAACCTGTTTCTTAGAACTGTCATATTTGTTTACCTTTCTAACTACGTTTTTAGTGATTAACAGAAAGATTACTATAAATTCTTTTCATTACACTTAAGACATTGTGAGTGAATCAATTTGTCAAGAGAGAAATCAAAGGTCTGTATTTTTTTGTTTCAACTGGAAGAACATTTATATTCTTACAGAGGAGAAAAGCATGGATTATTAGCATTTCTGGTGTAGTAATTCCATTGTCTCCCCATGAGTTCCAGTAAATGTTCCCTTTTTTACAAGACTTTTCATTCCTGCTATTTCTGTCAGGCTTGTAATTGCAGAGTCATTCCGCTCTACATTTTCTTCAGATATACTTTGTTTCTGACTGACAAATAAAGATGGCTTTAATTTTTATTATGGTGTTTCCCTAAGGACTACCTATTGGAAGTATTTATGGATCAGTTTCCAAACTTCACAGAGTTTTAGGAAAAATAATCCAAAAGCAAACGTAAAACCCAAGAAACTCAGAAGATTCTAATAGAGGCACAGGAAAACTATTATCTATACAAGAGTGCTGGCATTCTATTACTGACACATATTAAACCACATAAAATTTCATACTTCCATGCTACAGCATCAAGAAAATCAGATACCCTGAGAATCTTATGTTAAAAATCAGTGATTAAGAAATAGATACATATTTTTTTCTGCCTTCATAGTAGGAAAAAAATGTTGTATCTGTGAAATCTTCCAACACAGTTATATCATATCCTGGAAACTGGAAAAAGATAAAAACCAAATAAAATACTTTATTGCAATAAATAGATAAGACACATAAACATGAGTTTTAAACAGTCTGAAAATACACATTTATGGTGCATGAGCATGAACTGCCATATGGTATATATAAATCAGAAAAAAAATGGCGTAAAAGTGTAAAAATGTTTTAAGGGGGAGGCAATTGACAGAATTAATGTAAAATATATCCTGTAGCAGAATATAGAAAACAAAGACTTTTCTGTAAACTGGCATTGTCAGTTCTTGAAAAAAATCCCAGAGATAACACAGATTTTTATCTATTTTATTCCATTACAATTTATTTCTTAAAATTTCAGCATTAAAAGAAATGAAAGACAGGTCCAAGATACTAATTTAATTTTTTGTTTCTTTATATACACATATGTCATTTCAGGTGTATGTATCAATATAAAGAAGAAATCCAGATCCAAGATACAGGTTGTGTGAAACAGTAATATTGGTCAAAATTCTTTTAAACACAAATGATGTTACATAATTTTTTGTAAAAAGTTTCTAAAATCTGCCAGTTTCCTTAAAGATGACTTAAGGCTTCACTCCATCACATTTAATGTTGTTTATCTCATTTGAAGAAATATGTTATAGGTCTTGATCAGACACTGCCTGTTTTCTTATTATTTATTCACCATAACACCATTTTAAGCAGCTACTAATTATTTTGAGTGATTCAGTGTAAGTGGCTGTGGCTTTTGTCAGCTTCCATTACTCAATGACAAAATGCAAAATTTGCCATTTTCTCCCATTACCTGTCTTTCTTCTTCAGGTTTGATATAAGATGTGAGTAATGGATCCTCTTTTTTAATGACAAAAACAATTGCATTTATGTGACACATAATTTTTATTTTACAGATTTTCTTTAACAGAAATAGTGGATATTAGCATTGCTCTAAGTTGGTAGGGAAAAAAAAAAAAAAAAGTAAAATTATGTGTGCATGAGAAAGCAAGGAGAATAATATCCTAAAGGTAAGGTTCTTAAATGCCAAGTGCCCTTTCTCAGCCTCAACTATTCATTCTGAAAATGGCCTATCAAAAAGGCTTAGAGGGAGCAGTTTAATTACTGTTCCTTTGACATATGTAATATATTTTCGGAAGCAGGCCCATACATTTATTTAAGGCCAAATGTTGTACAACAAAACTGTCCTCAGAGGTATTTCATTCTACCATCCTATTTTTTTTCCACCTGGCTTACACTGCACTTTTTTTTTCAATAAATATGTCATTTCTAGAGACATTTTAAAATGAGTCTTAAATCATATTCTCCTTTAACAGCATGTAAGCTACCTAAGCAGGGTGAAAGACATGATATGAAAGATGAAAAATAGTGTAAATAATCATAAAGATTTAATAATTTTTTTAATGAGAAAAAAACCACAAACAATCCAAGTCCCTACACATATCCTTCCCTGAACTCAGCTAAAAAAAAGCTGAAATCCTTTCCTGGATACATACAAATGCGAAAGGGAGTCCAACATACTTTCACGCATATACTTCTTCCCTTTCACTTTCAGAAATTACAGCAATACATTGACTGCTTCTTTAATTTTCTGAGGTTAAAAAGAAACCTGAAGTAGGCTGGAAAAAAGTTTTGTTGTCAGCTCAGACACAAGTCCTGGAGGTAATGAGGACTTCCAGAGAGGATCCAAGTGGCATGAGCTAATTTCAGCAATAGATATGTCTAGATCTGCAGTAGGAATAGATCTGCAAAAACTTTCTGCCGTTGGCATGTACTGAGCAAACTACTTACTGTGTGTTCAATTATCCATGCACAAGAAGGGAGTGGGGGCATGTGTTGATTTGAACAAATTGCTGTGAGAAAACCAGAGTAAAATGGAAAGTTTATGCACAGGCTAAAATTAAAACAAAATAAAAGATTGTATAGATATCTCCCCTCTCACCCCCCAAACACACCCCTGAATGAACCTAGTAAGTATCAAATAACATGCAGATGCTCCTATGACCTAATCCTCAGAGCTATTTCTGCAGAATTATTTTTTCATACTTAGATTCTATTTATCATATGGTGTTACACACACATTTGTTTTATCAGCCTCTGTAAGAAGGCGAAATTTGTCTCTAAAGCTGGAAAGCTCATCAATTCATTTCTGAGCACCATAGTGCTGTCTCAGTATATGTATGAGCAGAAAAAAAAATGAAATAGATTGTTTTCGTTTTAACTTACCCCATGTAGCCAAAGAGAGACATGTTCCCAGTAATTAGAACTGTGTTCAGCAATACTTACAGCTGAGTAAGTTTTATACTGTAGTTGCAAAACCTATGGAAAAGAAAAAAAACCTTCCAGTATTGCAGCTCTTTTCTGTATGCAGATTTGCTGAATTTGATTAAATTGATTTCTTTGGTAAAATAAACCTAATATGATTACTTAATTAGATTTTAAAATTTAATCTTTGAAAAACTAACAGATAAACTTATGTTCTGAATTTTAAAATGTGTTATGGGATTGTTTTCAAGTAATAAAACATAAAGGTAGCAGATTTTCAGTTGGGTGCAAATGAGGGTCAGTTAATATCCATTTCATCTTTTTCTTCATCCATGAAGAACATAATATAATTTCCTTCTCTCTAGACTGTCTAGCCCAAGAAGAAAAAACTGTTTCTTGTTGTACTTTTCTTTTCAGGTGTGCGTGATGATTAGTCACTGCATGTGTCTAGACCCCATGGTAATCTCTGTCCTTGTTTCTGTCTCTACATTCATCTTTGGCATCATGTGTTCTGTTTTAATACAGTTTGACTGATTCGTTTGCAGCTACAACACTGTTTTCATTCTTTTCCTCTCTGAAACATCTTTATAGTGCAAATACAAACTTGCCCGTATTCTCAAGCTGTGTAAAATTGATTTGCAAGAACAGATTGCAGAACTTAAGTGTATGGTAATACACAGCCCAGATCCACAAAGCCTGCTTTAAAGATGGTACAGTGGAGTCAGGAAGGATGTGATTTTTTAGGACTTTTCAAAAATTTCAGTCACCTTCACTCATTTTCATCCCAACTATCAAAAAATAAATGGGAATCAAAATAGCTTTGTACGGTATAAATAAGAGCATCTGTATTGGTTCCCATGTCTCTATCATCTCTGTCCCCCTCTGTATGTCTATACCACGTCTCTTCCACTGAGAAGTGAGGAAAATTAGACCCATAACTGGATACTCCAATAATTTACACTCAGGAAAACAATAGTTGTGTGAGGACAAAACAATCATAGAAAGGCTCCAGAAATTTATATTAAAAGGGCAGTGAGTGACCTTATTATGTAGGTATTATTCCTACATTTAAAAAAAAAACAAAAAAAAGGAAAAAGGAAAAAGGAAAAAAAAAAAAAGTCATTAGGTAGGAAACTATATATTTCTTTCCAGTTTTGATAATTCTCAAATGGTATTGTTCCAATTCCTGCAGTTAAAATCAGCAAACACTCTTACTGTCATTCTTTCCACTGTATCTTTATGGTTTTTATAAAGCATACTTACTAGATACAGGTCTTCATTTATTCATTAAGGTCAATACAGTATACAAATTGATTTTGTTGTCCATATTAACTACAGGCCTTCAAAAGATTGGTGCTTTTGTAATTTCTGTAGTATTTTCTTTTTTTTTTTAATGAGGCTTCTAAATGCTCTTTGTCTCAGGTGATATCTTAATCTACATATAAAAGTGCTCGGTGGTTTAGACTACACTTACGTGTAAAAAGCACTAAAGTTATCTTTTTTCTACTTATATAAAACTAACACAAAGATGAAATATATAGTTAGAGATAGGACATTAGCCAAAAGAAAATGTTGTCCAAATTAATCATATCTCAATAAAAACAAAAATATTTTTGTTCTTCTGTCCCCCACAAAACATATCTGGTATTGAAACATTTCAGTTCTGATACTTCAGTGCCTTTTGCATATTCTTCTAAATAGAATGATTGGGTTTAAATGTCAAACATAAGATACGTTCTTTCTTAATGAAAAAAACCCAAACAACTAACTGCTTAGAATGTCACAAAACTGTTTTAAAAAATAGTTATACTAGAACAATTTATTCCTGAGACCAATTTTGCAAAGCAGTTTTATTTGAAGTGCACTTTGTATCTTAGTGGAACGTATCTGTATTGAACTGCCTCTAACCTTACCCCGAATATATATTTCTTTCTGTACCAGCTAGAAAAATTGGACCACTCCACAAAGACTTTTGAATCATTCAGTATTGAGTAGTCTCTGTTTTGTCCATTTCCCTCTCCCGAGCTTCACCTATCTGTCTGAATACAAGCCATGATGATGTATGAGTACACTGAATACAGTGTGTTTCTTCATGCTCTAAAAATACTCAATTCTACTGTAAGCTGACTTTTTTTTTAATGTGGGTGATTGACAAGTAGTATAACCAATAACGTCTTCCTTGAGAGATAAGAGAGAGTATTTTTGCATATTAGATTTTTCAAGATAAGTCTCAGAACAAACACAGAAGTGATTATCAATTACTTAATTATTTACTAATGATCTTCAGATTATGGCAATAAGCAAATAGTTTTGGGAAATTTTCTAAGGAAATAATGTAAAAGTCAGTCTGAAAGGCAATATACTCTGAATATCATGTTGTAGTAAATTTTCAGTTCACTCAATAAAATCTAGATTCAAAACAGTAGTTCAAATATAAAAATGCACTCCTGAGTGAACTAGGTTCCGGTGGTAACTTCAGAGGATAACAAAGTCTCAAAAGGATCACAGAAAACAGAAATATTTCAATGGGTTTCTAGACTTTCTAGAATTCACAGTAATTATTTTTAATCTTTTCTATCAAAGGAGAAATAGGTTGTTGTTTTTTTTATATAAAAAGTTCCAGTGATCATGAATGTTTACAGAATATTCCAAGAAGGGGAAATTTATTAGCTGAGCCAACATTTTTCATCAGGTTTCATTTCAAACCTTTCTTCCTAGTATGGAAAGCAGAAATTTAGGCACTTATACACACTTACAGATAGAGTTAATCTATTTACTCTACCATCTTAGAGGATGGTTTCACTTTACTTCACAAAAAAATGAAACAAAAACATGAGGTGATTTTAAATTCTCAGACCAGGCATGGTTATCTGCCACGATTAAAACCAGCCAAAAGCTTTATTACCAGATAAATTTTTACACATAGAGGTGTCCAAAAGAAAAGTAATATATTCCAATAATTATCAGTATCTACGCTATTTTTTTTTTTCATGCATTTTCTGTTTGTTGTGGTGGTGTCACATCAATTCATAATGCAGTATTAAAAAAAAAATAAGTTGATTCATGTGCTGTTCTTCTCATTACAGCATGAATATCCATGGAAATACCACATCATCAAATATTTTTGTTCTTTTGCTTCTTCCCTTATGCAATGCTTTGCATTAGCATTGAGATGATTGTTTGGAAAGTTGTAATATGGATTTAATCTCAGTCTGACAGACTAAACCCCAACTTATATGGCACTATTTCCTAGAGCTGGGATTTAATCAGGGTGACTTAATAAACGTCTACTTCAGAGCTTTTTCCCATGAGAAATGTTTTGCACTGATAACAAGACCATTTTTCATACATATTTGCACAACCAAATGAATTGTATTGATTAGCAACATTTAATACCTATTCAAGCAACCATTTCAGTGAATGTTTTAATTTTCTAACTTTAAATCTTTTATATTTGAATACTCAAGTCAATAGTCAAGCTTATTGGCAATGCATATTATTTTTGGCCGCAGCTTAGATTACTGAACTACTTAAAGTGTTGCTACCTCTTGGGATTGAAATTGACATTGCTGGCTTTCTAATAAATATTCAACCATGGAGACAAAGCATTTTCTCAGACCTGCAGGGTCCCTGTTGTGCTGAATGTTTCGTATAAATATGGCTGAATGCACTAAAACTTTGTCATGCTGAATATTACCAAGGAATTCAATTTATATCTGTACTATAACTTTTTCATTGTGCTTTTCTATCTGCTTTGATTGATTCATTCCATCAATTAGCAAACATAATACTTGACTATGTCAGTTTCAGTAATTTCAGCACATAAGGCAAATGGAAATCAAGTTAAATACTGCACAAAGACTTAAACCCAGGACTTCATTATCTCTGTCCAGTTAGGTGGTCACTCCAAAAATAACCCATGGATAGGCATGTTTCATCAGAAGCTAAAATGAAACTGATATGTCAAACATAAGATTCAGTGTTGCTGGCTTGAAACTGAACCCTTTTTTGGGGACAATTTACAATGGTAGCAAATGAAAAAAACTGTTAGACTTACAAAACTTCAAAAATGTGTGTTTACCCACTAAAATTCCAATAATAAAAAACAAAATCACAACATTAGAAAAACTTCTAAACCCTCCCATGGTTTTATATACTATTTGTCACATCCCAGAATACCTGGCAGTCTCTGAATAATTATGTGTTTTGGGATATCCTCAATTTATCATTTAAAGTTATTCTATTTTGCTCAGTACTATTTTGCTGCATTGCAATGTTTGTACAGGCACAGGAATGTAGAACTCATACCAAGTAAGCATCCTAAATCCAAGGCCATGGTGTCATTCTTTTGCCTTTCCTTTGATAACACTTACTGTTCCTAAGAGAGCAGAAAAGGTTTGAACATGGTAAGATGAGAGAACATTTTCCCTGAGTACTCAGCATTGATCGTATGAGACAAAAGTAGATTTTCTGAACTGCTTATAGTGTAATGTAAAATGTTTTTTTAGTGAATCCCCAACATTGTCAATGATGTTGTACTAAAACTGATTTTGTGTTAATGTCTGACTAGACCAACAGCAACGGAGTGGATTTCTCGTTCACTGGTGGGTAGTCATGGCAACACAGAGCTGACTCACACTGAGGACTACGCAGAACACTGGTGATAAAGCTATATCACAGCTCTTGACCACTGTGAGACAACTTTGATTTGGACTGGTGCAGGTTGTGGAAATGGTGTACCACATGACAGCAAAATGCAGTAGTATCTGTGTCTTGGCATCTTTCAGGAATAGGGACCATGATGGTGTCTCATCCCACTCAGTGGACAATGAGGGAGGTGAATCATTGTGTTCCCCTGAAAGAGGCTGTCCCTGCACAGCAGGGCAGCCGGGGCAGCAGAGTTACGACAGTGACTCCGAGGAACAATATCAAAACAATTTATTATTTCTCCCTAATGGAACAATCAACAAACAGTACAGATAAAGGTGTTATTTTTGTAGGCGATTATTTTACAGCAAAACTAAATTTCGAGGAAAAGGAAGCAAAAGTTATTAGACAAGAGGAAAAGATAGGGAGAGAGAGAGTAAGATAAAAAGCAAAGGTTCTCACCACCCATGGATCCAGCGACATCTCACTGGATCAGTCCAACTCTTCAGTTCTTCAGTGGTGGGTGCACCACAATCAAAATTTTTCTGTCCCTTTTATACCCTTGAGGTATCTGGGTGGCATTCCCAGTTTCCACAGGAAGTGGTGTTGATTTGCATGAGCCCATGAGCTAGAAGTAGTGTGGCACCTGCCATCCACCTCCCCCATGGCACAGTCAGCAGCAGCACTTAACTAAAGAAAAAACAGAGTTCCACCTATGCAGAACTTATCTCTTCCTTTTGTTAAAGCATGTCTGCAAGGAGCCAAAGGAGGGGCACAGAAACATTGAGAGCAATCAACACTTCTTCCCTCCAGACGGGTCTTTACAGACCTTATCACCACACAAGATATGAGGCACACAGATGGGCATAAACATCACTGGTTGTACGTGCATACTCCAAACTTACAAAAATAATTCGGTGTGTATATGGCAGCTGAGCAGTAGCAAGCATTCCTGTTCTCTGAAGAAGTCTTTTGGCTGGTAGGCAATGCATGCCCTTATATCTTTTTATTCTGTAGAAGGATAGAACCCAAGATGAGGTGTTAAAATAATTGCTACATTAATACTTCTCTTTTGCCTTTTTAGTAGTCACAAAATAAAATTCTACAACCTCATGAAAGGTGGTTGGAAAACTGTGGACATACATTAATTGCATTGTTAGTCGTGTTTAAACATTCTCTACAAAACAGCATGCACCAGAACTTTATTAATGTGTTAAGTGTTTTGTTAGTAAAAGTTGAGTACTGCGATGCTGTAAGATGAGCCAGAATAGAACTCGGGATCCCACTCTAGATGCCTGTGATATTTATTTTTGTGTTGAAAGTAACAGTGAAAAATGCATGCTGATCAGGCAGGCAGGTAAAATCTGCACTTTTAGTATGCAACTGATAGTTAACAACTAGGAAAGGATGAAGGCAGATCTGTGTTAAAGCCTTCCTTTCACCTACCTTACTGAGAATTCCATGGAGGCAAGCCCAATGGCTGATCTAAAGCCTCTCTGAAAGTCAGCCATCTTTTTTTTGCTTTCAGAAGTGGAGCAGAGATCATTCTCTTCTTTCAAAACATAGCAGGTCTTGGTAGCATCTTGATACACAGTGATTATACCACTTTGGAAGAAGGCGATTCATGCTCAATTTCCTCCCTGGGCATGTTGAACACAAACCTCAAACCTTCAACTCTTGGGAGATTACGATACAGAAGCCACTATGGGCTGTTCTGGATGCAGATGTGACCCTCCCAAGGTCTTTTGTGGAAATTTTATCACCATGTAGCAAAGTAAAGAATTCAATCTTCACTGAAGACAAACATGAATACAGAGAAAGAGGGAATGAGAAAGGATGCCAGATGACCATGTCACTTGCTGGTCAGCACACTTGGATGGGACAGAGGAGATTTTGCTTCTGGAATTATTTTTCTCTTTTGTACAAAACAATGGCTACACATGGTGGCTGATACTTACTTTTGAAAGGACTCACTTTCAGTGAGTGTTTGGTGAGCTTTGTGGCTGCTTATCTGGTATAAAACTGCTGCAGCTCTCTTGGGGGCGGTTAGAGCTAAGGACACATCACTGCTGAATCAATGCGGTGTTGGCCCAAGGTAGGCACTCCATCTTCTGTGCCCACTGGAATAGATTTGACTCTATTCTGCATGAGTGTGAACAGAGGTCTGAGGGGTCTCTGAGATTGAAAGAGTCCTGTTGTCTGAAAAGCCATTTAAATTACATTTTAATGTAACAGGATAATGTATGCCATATGGAGCTTTACAAGAGCTCCTTCAGTTTTCTGTCATTATATATATTGATATATTTGCATGCCAAAATACACTAAGGAGAAACACTCCACCTTCTTGTGTAATCCTGGAGTGGGGAGAGCCAAAATCATATTATCTTTATCTTGCAGGTATTTCAGTCAATATAGTGTCTTGAACCCAGTGTAAAGTAGCTGGTTCTACCACTGACCAGCCACATTTCAATCCTATGCTCTCTCCTGAGGAGGCCTTCCAGTAAACTAGAAGTTTCAAAAAGCCAACAGAAACAGAAAACCAGTGATTCCTGCCTGAGAGTAGGAAATCATTAACTCCTGCTTTTGTGCTACATCCCCAAAGCCCCTTAAATCGTGTTTTATAAAGTTATGCAGTACTTTAGTATCTGTGCCTTGTCAATCGACAGTTGCATGATTCAGGTGATTATGTCGCCACTTTTGGATCTCATTATCATTTGGGTCATCTTTATAATTTCTAGCTTGTTTCCATTTCTTCCATCATAATAAATTATTAAAAATCCCTTCTGTGTCTTCATTAAATGGCTTCTATTCAAATTGGCCTCTATAGGTTAATGAGGGCTCTAAATATGCTTCAAATGGACCTAGAGTTCATAAGTTGTTGATTTATTATTTTCCCGTGACAGAAGACTGCACTAAAAGCTATTTCCTTTCATTTATCTGATGTACTATGTTCACAGTCATTATGCAAAATGCAGCAAGATGTATGCTCTGAAATTAGAGATATTTCTTCATTTCCAACTATGCATGAATGTGCACATGTATTAAGAACACTATGGGATTCATTTTGAAAGTCTTAGTATCATGATGTACAGTGGTGAAACAGTCTGCAATCCCATAAACTATTATTTCTGTTGGAGATAATGGCTTCTGACCATGAAACCTCTTGGGACAGTACTGACTATGGGAGTGAAATTTAAATTGTGCCACGATGGCATATGTTGTGCCTGGATGTCTGCACATCTTCAGTATAGTAGACTAAAAGATTCAACGGTGAATAAAGTAGAAGTCTGTCAAAGCTTCTCTCTGCATTCATTGCTTAAGACAGAACTAATGAATAACATATTCTCACTTTTCAATATTTATATTTGACTCTGAAAATAAGGTGTGCACACCATTTCTCTCTAGAAGTATGACACAATTAAGAAGCTAAGATTGCAGATAAGTTTTCTGAAATCTTAGGTAGTTTAATTACCATGGTTTTAGTAGAACTTTATTACAATTTATCAGATCACTCCTTAGATTTTAGAGCTCTCATTTGGATTTCCTATTACTATTCTTTCCTATCTTAATGAAATAAGCTTGTATTCTTATAGCTTTTAAAGACATCCATCTCTCTTTCTGGAATTCTTCTAGAAATTTTCCTACATAAAAATTTAATACTTGCAGCAGCTTCAAGGCATTATGTACAGTCTTTGCTAGGACTTTTCATTTCCAATATGAATAAGACTTTTTTTTTTTAGTTGAATGTCTAACATTTAGCTCTAGTTCCATAAGCTCATCTAAGAGTAAATGTTTATATCCACTAAAGCTCTTTCAGTAACCAAAGGGACTAGTGTTCTGACAAAGTAAGTCAAGAATAGGTCATTGAGACATCATTGACATAAATCAGAACTATTTTAAGTTTCTGTTATACTTTTTTCAGGGCAATCAGTATGTCCTTGCATGTTTTAAGTATATCCTAATGACTCTGAAATCATAGTTGCTGCTATATGTTGACAGAGTGGGCTACAAGGGATTTTTTTTAATTTGGAGGAGTAGTTAGTTTTTTTAGACCCCACTGGTGCACCAGCCTTCGTAATTACTGGACTTAAAATCGCAGCATGAAACTCCTTTTTCATGCGTATCCTGATTACCTCATATGAACTTTTTGGCAAAAATCATCAAGCAAATATATTCTGTTCTACTGCTAAAGCAGAGGGTCTACACAGACATCTTTATTTTACATGTTTATGTGTTAAATTCTTAAATCACTTCAGAACTTAGTCTGAATACTCTTTTAATGTCTCCATTTTAAACAAGTTTCTCTTGAGTATGCTTTTTCTCCAGTGCTCAGTGGAAAGAAACCCAGCTTCAGCAGAGGAGCATAATCCCATACAGGATATCTAGAAGCCTTTGGAGTAAAAATATAAGGCTTGAGATTTGCAAGCTGTCAGCTTTATTGGTGCAGAAGGATCTCCCTGTATGCAGTTTCCTTCTCCTCATGTTTTCCTTCTGTAATTCATAATTTTCTTCTCAAATTATCCTCTGTTCGTGGGATAGCCACCTAATCCCTCTATGACAAGTGACCTTGTTTTATTCTGGATCTCTCTTCACTGCATTTGTTTCTGCTGATATCGTTACTTCAGTATCTGTGGTATGGGCTTTAATATTCTGTATGGCACATTTAGGGACATCTTGTTTTCCAGAATTCAGTGCATACACTTCTCGCTAGTGCTAACTGGAAATAATGTTCCAGAAAAGGAAAACAATGTTTTAGAAGACAAACAAACAAACAAAAAAGCCAAACAAACAAAAATTAGGACACATTATATCAAGGAAAATAGGAAACTGGTAACTGTACTTCCTGTAAAATGCATCAATATGTTCATACTAAATAAGCTAAACTACAGATAGAAAGCAAAATTAATAAATACAAGAGTGCTATTTCATCTATAGTGTGATGTGTTGGAGCTGAACGTAACATAGAGGGAGATAATACATAAAATTATTTTAATGTCATACACCTTTCCTCACTTAGGCTCACCAAAATATGGCGGGAAATCCAGGTGACACAAAAAGAGTGCTTGCTTTCTTAGCTTTTACACTGTAAAGAGCTTGTCAAAAGCAAACAAAAAGAAAAAAAAAAGATTGATAAATAACATTCTTTTAGAACCTTATATCTTTGATATTACATTTAGTAATAATCTGTTATGATTTATTGGTTTTTTCACATTGTCATTCCAGTAATATAACAACAATTTTAATTCCCTTTTATAATCCATACAGTAACAATACTTATGTGAATAGGACTTTGCAAGAACTTACCAGTTTTACATTCAATGGTGGATTTGTTTTAATCAGACATGGAAAAAAATTTGCATATTCTCAATTACATTCAGATAGTTTACAGAGCAAGATGTTGTTGTTTATTCTTGACTGGTATTAACTCAAAGTTTCTTCAGAAATAAATTGTAGGTGAAATGTATCAACCTTCTTAATCCTGGCCTCATTAGCAGATGAAAATTTCAAGTCATTCTCTTTGTTTGTAGTACTCTTGCATGGCAAATCTCCACAGTAAAAAATCACCAAGTGTATGAGGCAACCCTTTAAAATGATCGAATATCTTCTCATTAAATAGTGCTGTCATTTTTAAAGATGGCATTTTATGCCAATGAAATTACTGACCACATGCCATGCAGAGTGCAAAAGCCCAAACAAACATTGCAATAGATAAATAATAGTAGCTTTTCTATTAAAAACAACTAATAAGATTCCTGGGTATTGAGAAGGAAATGGTGAACATCTGGAAGAGGAATAACAGGAAAAAAATAATTAAATAATGACCTGTTTGTTTGGTCTGTAACTTTGTACATTTCAAAGAAGGTCAAAGACAAAAAGGTGTACTTGGTCTAGTAAAACCATTAATTTAAAAACTCTTAGATTGTGATTTATTTTTTTTTTCCCTCTCATTTTGGTTTTGGGTTTGTTTTGTTGGGGTGTTTTTTGACAAAACTACCTTTTATTTTTGCTGGCAGTATTTTTCACCTAGTTTTATGGAAGAGATTCACCAGCAGTTAAGCATTGTCTGTCAAGGGAACTGTTGAATAAGCTGTGTGGGATAGAACAAACTAATTTTGGTGTGACAATGTTCAACACAATTAACAAGCTGAGTTTCAGGTGCAAAGTTGTATCTAATAGGTTGGTTGGGGCTCGCCGGCAAGATGTTGAAGGAACAGTCCTAAGTGAAGGCTATTTTACTTCCAAGATTTGAGACCACATTTTCAAACAGAAGCTCTGCTACTCTTGTTTTTTCAAGTGTATGGTGGATTCCTGGTTTATGTTGGGCTAGCAGACAGGTACTAGGAAGCTGTGCAGTATTTCTTTTTCCCTAAAATTTACTTCATGCAGTTCTTTTCCCTTCTCTGCAACTTATCTCTCTCTGATGAAGATGATGGGTCAGAACACTCTGCACAAGTTATTTGTAGCTACAGTGTGTCTCTCAGGACAAGAAAAGTGATTGAAAAACCTGAGTAGTTCATAAGGAACTAGAGCTGTCAGTTAGAAAACAATTAGCACTAACAAGATCTTACTCCTGAATCAGGGTTGCAGACAGATGTCTCTGCTCATTCAGCATTCAGGCCTGTGTCTAGCAGTGCCACTTTGGACCTGTGGTCTGCCTCCATCTTAAAAGCCTAACACACTCATTTACAATCCAAATTATTGTTCAAGGTCCCTTTTCACTTAAGAGTGCTACCGTTTCTTTTCTGTGAGTAGTCTTGATGGGACTTTCTGGCAGGCCTTCTGTGAGCCCTCCTTCTTACATGTGCATGAGCATCTTAGTATTTGAGCCTGCTACTCTAATTTTTAAGTAGTCTTAGACTGAACCTGTCAAAGCTGCAAGTGTTTCTTTTAGACTAGCTGCATTTTGCTTTGACATAACCAGAATCACATACTTCAGCTGGAGACCCATGGAGGTAAATACCCATACAGCCCACTCCATACATTGAGATTCAGTCTGTCTTTTATAGGAACAAAAAATGGTCTGTGGTTTGGACATTCACAGTGAGGAGTAAGGTCCAGTATGTGTTAGACAGAGAGGTTAATTAGAGCAGAAAGCTGCCCAAAAGACACACACTAAATTTGGTGGGTAGTGTATTTGGGGATTTTTTAACAGCAGAAGCAGCCTGGATGATATGAGTAATGGCTTCCTGCTTGTCTGAATTTTCTGTTTGCTAAATATATGTTCCCTACATTGTTTTGATTATATTCCAAGTTTGTATTTCTCATCGCAGTGAGTTTATAGAAAGAATCTTAAAATGCACATATTACCTCATCATACTCATTTTTAATTTGCCAGAAAGTATAGATACTACCCATGTAGCAAAGGACCCCAGGGAACACTGTTATAATACAGAAGAAACTCACACTTTAAACCATAGCCAAATATATACCAAACAGAAATTGACTGCAGGAGTACTCTGCAAGTAGATTAAAAATTTCAGGGAGTGATGTAGATTCTTTAGCCAGTACTCTTACTACCATGTAACTTGAGAAATTATTTATATTCGAATAACTAAATTAATGTTTCACTGAGGCAGGTTTTAAGTTGTGTAAGTATCCATATAAACACAGATTTTTCTCATGGTGTCTTAGTGAATTAGCCTTACCCATGCATTTGAGTCCATTTGCTCTTCTGTAAGAGTTCAGTTCTGATTTCTTTCCTTGATTTAGCCAAAATTGTTTGGAAAACCCTAAGAGGGCTCATTGGCCCCTTCATTACATATATCATTTATTGACACTTCCTTCAGCATCACAAGGAGCTATCTGCAAACAGTCGATGAAATGGTACTAGCCTCAAGCAGAATCTTATCCAGTTGTTGCTAATCTCCTAATTTGTTTTTTGCTGAGAAGGAGATGCTAAAGATTTTGATTATTTGGATTCATTCTTAGGTATCACACTGTTGTGTGCTCTTAGCTGTTTACAGCTGATGATACAGCTGAAACTACAGATTCGTTGTAATCCACTGACAAAACCTCCTCCCAAAATCCAATTGCCTGGGTACCTGGTAATATCCCCAATGTTTTGACATTTTTGAAATACATAAGGGAAGAATACAGAAACTTGGAAAATTGTGGCAAACACACAGTTCTTCAGATGATGTCAATGTTTGAGTTCTTGGATCAGAAACTTGTTTATGGGAGAGGCAAGTCCACCTTATATATAAAAATGAAGACAATAATTTATTGTTAGCATAATGGAAATCTTAACAGTTTATTTCAGGAATTATCACTAGTCCAGATCTAAGTATTACAGAAAAACAAAGAATAATAATGCAGTTAGGGTACATATGTACAAAAAATACTGCAACAACATCAATAATAAAATTGTAACTCATACACTTGGTTTCTCTACCTTTTCCTGGTGTTATGCCCACCATTCCACTGCTCCTCTGGGTACAAAGGTCAGTGTTTTCATGCTGATGTTGCTGGTGGGGTTATGACAAGTCAGCATCTGGAGCCTTTTGCCAGGAGGAATTTGATTTTCTTAATGATTTTTTTCCTTATTTTTTTTTCCTTTCCACTTCAGGTCATTTATATATTTTAGCGTGCAAACACATCACTCTTTCTTTAGTGGTCCATAGTTCCAGGTTACATCCAAATTTACTATACCCTGTAAGTATGTTAGATATAATTTCTTTGTTCTCTTATCTCTAGAACCAATTATGTCCATCTCCAGCTCTGTATTTTTTTTACTGATCACTAGTGAGTCTAGTCCCATCTCTTATCACCCCCGTGCTTTTACTCACCCACGCCACACCCTGGGTCTTCTTTTCTCAAATGTCCCAACATCACACATGTCTACACTACATCACTGTGTTAGAGTGGTAAAAAACTCATTCTACCTACAGCACTCTTTTGCTATTGCTATCTGTATAATACAATGGCTGTACCATACACAGCTAAACAAAGTAAAATAAATTAACCTTAGATATCTGGTCAATTAGATAAATTACTGTCACAGCTAAGACAAGGAAACTGAAGCTGTGGGCAGGTCAAGAGAAATTTATAAAGAACAAGCCTGACAAAAAAGAGAAGTATTTCCCTTCTCCCTTTTCTTGTTTATTATCTTCCACCCTGATCTTCTGTAAAGATGGATGAACAGAAAGTGTGTAACATCTGCAAAAAAACCTTGATTCTGCATTAAGGAAAATCCCACAGGGCATTTATTCTTTGTCCTTTCTCCTTATTCTAGGAGAAATAAATAAAATAGCTCCCCAGAAGATCTTGAGACTCAATGCTGCAGAGCAACTCTAACCTTCCATCCCAAAGAGATGTTAAACATTCGTGACAGCCTACATTTAAACTGGCAGTAATGTTCAGGTTCTACTGAGACTAGCAATTAACACCAGCCTAAACACTTATAAACTTCCAAACACTCTTGTCTAATTTACTTACCAGTTACCACAATATGTTCCACATTATTAAATATTACAGGGTCAGTGGAAAAATTGTTTCTGAAGCAAATCTAGATTTGTTTACTTGTTTATGATACATCATAGCACAGCAATAAACCACACTGGACGTTTTGAAATATTCAATATGAAAATTTGTCTCCTAAGTTACCTTTGTTTCTTCTATCTCTGTTTATCTTTTGAAATGTAAGCCAGCATCTGAAGATTAATGTGACATTTTCATAACTTAGTACTTTTGCTCCCTAATATATATCAAGACCAAAACAACATTAAAAGAATGTCTGAATTACAAGTATGATTACATTAGTCTTTGGATTAATGGAAAATTGGCCATGAAACCTAGCTAATATTATGGTACCTCGAATAAAATAAAAATTACTAAATAACATATTTGACAATGAGCATATAATTATTTTGTTGAATTTATGATTTGAAAATTAAAAGGAGAAATCTTATTAAATGTCATATAAATTAAAACTTATGTATGAAAAGTAGTTTCCCTTCTGTTTTATGTAAATGCAACCTTTAGGAGTAGAGATACTTAAATTTTACTGATCGCAGAATCATGTGATTTGAAAACAGAATTACTAACGTGAAACCATGTTTTAAATACTGAAGTTTATGGCAAACTTTAGTCCAGGGAATGTTTACTAGGGTCTGTAAAAAACTGACTGTATTTTATTGGCTCTGCTTTCTTGTTTACGATAAAGATCAGGTAAATTGCATAAAGATATTTCTGTATTTGCAGTAGATAAAATGAAATTGTAAATAGGTTTTTAGCATTTGAATGTGAAGAAGTGTAATCCATGTGACTATGAATCGCTAGCAACAAGTAATGCCATCCTATATGCCATCAGGGCAGCCACACTCCTCTGCTCAAACCTTCCTACTTACACAATGATCTGATAATTTCTCTGTGTTTTCTATATTTTACTGATCAGATAAGTCTAGAATGAAAGAGAACCATCTGACAAGTTTTACACAGATATTGTTCTAATGAAGTATTGTTGTGAATGCCAGTCTTACAATAACTTTGTTAGTTAATTATTTTGCGATATTTTTGACAGCCTTGCTTCTGTCTTACCAGTAAGTAAGAGAGGATGCTTTGACAGATATTTTGTCACTTATCAATGTGTTCTAGTTTTTTTTCAACTAATTTACAGAATAAAGTAGACCTTATCCTATAATAGTAGGTTCTGTAATTCAAAACATATTTTGATTTTAAAGATGTACAAACAAAAGTGAAAAAAGTTTTAGAAAAACTACTTTGAAAAAGAATTTGTGCTGTTTGTTTGTGCTTCGTGACAACTTGACTTGAAATTCTTCTAATACTATTTTTTATTCTAAAATAAGACCGTAACATACTGCAGTGATGTAAGGTGGGAATGAAATATTAGTAATAGGAAATTGAGCATAGCATTATAAACTGCTCTTGTAGCTGATCAAAAAGCTGCTATTTTTTTGAATTATTCCAGAGAAACAGGATACAGATTGGGTTTTAGATACACAAATATGTCTCTCTAATTCATGTTCTGTAAAGAAATGAGTCTGTTGATAGTAAGTGATATAATTGACAGATGTCTATAGGAACTAGTATCTGTCTTTAAAGATGAGAAGATACTAGGAAACCTCAAAGCTTATTTAGTCTTGTTTTCAGCCCTGGTCCCTAGCTCTGTGAAATACACTGAGTGTAATTCTACTACATTTAACAGACACATGGGTGTTATGTGAATGATTAGCAACAGTAAGCAATAGTATGGGGTGGGTGGGATGAGCCATGACAAGAGGAAGCGGCTGGAAACTGCTGTCCAATCACATGCTAATTTCTTTCCTATCTCATTGCTGTAACCTGCTGATTTTCCTTCCTAGCATCCTCAATACACACTTAAGAGCTTTTATCTTGCTAGTGTGCATATTTAGTGCACTTATGACACACAATCAATTATGCTTGAACTAAAATAAGTAAAAATCCATCATAATGAAACATTTGTAAGTTACTTTCAACTTTGGAAAGATTTAAAAGCAGCATTTATAAAGTCCTTAGTCTCTTGTTGGACCCTCCAACCTTTAATATGGATTTCTTCCCTGAAGACTTTTTGTATCATTAATAAATAGATTTTTTCCTGTATACTTTTTATATTGTTTACATTACTTTTCACTGCAGTTTAATATTGGAACCATCACATTTTATAGCCCTATAAAATTATAAAGGCTATACCAATTTCTAACATAATACTTTTTATGGAAATGACAAAGATTTTCCATGAAGTCAGTCTTCCAGAAAGGCCTGTAGTGCTGCTCTCCACAGATGGTAATAATAGCAATAATGTTTATTTAGTACCTTTCATCTAAGATTGGGAAATTTTTGCATGAAGTACTGCTCTGTGTTTGCTTTAGACTATGCTACTGCATTGTGCCTCAGCAGGAGTATGAAGATAAGTCAGAATATTGCTTTTATAGATACTGTACCCATTATGAGAATGTAAATGATATCTCCTTTGCAGAGATTTGGTCATCAGCAGTTATCGGGCATCTTCCTTCTCTCATTATAAATAAAAGACTGGGGGGATGTCACAGAATACTGACACACCACCCTTTACCTACAGTTCTTTTGGGACCCACGTGCATTTTTTTCCCTAATTATTTCAGTCTCCGTTGTGCTGCAAGGCAAATAGATATTTTTCTACTTTTCTGAAGGGAACATTGACTTGCAAGAATTAAGGTGATCATGCAGGTTCATATCAGCAGTGAGGGAGGGTTTGAGGTAGAATATATTGTTCCAAATGAATAGTTCTTAATTTTAATGATTTGATCGGTATCTTTAGAGAGTGAGTCATTCAACTTTGGTGCATACTGGAAAGGCATATATTCACTCAATTTGGTAATACTACATATAGTGTATTTTTATGCATACAGCAGGGAACTTAAGATTATGACAAAATACAACTGACAAACAAAAACATCTCCTAAGAGAAAATAGAATTTGTAAAATTTCTGTATTGACAGTTATTTATTAATAACTTTTTTCTTTTCCAATCAAGTGAAAATTATTTACTTGCCAAGGACAACCAAATGCTATCAGGTTTTCTGTGTTATGATAGAATACTTTGGTAAAAACAGATTGTATTGTAGCAGCTTTTATTCTAGTAAGCCTTGATAATTTTTTTAAGATACAAAATTGGAAAGAAATCTCATGCACTATTTACAATTGTACTTCTTCCAGATAGCCCAAGTTTGTCCTGTAAGCCAAAAGCTTTAGATCTTCTGAATGTAATAAGAATTTTTTTGCTGAATTGGTTTCACGAGAATTTAATCCATTTGTAGTGTACAAATAGGAATGCAGTGCTGAAATATCCAGAAGAACCACTTCAAGCTGTTGTATTACTAACATCAACTATTGCCATGGAAATGTCACTCTTCTAGGATTTAACTCTGAATATTAGAAATTATAGTCTGTTCTGGGAAAGAAATAGTTGCCTTTTTAAGATTATTATTTTATGTACTTAACATAGGTAAATGACAAATAAGACCAAAGACTGGAAAAATGATTGATGCTATTCCAAGTACATATTTGAGTTTTCCACTTAGTATTTTCTTACAAAATTGTACAGAAGTTCTTTGAAAAACATTTTGATTGCTAGGGCTATTATGTGAGTACTCAGAAAATATTCAGCTTATTTCACTTAATGTCAGGACTAGATTTTTTTTCTTTTAATTAAAAAGCTAAGAATATGATCTGGACTCTTGTCAGTCCTTGCTCGATAATTGGTATCATCTCTTCACCAGTTTTTCAGCTCCAGTCACAGCTGCCAAAATCATTTTCCTCTTTACCTGACATATTACTGCCTCATATTTTAGTCTCTGCTTACTTGTTTGTTTTCCCACTGCAGCCTGATAGACCAGTAAGAATGGCATTACCATTATTTGTAACAGGCCACAGGCTTTGTGCCAAGTTAGCACCATAGACTTCAAGTGTGTCTAGACCTTCCTGGAGATTATTTTAGCTTTAAATATCACAGTTATCTAATGACTTATTATCTACTCTGGTTTAACTTTTGCTTAGTTTGGTACAATTGTGCATATATTATGATGTATATTGTAGCTAATACGGTAATAACAAGTTACTGTCTAGAATAAACTATCTATGGTACTGGCATAAAATGCAGTATAGGGGACTGCACACATGGGAAGATAAAAGAGGACTTCAAAGTGTGTGCACAGAATGATAGTAGAGGCCACAGGGACATAAACAACTCAGCTCTGGTCAATTACTGGCCATAAAATGAGAGACTTCGGAGGCTGGCAAAATCAGTGCTAGGGGTAACTAAGGGAATTATAGAATGGTTTGGACTGGAAGGGACCTTTAACAGTCATCTGGTTTAACCCCTCTTCAATGAGTGGGGACATCTTTAATTAGATCAGGTTGCTCAGAGCCCAGTCTAACCTGACCTTGAATGCTTCCAGGGGTGAGGCATCTACCACCTCTCTGGGCAACCTGGGCCAGTGATTCACCACCCTCATTGTAAAAAATGTCTTCCATATATCTTGTCTAATTCTACTCTCTTTTAGTTTAAAACCATCACCCCTTGTCCTGTTGCAACAGGTCCCCAGACTGTCCCCATCTTTCTTATAGGCGCCCTTTAAGTACAGAAAGATCACAGTAAGGTCTCCCTGGACGCTTCTCCAGGCTGAACAATCCCAATTGTCTCAACATTTCTTCATAGGAGAGGTGTTCCAGCCCTCTGATCATTTTTGTGGCCCTCCTCTAGAGCTGCTCCAACAAGTTCATGTCCTTCCTGTGCTGAGGACTCCAGAGACGGACACAGTACTCCAAGTGGGGTCTCACCAGCATGGAGTGGAGCAGCAGAATCACCTCCCTTGACCTACTGGCCACAAGAGAACAAAGAACAGGTATCCAACATGTGTATCACACATCTTATATAGTAAATTCAGATATAAAGTGGATTTTCAGGAAAAGAGTGAAAGGGTAAAGTATAAAATGTGCTTGAAATCATCAGAAATGTGCCAAGAGGATGCGAAAGTCAGGCCAAAGAACTGGTAAACTTTAATACCTTACTCATCTCAGTAAAGGACTTGGGATAATGAAGGCTTACTATAAACCTCCCTCTTTATATTGAAGGGCTTGACTTTAGGACCCAGGAGGGCAGTGGAAGGCTGAACATACCACCAGAGAAAGATGTAGGTACTAGAAAGCTCAGGTATACATCATTTCAACTGTATATAATTCCAACTAATAATAATTCTTCAATTAGACTGGTAAGACTTTAGAGTAACAGTAAATTATTGTTTTTGCATATATGTCATAGTCCTCTTGTCTGTAGTAAGATTCTGATTGTAAGAAACAAAAGACAATTCAAGCAACCTAGTCTGCAACTTACATGGGGTGAATTGGTAATACCCTTCAGTGCAGTATTTGTACCCTTCTTTATCTTTCCCTACTATTTTTTCTCCTGTTCTCCTGTGTTATCTTATGCCTTTGTGATTCTAGCAGCTTATGACATCCATCTACTTTTCAGATTTTAGCTTGTACAAAACTCTTAATGTAAGCTTCCTCAAGTTTTTATTGTTAACTCATTAATCCTCTTCCTTAAAATCCTTTCTTATAACCCATAGAACATGCAAAAGAATTAATGGTGAGTCAGTAAGCAGTGGGACTCTCCGTTCTTCTGGTTTTGTTCTTTAATTGCAAATAAATCAGTTTAAAAGATAACTTTTTATGACTGTCTGTCTTGTGGATTACCTGCAAGTTAGTTATAAGAAAGGATACTACTAAACAGATTTTATTCTTTTACATTGTTGCTTTTTTTGTTTTGACACACAAAAAACCAAACACAAAACAACCAACAACAAAAACAAAAACAAAGAAACAAAACCAAAAAAAAAAACCAAACAAAATCACAAAAAAAAACCCCACAAACAAACAAACAAACAAAAACCAACAAAGGAAAAAATGGATTAATGCTCCTTTTAGACCGTGGAACAGAAAGTGAATAAGAGCAAGGTTAGATTTATGTCATCGTTATACATTGGACTTTTGGCAGCTTAATATTGATTGATCTGCTTATGCATTTTCAATGTCTTTGCTTTATATTATTCTTATTTGCTTTTGTCTAATGAATAGCTGTCTATTGCTTGAAAAAATTAAGATTTAATGAAGTTTAATGATCCTATATTTTAAATAGCTGTGCATTTTTCTGTAAGGCTGCAGGCTGCAGGCTAGACTAGCCTGTAGACTATAAGCCACATTTTTTGTCAAATGTCTGTGCACTTCATTACACAACTATTGCTTTTGATTTACATTTGTTCAGTCATGAAGTAGTTCCCATTACATTTCCTTATATCTCTGCGAGGTATTAGATTTCTGAAAATCCAACCTTTATGTAGTAGTTTTATTGATTTAAGAAATGGCATCTGTTAACTCAAAGCCAGAGGCTACAGTTGGTTGCTGAGTCTTCATAGAGATCTGGAGGTGAGCAGTACATAGTAAATACTCTGAGTAGTTCCTTGTCCATGCGCTATGCCTTTCTAGGATAATACTATATACGCATTTTAGAAATTGAGGGACAGAGAGAGGATGTTTGTGTGGCTGAGGCACTGTGTAGGCTACAGACATTCTGCATACTCAGGGCTGGGGTTCCTGTGTGAACTCTACTAGAGAGAAAAGAGTTGTTGTTCTCCAGGGCAACCACGGACACAACTTTACAACCAACCATTGTCAGGCTTGTGCAGTGTACAGTGGCCTCAGCTGTGTTGTGTTGGTCTCATCACCAGTGAACAAACAAAACCCTCTATTTTGAACAGTTGCGTTCATCTGAAGTGGAAACATCCCCTTCAAACTCTAATTACATGTGTGCCTACAAATACTTGTGTAGTTTCTGCCATTGCTTCAAAAAAATCTTTCTCTCACAACATATTCGAGCTTTAAACAAACTAAGATAGTCTTCACAATATTTAAACTCACCATACAGACCTTATAATTAGCCCTGTCTTTTTGAATAGCTGAAACTGTATCTTAACTAATCTGCTTCAGGTGAACATGTTAGTCTCATGAGAAATAGAAGGAGAGGAAGAGCTGAAAAGCAAATTATGGAAAAAATAAATCATATCATACCACAGTGTCATCATGCTGCTCCTCAGCCATTTTTCACTATCTTCTAGTGTCACTGTAACCTTCCACACAAGGTTAAATGTCACAGTGTGGTTGTATCAAAATAGCAACATTTCTCACATGAAAAATATTATACTATTGACTATACCATATTCTGGTGAGAGATGTTACATAGACATGTTTGCACAATAAAAAAAAAAGATGGACTGATTTCTACATTTGAATGAAGATGAGTGAATCATATGAAATTGCATAAATGTCACCACATAAGCAGGCCAGAAATTATTTCTGTCAATATCTCAGGTTTCATTGTTTTTTGTTTATGATCCTTGTATACAAATTTGTTTATGTTTTCAATGCCAGGAAATTTAGTTTAGCAAGCCAAAAATTAAAAAAGAGGATTATTTCACTTTGACCACCCAAAAATATATATTAACAACAAAATAACTGCAGAGCTGATTAGTATGGCTGAGAGGGTGAGCATCTCCACAAAATGACAAATGAAGGAGGTACTTAAAACACACAAAGAGATTGAATTGTTCAAAACAGCTTACAATATTTCCTATAAAAATAACATTAATACTAAAAAGAGCTAGTGCATGTCTCAGACATCAGTGAAAGGTGCTCCTAAGCATAGTCTTGTAAGGGATGTCATACCAGACAGTGAAATGTAGGTAACAATGCTCTATTTAACATCAGCATGTTATATATTTGCCTTTACATAGACTTACTTCATTCCTGCTCTCTTTCTACCTTACAGGAAACTGGAATTTTTTGTCACTTATATTTGTCTCTTCAAATTTTCTGTAATTCAGTACAGAAACAGGCTTAGAAAAGATCTGAGTTTTTAGTTTGATTTCCCTGGATAAGGTGCCCTTAATTCATCTCCTTACAAGCTTTTATTTTAATGAAAGCTTTCATTTTTAATTTTTTTTTTTTTTTTTCAGATTTCTTTTCTTAGACCACCATGTTAGGATTAGAGAGCAATATACATTTCAAGTATAGAAACTTCCAAGTTTTAAAAACAGTATAAAGGAGCTTTTTCTTTACTACATTTTATATTCATTTGATGCCTTTCTGGAAAGGGAGAAACAAAGTATACAGTTTTCTGTAACAAAGTTTGTTTGTCAGAGTAAGGAAGAGCTGTTCTTTAGAAATGCCACATTCTGATGGGACTAAAATTATCTTTTGACAAGTGTGTTTTGTGCTTCTTCTCTTCTTCTCCTTACTACAGTAAAGGATTGAATACAGCTTTTCTCCTCCACTACCCCTCTAGCCAGTGTGGCCTTTATCTACCTATATCTCTAGTTATTGAGTACTCTATTCATCTGCTCTACTATTTTTGTCCTTCATATATCTATCCAGTTACTGCTTTTAGATAATACTTGCATGGCTTGTTAAAACATGGAGAGTTGATTTATTTAGCCCTTTGTAAAATGTTTCAGACAATGCAACCAGTGGTACTTTACCTCCAGATTATACTGGAATTGAGTTTTAGTCAGCAATCAAGAGAAAAAGAACGTGTTTTACTGGGAAATTTCAACCTTACAATTAATACAATTGTAATACATTTAGTTTTCTGAATGTCAATTTTCATAGAATAAATACTCTATACAAAAGCAAGAAGAAACTCCAATAAATCCAAGAACTGCTTCCTGGTATCTAGCTTTCTACTTACTCCTTTTAATTTATTTCCTAATTTGACTCTATTAAATTTATTACTACTATTTTGAGAGAATCATAGAATTGTTTAGGTTGGAAAAGACCTAAAAGACCTTTGAGATCATCGAGTCCAACTGTTAACCCAGCACTGCCAAGTCCACCACTAAACCATGTCACTAAGCACCTCATCTACATATCTTTTAAATACCTTCAGAGATGGGGACTTCACCACTTCCCTCTGGAAGCCTGTTCCAGTGCTTGACAACCCTTTCTGTGAAGAATGTTTCTAATATCCAATTTAAACCTCCCCTGGCACAACTTGAGGCTGTTTCCTCTTGTTCTATCACTTGTTACAGGGAGAACAGACCAATCCCCACCTTGCTACAATCTCTTTTCAGGTAGTTGCAGGGAGTGATAAGGTCACCCCTGAGCCTCCTTTTGTCTAGGCTAAGCAACCCCAGTTCTCTCAGACAATCCTCATAAGACTCGTTCTCTAGACCCTTCACCAGCTTCGCTGCCCTTCTTTGGACATGCTCCAGCACCTCAATGTCTTTCTTGCAGTGAAGGGCCCTAAACCAAACACAGTATTCTAAGTGTAGCCTCACCATTGCTGAGTACAGGGGGACAATCACTTCCCTAGTCCTGCTGGCCACACTGTTTCTGATAAAGGCCAGGATATTGTTGGCCTTCTTGGCCACCTGGGCACACTGCTGGCTCAAGTTCAGCTGGCTGTTGATCAACACCCCCAGGTCCCTTTCTTCCAGACAGTTTTCCAGGTGCTCTTCCAAGCCTGTAGCATTGCCTGGGGTGTTTGTGACCCAGGTGCAGGACCCAACACATGGCCTTGTTGAACCTCATAGAATTGGGCTTGGTCCATTGATTCAGCCTGTCCAGGTCCCTCTGTAAAGCCTTTTTACCCTCAAGGAGATCAACACTTCTGCCCAACATGGTGTTGTCTGCAGACTTACTGAGGGTGCACTCAATCCCCTTGTCCAGATCACTGAGAAAGATTTAAAGACAAATGGACTAAATACTGAGCCCTAGGGAACACGACCTGTGACAGTCTCCAATTGAACTCTGTTCCCCGCCATTCTTTGGGCCTGGCCATCCAGCCATTTTTTTACCTGTGAGGCATACACCTGCCCAAGCCATGAGCAGCCAGTTTCTCCAGGCAAATGCTGGGGGAAACAATGTCAAAGGCTTTACTAAACTTTAGGCAGACAGCATCCACGGCCTTTCCCTCATCCACTAAGTGGGTCACCTTGTCATAGAAGGAGATGAGGTTAGTTCCTATTTTGTTCCTTCCTAAATCTTTTTTTGCTTCTGGAGTTTGCAAACTTTATACGGACATAATGTTCTCATGTCCCTTTTCTGTTGTCATTTGGCCAAGGTATACAGAGTGGCATTGGGCTTTTACATTTTCTCTCCCTAAAATATTCTCATTCATCTTTTGTTCATTTTTACTGCTCCACTATGAAATGTATCTCATTTGCTCATTCACTTTTCTAGTAAACTGGTGCCCAAAATAATGCCATACACCAGGCTTAGTTACATGAGTGTTATGGTGTGAATGATTATTATTTTCTTGCTCTTTGACACTTCTTTATATGAAACCCAAAAGCTCATTGGCCTCCTTTAATGCCATATCATTCTATAGATTCATGCCTAATTTTCTACCCATTACCAGCTCCATGGTTCTTTAAGCATTATTGCTTTCCAGGTTTCTCTCTCCCAGTACAAGCTATGTTTTGGACTGTTTTTCTTTGTATGTTATTCAATAGCCTTGTTCCAAATTGAATCTCATTTTGCTATTATGTGTCTAATATTGCTTGGTCCCTTCCTATTATTTTTGTGCCATCACTGGTGTTTGCAACACCTCCCAGTTTAGTATAGTATGTACATTTCATTAACTTGCTATTTACTCCCACTTTCAAATCATTAATGAGGATATCAAAAAACCCTGGAACTAACACTCATCCCTTCAGTACTACTAGACAGCTCCTCCACAACTTGATACATTGCTGTGTATCATTATCCCTTGTTAATGGCCCTTCAGTCACTTTTCAGTCCATATGACAATGTCCCTATCCAAACGAGTTTTAATTAATTTTGTGAGAGGGATTTTGACAACTAATATGAAATGATAATATTTTTTAGTTACAGGATTCATAGACAAATAGATTTTATCTATTTTCCTTTTTGGTACGAATATTAATATTCTATCATGAACAACAAACCCATCTCTTTTTTTCCTGACAAGTTCATGCTGCTCATTCCTTATGATTCCATTATTTGCTAACTGTTCAGTGGACATTTTTCTCCTAATATTTGTTTCCTTGCTTCATTCAAGCTGAAATTTAAGCCTATGATCTGATAGGTTCAGGATTACTCATAATTCTACTGATTGTTTGCTCTTTTGCTAGTATTTCAGGAACTCTCAAGCTCTTTCTGAAACTGACAGCAAAATAATTAAAAATCAGGCATATTTTTCCTCTATTGTCTGTCCTCAAAATGCATGTCTGCTACAATCAAATAACCTGTTACAATATTTCCAAGGTTTCCCTTACTCTTCTCCTTGTCAGTAACTTTATGTATGAGTTGTTTTGAAAGTGCTCAGATTCTTTTCTGATTCTTAATTGGAAAAAAATAAAATCCATCTATAATTTGCCCACAAATTTCCCCCATCTATGTATTCAGAACTCTTATTAGGAGGAACGGTGGAGGGTGCCCTCTCCCAATCATTTTTGATTGCTTTCTCTGCAACCAGTGTTTTTAAGCAGATATATTAGCACTTACAATTCCACAGGAGTATAGACTCATAGATTACAAAGCTACAAGGAACCATTATGATCATCTACTCTGACCTTCTGCACAGTACATAACAGCAGTGGTTAAGAGAACTTTCAAACCACCTACTGTGAAAGCAAAATGATACATAAAATGTTTAGAGTAAAAATGTGCTCATTCATCTCTGTTCTATTCAGATTCTCCTAATACACTCATCACAGTAACATCTCCTGCAAGATTCAAGGGAATGTCTGGTGAAACACATCTAATGTAATGTATGCCTCTTTTTGGATCAGCTTAGTGGGACACTGCATCTATGCCCTTAGCTGTTACCAAAAAAAACCACAACCCAAAACAACACAAAAACCTACCAAAAAAAAAAAATATGGTGAGCTTACAGGAACATTTATAAAGATTAGGTAAACAATTCACTCTGGGGATCAAGAGGCTAAAGAATTCTTTCTTTTCTCCCCAGCATAACAATCATGTGGTAGGTTGTGTTCTGTTTAAATGCTGAGTATACATTGAGCTCCATCAAATATGTACAAAATTCCCCAGTTCTTTTGGGATAAACAATTATCAGCTAATGACAGTTAGAGATAGGAATGATGAAAGATCCAATTAAATTACTGATGCCCTGCAAGATCTCACATCAGATCCTAAATTATATTTCCATTGGCAGTTTGGGTCCTGGCTGTGGTGGTACACCATAAAACCAGCACATTATGTCCTGATAACAGCACCATAAAATAGATTCACTACTCCTCTTACCCTCACTATTCACCAGAGTACATTTGCGGCAGCGTTCCAACAGGACTGCAAACTTTTCTGTTTCTTTGCCAGTTTATGATGTTCATTTCAGGATTTTTTAAAATCATAGTTGTATAAATATATGAAGTGCTACAGATAGATGGTGTCTACAGGTAGCTGCTTCTGCATTTGCATCTGTATGGACAATTCAGCAGTTTAGATTGCCTGTGTATTATTCCATCTGTTTTAGCATCTAAAGACCTAGGGAATAGCCAATGTGATGTTAAAAAGCAAAAATGTTTTTCTATATATATTGCACTGCATTCTTCTATGGTACTTTGGAAAGCAAGGTTAAAATACAGAATATCCACATCTTGGAATCTTTTTTCATGACTTAATGCAGTCAAAAGGAAGTTTTTGATTAAAGGCTGAAGCACAGTTTTCTGTGAAATGTTTTTTACTTCTGTTTCAGAAAAGTTATACCCTTAGTATCCTCAAAGCATAGGCTTTCGAAGCTTTGAGGGAATATCCAGTGACCTAGCTGCTTCCTGAAAGAGCTTGGCTGAGCTTCTCACTGCATTTTTTCACTCAGCTGGGAACTTGCCACTTGTCTCAGTACACCTTAGAGTATGCCTACCAATAACACTGCCTAAATTTGGAAACTTAAAAATTACAAAACCATATCTTTCAAGAGAATTATCTATAGACTTGTAACATATTTATACAGAAAAGTAAAAAATGTGTTTTCTTAAGTGTCTAAAGATAGACTTTGATGTATCATGTGTTTTGTGGAGAACATATATTCAGTACAACCACTATTTATCCAGCTCTCTATACCTTGTTTTATTATGTGATAGAGATATATAATATCTCTACAACAGTATTAAAAATTATTTAAAAAATAAAAGTCCCAAATAATTTCAAATCTAAAAATTTAGATTGGTTGCATTGTGGTGGTCTTGGATGAATATAAGGTGAATAATTATTGGTATAAAAGAATGGAGACAATATATTTGTTTTTCTTTTTTTTTTATCTTCCACACTTACTGAAAACATGAAACTGAATGAATCACCTACCTGTCATCTTGAAGATTACCTGTTGTCTTTAATTTGGGATTAGAATACTAAATTTGGGATTAGAATACTAAATATACCCACAGAGAGAAACTTGAAGAATATGTAGGAACCTATGAATATTCACTTAGCACCAAACAATGTTTCTGCCAAACTCTATCTAGGAATGACTTAGTCACAGGTCAAAGAATAACTACTGACAAACTAAAACCAATTGCCAAAAAAACTCCCAAGTGTTGAAAGCTGAAATGAAAGAAGGTTTGCATACATGCATGGTGAAAAATCCAGTGATTAAAACAAATTACAACTCCATTCTCAAATGCCTTTCTGTTCTAAAAAAAATAGAATAATTCACAGTGGGAGGAAAATCTCACAGTACCTTTTATTTGGAACAGCATCAAAATAATTACAACAGGATTTAAATTCACTTGGAACTGCAAACATTCCAAGCCCTGAAAATAACCAATCAAAAAATGCACCAGGAATAGTTGGACCTTGGGAGAAAAAAAAAACCCAACAAGATCAGAAGAGGAATCATACTTCTTTTTCACACTAGTGAAGAGTGTTTGCACCCAGAAGCCTGTCTGATTTTTCTGTTATATTTTGGCAAATACAATATACTATCTCTCCATGTCAACCTCCCCACATTTAAGAGTAGGGAAATGTTTCAGATTAAATTCCAGTGAATCTGAGAAACTCCAGTTACTGGTAGTCATACACAACATCACTTCGTGCTTAGCATGAAGATTTATATGTGTCTAGACATGGACTCCCAATCCTTACATCAATATCTGATCTTACCTTCTTGAACTGGATTTTGCACTGGATTGTCCTGGTTTGAGTGAGAACAGAACTAATTCTAATCTAGTTCTTCTAACTAACTGCACTTTCTGAAGTTAGCAGCCTGTTTTCACAGACAGTGTCTGCTTCTAGCAGTGATAACACCCCATGTTTAGAATTATTACCAAGGATTGGAGTGCAGACCAAGGCCACTGCTAAATCTTGTGTACCACATTAGAGGGTGCCAAAAGTAAAAGGCTGTATGTGCAGGGAGAGACGAATAGGACAGGTGACCCTGAACTTACCAATAAGGTATTCCATTGCATATATGTCATATTCAGTGTAAAGGTGAGGGATCACAAGGGTCAATTTTCTTCTGGCTTATTCTTCACTTCTTCAATGGCTGGCATCTGAGGAGGACTCTGTCCATTCTGCCTTTGATCCCGATCTGTGTGTTCCTGGATCTGGTACCAGAATCCAGCTCCTGAACACAGCTCCCATCTGCTGCTGAGCCCAGTCTGGGACTCTCCCAGTGCTTTGGTACTCTCTTTTCTAAATTATTCCTGTGTAAAAAGTAAAGATAAATAAGCGCGTAAGTAGGATGTAGCAAGACATGGACTTTTGTTCTTTACCTTCCTAAGGATTTTTGTTTTGTTTTTACATATCTGGCAGAAGATTATACAGCCTAAGGTGAAGGAACTAGTATCCCAGTACGCCTTTTTCTCTGCCAGCTTCTCTGATCATTAGATTATTGTGTAGCAGCATCTCTGAAGAGACATCAAAGAATCCAAGGAGCCAAGGATAAGAGGAGACACATCAGCTTGGTGAAAGGGTAAGGTGCTGCTTGTGCTTTGAGTTTAATTCCTCCATTATATTAGCTTCCTATATTAAGAATACTTCTCTTTAAACAGCTTTTCTAAGGCTGAGGCATTACATTTCGTAGCTGCAAGGACACACAGCTAATGAATCCTAATTCACAATAGAACTTAGATAAAGAAGATGTTTATTTGCCTTCTAAGGTGCCAGTACCTCTGGGTATGTGGTGCAGCAAAACTGCAGGCACCAAAGTATATACCCTAAAGAAAGCAGGTGTCCTCGTGCACATCCAAGGGGTCTAGTGGGTATTTTTCATCACTTTCATTATTGGTCACCTATGTAGTATTTTGATTCTCAGTCCCTTATTCTTATCCCTCAATTTATAATTTGTAAAGTACAAATCAATATTTTTTTTGGATACCTCAGGTATTTAATGGATAGATGTACATATAGATGATATAGATATAGAGATAGAGATAGATAGGTAGATAGATAGAAAGAGATTAGATAACATATAATATATAATTATAATTAGATAGATGCAGATTTATTTTTTTTTGCTAGTAGTTAACACCATGTGTTATGTCAGCACCTTGGTAGATGTGAATTATGTTTTGCTTTGAACTTTGTGACAACCTTGAAGTTCTGAAATTCTTGGTAATTTATTAATATATTTGGCTGGAAATAAGAGAAGCTTCAGCAGAAATCTGATTTTTATTATTTTTTAATTCCTGCTTGTTGTTTTGTACTTGCAGATATACACCAGATGTGTAGTATATATCTACAGTTCCTTATCTGATGTATTGCTGGTAAAAATACTTTTTACCTTAGAACACTGAAATGCAATTGTGATCAAAAGATTAGGGTAAAAAAGAGAGCTTTGACTGAAATTTAGCTCACCTTGACCTTTTGAACACATTTTTCTTACAAAACCCTGTTGCTTTTGCTCGACCAATATTATGTACCTGTGACTGAACCTAACTGACAGTTCTGGGTTACATGCAAATGGAATTCACAGCTAAATTCTTACTGCAAAAGTGGTAATGATACATAAAACTGAAAAAGCTGACTTTAATACCTGGACCCCATGGTGAGTTTGCAAGGCTGGTGCTTAATGATAAAAGACTTTGTTCTTAAAATGAAAAAAACACTGGAAATACAACACTTAAAACCCTAAGATGACATGTTTAGACACTTTTCAGTAATATAACAATTGAAACCTAGATTTAATTTAATCTTAATTTCTAATGTGTACAGACTGAATTTTTTTTTTGTTTTGTTTAAATACAACAACTTACATAGCTATAGCTGGTTTTATAGTCATTGTAAGTAGCTCTCTCTGCACTCTGGTGATAATTTGATTCTCTAAAGCTATCCTGCTTTGTTTTTTGTTTTTTTTTTTTATATCAATCTTTGTTTTACTGAGCAGTCTCCAATTATTTTGTCTTTACCTCAGTTTCCTTCAAGCTATCCAAACTACTTTTCCTGTCTGTCATCCTTAGGTAGTGCATTGATCTTGTCTGAAACTATTTCTATCTGTTCTCCATTGAGGTCATATAATTAGTCACTTCTAGAAAGTAACTCTTTAGTCAGATCCTTTTGAAGAACTATTTCTAGCCTCTCTGAGAGCTAATATTGCTCAATGGATCTGCATTGCAAGGAAGACAAGATTACAAACGGACAGGCTGGAATGATGTCATTCCTGTCTTTGGCAAGCAGAAGCAGAGTATTGTCCTACTGGGAGCAGACCCAATGTCCCCAGAAAGGTCAGCTTCTTGTGGAATGTTTTCTCAGGATGAAATAGCACTTTTCCCTCTACAAAATAGGTAGAGCTCTCTTAAATGTTGATATTCCTTAAGGAATACATTTTCACAAGAGTCAGTGATGCTGGTGTTCTGCTTGTGTAATCTTTGCCGCTTGTGCTGTGCTTTCTCAAACAGTTTGATGCATCTAATGGAGTGTCCTTTGCTTTTGTCAGCTGAGGAAGCACAGACACTTTTGTTGTTGGCCTGCAGCATCAGAGTCCTTCTTGTTTATGCTCTCTGATGCTGTCAGTCTTGCATTCTTTTCAGGGCAGTCCCATTTCAGCAAAGGGAATAATGAATGTGTGTTTCTTCTCATTCTTCTTTTTTCCAGTCTAATCTACTCCATAGCGTGTTAATGAGGGCAAGCTCTGGGAAGTGGGAACAGAGAGATGCAATACCCTGAGGGTCAGGAAAACCTTACACAGTCTCCAGCTCTCTAAGTGCTCTAATAACTAGGGCCATTCAGACTTCGACTGTATCACTGGGCTTGATGCTGAACCCCAAATCAAGTGAGATTTAAGCCAGTGTATCTCCTAGTGGCTCAGTCACCCCTTGCATGCTAAAGGGTGTCTTCTAAAACCCCTCTTAGTCACCTCATTTTCAAAGCTTAGTTGTGTTCATTCTAAAATGAGAGTTTTAGATTTCCAGTGTTCAAATAATTTGTGACAATCCCTAAAGGTTTTCAGTAAGACTAACCTCAATATTTTGAGTGATTTGAGCAATAGTTTGCTCTAAGTCTAATCTCTAGTATGTCACTTAGAGTGACATAATTTGATTCTTGCCTTAGATCACAAAAGAAAACACATTTTAATCCATTTCCTGGTCATCTACCACACAACACTCTACATGGTTTAGTGCAATTTAAAAGAGGTCTATATCAGAGGCAGCTGATATAACTTATAGATATTTGATATTAGCTAAAAAAGTTCAAGTCCCATAATCAGATGTTTAATATGTGTGACTAGGTATTGGGAGCCACCATGTCACAAGTGTAGAGTATCACTGAGGTTTTGGATACTGCACTGCTAGTGACCAGAAGTGACTGAGAGGGGACTGATGGTGGATCTCCTAGAAACGGTTACACTAATAATTGGTACCTGCCTACTCTGGTACTGCTCTACAATAAATGCAAACAGAAGAACAGAGGGGAAAAACAAGCAATTAAAAAATGTGCTAGTTTCATAGAGGCAATTATTAAAATTATTTTTCACAGCAGCAGAGTACCTGAGTATGTTTGCTGTGCCAGGGATAAAGAGGGTGTTCCTGTGTCAGAGTGAACTGTGTGTTTTGCCAGAGGGAGAAGATTTTGCGCATAAGAATTGTTATTAGAGCAGTCAAGGGCTTAAAAAAAAAGAGGAAAAAAAAATTCTAGTAAATATAAAGGCTTGTATTTCTCAGCAATTTCATGTTGCTGCCTACTTACTCTCTCCACTGATTCTATCTTGTCACCTGTCGCTGACTCTGACAAGTCCTTCTGGGCTCTGAACCATGATCTAATGCTATTATTAAGTCCTCAGTAGATAAAGACCTTTTTTTTTTTATTTTTAAGCTAATGTTAACTTTTAGTATTGTGGGACTTTGTCATTCTACTTACACTCTGATGGTCATTTCAGGTATGTTCTCTGAAGTGAAGGGATCCTCATCCTGAAAATAGTGCTATAAGTTTATAGAGCAGTGACTGATATCAGCAAGGATGTGAAGTTGACTGACAAATTGTTAAACAACACAAAGAAGGAGAGCAAAAACCCAGGAAAGAACTCCTGCGGGAAGAGAGAGAGGGGGGTTGAAGAGGCTCAATATTGTGAACTTTTGCTTTGCTTTTTTAATTAAAATATCTTTGTTTTTTACTCCAAGAAGGCTTGAAAAGGGAAAGATCACCTTTTACTCTGGGTTTTCCTTGAAGACTTTCTTCCTAAAAGAGTGTCTCCTTGAATATGGAATTACTGTCTACATCCTTCTCTTTGAAAATATGGCCATGCAACAGTGGTAAGGATGTGAATGGTTCTGTGACAGAGAGTGGTTTATTTTTAACATGACTTGTCACTGATTTCTTTCATGTAGAAGTGATATAAAATTGTCAGAAAACAGTTTCTCTTTTTTTCTTTAAATCTGCTTTTCCTAGACCTGGAATTATTTTTTACATTTATTTGTATATTTGCTTTCTTTTGCAGGCTCAAATGACTATAACTGAATAAAATGTTATGTCTGCATGTTGCAATGAAAGCTGCTATCAGTATTCTTCTGTGAAGGGAACTGTGGTCTGTATGAAATCTGGATTGCTAATGCATAATCACCAGGTTAAAAAAAATGTTTCAGAGTCATGTAAAACAGAAAAATAATTACTGTACAAAGACTCATGAATCTCCTAACTATTTGTAATGAGGATTTTCAGGTAGTAGCCTTTTAAGGTCAGGCAAGGTTTTAGATATTATCTGTTTATAACAAATGAAAAAAAAATTGTGTGTGAAATTTCTGATTTTCTCTGCTCCAGTTTAAGAACAGGAACCCTTATGCAGACTCATGTTGAATGTTTGGAAACTACAACGTAACGTTAAACTAGAATAAAGCTTAATGTGGCTTTTGAATTAGACAAACAGACGAGTCAATTTGTAATTTAAATTTGCATGATGAGTAGGGAGGTCTCATGATGTAGTATCAAAAATATGAACTGAAGTCATGGAAGAACTAATTCCTAGAAAGGAATCTACAAAAGATCTCTTCTAAAACAATGTGGAACAGTAGCGTTCTAGAATGGAAATACTGTTTATCTTCTCCTGTATGACACTGAAGATTAAACTGATCTTTGTGCCACACAAATGTCTTCCATGATCTGTTTTATGCTTCTCTTTCTCTCTTTCTTATGCTGCGTGATGCAAGCAGTAAGACTGGGTTCTCAGATGGTGGAAATTAGCAGAGCTACTTGAACCCATAGATCTTTTCAATGATTGGACTGAGCAGAGAAGGAGAATCCTTTTGTCAAAGATCAATTATTTCTTAATTGTAAGTAGCAACACAAGTCCATTAAAGACACTTCCTATGGGAGGTTAATTATCAGTTTAACGGGGATTGGTGCCAAGTTGCGTTATCAGTTCATGCTTATTCAGCTAACTTTGTTCCACTTGACTGTGCCTCAAGTACTCTAAATAATCTTGGCTTGTAAGTTTTAATATCTCACAGTATTTCCAAATTGCTATGTATTCTTGCACTTTCATTACTGTCATTGTCCCTTAGCTAAATTATACATACCTGACCTATTTTAATTTTTCCTGCAATATTTCACCATTTTTTTCCATTTCTATAGTTTCCCAGCTTTTCCCAAATCCTTTTAGAATTAAGATGCAGAAGTTACAATTTTCTGATTATGAGGTAATAAAATTTAATATTGCAAATGTGATGTGTAATGAAAGCCTTTTCTGCATTAGTATAAACTTCTCATGTGGATATACTGTTCATATATTATGTGTCTTTCATTGTAAAAAAACATTCTAAGGAGAATCTATCACTGAAAGGACATGGCTGCAGGAAAGAAATAGCACAGCCTGAAGTGCTTCAATTAGCTGCATATACTGTACTGTCACTCTACTAAACAAATGGAGAGTTGAATGGGAAATTATGTTAGAAGGAACTTACTTAGTAGATTTTTTTTTAATTATTATTATTTTCAGTAAAATTTCAAAGACATAAAGTTGGTTTATAGAGTGCGCTGCTCCTAAGACCATACTCTTTGTATAAGGTACTAATTGTACCTTACCACTAGATATAGTAGTAGAATTGCTTTTTGCTCAACAGAACATATTTATGCAACTTCTGCAACATCTTTTCTATTTCGCTACATACTTTGACTACTTCTGCCCTATGTACTTCATTGCTTTTTCCTATAAACTGGCGTAACAAAACCATATACTAGAGGTTGCCAAAGCTTTGACCTTTGCCCCACACTTCCATTTTCTTCCTTCTCTGCTTCCTCTCATGCCACAGGCTGTAAATAGTGATAAAAGGGAGAAGCTTTAAAGGTCAGTGTTCTACAACCACCTGAGGCAGGGGTGGAAAGTCCCTGGATTATTACTTTGTTATAAGTTTTCAGGTACCACTCTCTGCTTTAGCGGAATCTATTTGAGTTATGACAAAAAATTTGAGATAATGGATTCATGATAAAGGTTCAAAGTCAGAGGCTTCTGTAGTTATTGATTGTAGTCTATCTGCACACTATTAAAACAAGGTTTAGCTTCTGGCTGACAGCCCCAGTACTGAACAGTAAATCAGAAAATGAATGTTAGTTTAATGAAAACATTAACACCTCAGTGGCGTATGAAAGATTCTAACCTATGATGTGACCTCCTAATACCAAAAAAGAGGTGTGACATGGAATAAGGAGCAGTCTACATTTGTAAGTGGAGCTGCAGGAAGACAATGAAGTGAAAATGTACTGCCCTTCTACCCTTCAGGTTATATTCCTAGAGATATATTAAATGTAGATACAAACTGGAGCCACCTAAATATTACCCCAAATGATACTGAGCTGGCTTTGATGCACAGCAGAAATGTAATAGTAGCTAAAAATTACATTGTCCTGTTCTCTGTATCTGTGAAGTAAAATATCCTGAAAATCTAGGTACTAATCTATGAAGCAAAATTTTGAAGGAAGATATCACAGCCTATGGTTCAAATAGGTTCTACTCTTTTTTTCCTGACACACCTTCCCCCCTCCCCTCCTTGTTGACTTTTTTTATTTTCTCCAGTACAACAGACCAAAATTAGACATTGTTTCTTTACCATAAAATCACTCTTCAGAAACATTTCAGCTGCTTTTCAACAGTATTCACAAATCTAAATCCAGTCCAAAGGTGCTTTAGTCAAACTATATGTGTAACAGCTCCATCTTATTATCTATCTCTAATTTAGGGTCTGGGCAAAGTGCCCATGGCAGACCCAGCATAGTCAATAATGATTTAAGCTCTTTAATTTTTATCACCTAGATTAGCTCCCTTGTCAACCTCTGCTCTGAGTTAATTCTTAAAACAAATCTCAGTGTGAGTCTGTTCTTTTCAACAGTTTTCTTCTTTGGTTTGTTTAGCTGTCTTGAAAGTTACTGTATTAAATGTGTGACAAGGAAGCCTTATCCAACTTCTCTGACTATCCCAGATATAAATGATCCTTTCTTAGCTTTCTGTTTTCAGTTGTTTTCTTAGTTACTCAACACAAGAGAAAATCTAAAACTCTCATACATAAGAAAAAAGAGATTGTAATCATATCTTTTTACTAGTTTATTCATTTATCGTTTTAAAATTATACATTTTTTTTCACATCCATGTCTAGAAGACAGACAATGTTCCTTATAACATTAGTTATTCAATACCTTATATCTTCATTGGGATTACTTTCTGATATACACTTTTTCCATCTGGTATTATCTAAATTTTCCCTTCTGAGATGTATGATTTGATTTTAGGCCAGCCATCATAAAATTAATCTTTTCTGATCGTGCATATTTTGCTGTGAAAAGCAGACATTTTAATTTCACTGACCTATTTCTTTAACGTAACTTTCATAATAGTCTCCTGTAAACTTCACCAGTGATTGTTTTCATTATGAATCAATGATAAAAAGGAGGCAGCTTAAGAACTGCAGATTGTGTGCGACCACTTACTGAAAGAAGATAGTATGTTAACAATTTGTATCTACATAAAGGCTGATGTATAATGCATCCTATATAATATGTGCTGTGATAAATTTATTCATCTAGTACCATATCAGTAATATAAAACATTCTTTTATGTTTAAATTTGTGCTCTTAAATATTTGAAAAAATAAATCATTCAGTTGCTTTTGCCAAACAAAGTTAAGTCTTGGTAAAAAGAAATACTGAAGATGGAGAAAATCAAGTCTTGTATCAGCTCTGCCATTATTTTGGGATCAATATCAGAACTGTAATGACCTAACTAGCCTCATTTATGAGTTTTTAATGATGTAACTCAGCCTATTAATGTTTTTTAGATATGGAACCATACTCGTTTTCTCCCAGGTAACTCTAATTTCATCTGTTCCGGACACTTTGTGAAAACTGACCTTTGTCTTCCAAAGATTCCAGCAGCTGGCTCTCTTAAAATTGTCTAAAACATATTATCTAGATCTGATAACATTAAGATTCCAACATTAATAGATGCTCTTTACTGGTTTCTTAATTAGGATGATGTGGGAAAATTTTTATCATATGGTATGAATGTCACCTGTTTTTTTCCCTCTAAATGGGTAATAGGATTTTCATATTTTATATGTGTGAGTAGACCATGTGGATATATAAATGGATATATAAATATAGTATATGTATACATATAGTTAAATGTACCTTCTAACATTTTTACCACTCTCTTTGTTACTTCTCAGTTCTTTTTTCTGTGCTTCCTCCCTACATTTTTACTTCCCTTATTAAATTTCTGAAAATATTTCTAGAAGTGACTCTAAATGATCACTTACTTTTTTCATTCTGCTATATGCTTTTCTAAGTGTATGTGTATGTGCATGCATGCATGTGTGCCTTTTTATACAGGTACGTGTATACATCCGTACACTTAATGTGCACTTAATATTATCACAAATGCAATAGTAGCCTGCAGAATCACTTTCTCAAAATTTCATAGTAGTAGGTAGGATGTGCTTAAGCAGATACATTCCCCAGCATCTCTTCAGTTATGAGTATCTTGTGATGTTTATCTTATCTTCCTTGATTGATGCTTCTTTTCTCAAGATGCTCCTCATGACAACAGATTTTTTCTGGTTCTGAATGCTGAATGGTTCTGAATTTAAAACATTGTTTTGCATCTGTATCTATTCTTTCATGTCTCTGTATTAGTAGCATGACAATGGAAGTTCTCAAAAATTATTATATTATTACATATTATGAAGGATTAAAGAGTCTAGTTTTATTGTTCTCTTGTATGATTTTATGGTTTGTGAGGTACACTTTGTACTTTTTCTTAAGCTGCTAATCCATAAACAATCAAGAGCATTTTTCAGTTGTCAGTGACTCAGAAAAAGGTAATATATTTTTCACATATATTATCACTTTCCCTAGTTCACTTTATCTTCCTAATAGTTTAAAATCTTTTTTTCATTAATATCCCACCCACATTAATCTTTCTGCACAATTTGAGTAATACTACAGGGATATTTATACTCATAAACCTAAGGACTGTGTTGTATAAGCAACTAAATTTTTTCTTTTCCTCTTTCCATACTCTTATGCCTTGATTTTTTTAGTTCTAAATGGTCATTTTTTCCCCCTCCTTCTTCCATTCTCCTCTTTTGTTGAGGAATTCCTTTGTATGAGGGGATATTCATGTGACAGACACATCAAAGCTGCTACAAGGATAAAACAAGCTGGAAGACTTTGGTGAATTTATCAATTACATTCTAGTGAACATGTAAAAGAATGAAGAGAAAAAAGCTCCTTTATGAAGCAAGGGCTACTCTTTCTGCACGTGTCTTGCTAGGAAGTATGGGGTTGCTAGAAGAAGGATTACCAACCTCTTGTATCTCTTCCCAGGAAGGGAAAGGAAATCACACAGGAAACCACACAGGAAATCACACACTGCAGGTCATATCAGAAGTTTGCCACATGGGCTGAGGCTGCCACGCGGCAGAAGTTTGCCACATGGGCTGAGGAGGGAAAAGGATTAAGAATGCATTAAAATGGCCTGTCTGAGCTTGGCTTGGGTGTGTGGATGTAGCTGCTATCTGGAGATTCAGGCAGCAAAGGCACCAGATGAATCAGGAGTGCAAACTCTGCAATGTTATCTCTAGGCCAGCCAAGCAGCCAGAAGGAGTATAAGGTTGACTGGGTATCTGCATGGTTAAGTGTTTTCCACTGACTTTAGCAGTCACACAATTACTTTCAATAAAATTAATTGGAGAGTTGCTTATATCCCAGCAGTCACTTCCTCAGATACAAAAATTTGACTGAAATTTTTGTCATGACTGCTTTCAGATTAAATGAGTGATATCTTAAGAATTTCTGATTTTTTATTCTGATTATAAATTGTCCGGAAAGGTTATATGATAATTAAATTACATGTGCACAGCATATTGCAATTATCCTGTCTTTATCTCTCTATATATATCTGTATATACACTGTAAAAGAGTACAGGAGCTTTAGTGGGAAACAGTTCTCCCTATGTATCATCTTGCAACCTAAAGCAGTGAAAAGGAATCCAAGCTTAACTTGATTCTTCTCTTTCTTACTTAAAAACTAATTTGAAGAACTATGTGTCTTACCTGTTTTCTCAGAATCGGACATCTAAGGCTATTTTTTCTGTAAAGCACTGAAAACTTGTATAAAGTGTTTTGCACCACAACTGCTGCTACCCCAGTGGTCTAGAGGGTTAAAATGTAACTCATAACACAAAGTTCAAAGGTCCCATCCAGCCAACATTCCTATAATTCCTATCGTAATTGCTACCAGAAATAGTCTTACCTAGATGGTATTTAGCATTAACCACCATGCTAAAGATAAAATTAAGGCCGGATGAACCCTGGCTGTCATGTAACCCTCCTCTATTTTGGTTATTAAGCTGCAGCATGCTTTTAGACTATGGTGCTTTAAGAGTATAATAATACCCACAGGTATTATGGTTCACCCCCATAATTTTTGTTCACATCAGATGATAATGTGGAGAGATCTCAGAACCCAAGAATAGAATTTCAGTTGAATGAAAGTGAGTTGTAAGGTTTTCTCAAGAGTGTGTTTATTGAACACTAGTCACAAATGGGCAGCAGACTAACTTGTGTAGAGTTTAAAAAAAAAAACTTGGAAAAAAATGAGACAAAATTTTTACATTGTGTCAATTAAGGTTTTCAGCATCTACAATTCTTTGCTGCAGATCTACTACTTTTAGTCCCCAGAATATATTGACATAGATGTTGCCATGAAGAACTGTGGTGGATTTACCCTGACTGGGAACCAGGGGCCCACCAAGACCTTCTATCATGGCCCCCAACCTCCATCAGCACGGCATGCAGGGAGAGAATAATATGAAAAGAAAAGAACA
>WUAM01000179.1:0-24698 GCA_024336885.1 Actenoides hombroni | reverse complement strand
AAGGTAGCAGCCTGTTCTCACAGGCAGTGTCTGCTTCTAGCAGTGATAACACCTCATGTTTAGAGTTACTACCAAGGTTTGATACTGGTCTTGTGTATATTTGTATATATTCCATTTTATAATTATTAATTTCCTTTTCATTAAAGCAGTTCTTGTTTCCTTTTCATTAAAGCAGTTCTTGTTTCCTTTTCTAATGGCTAAGTCTCTCTCCCTTATTCCTTCTCTCTTTCCCTTTGGGGAGGGAGGGGGGTTAACAGAGAGCATCTGTTATAGGTCTAAGGGGCCTCCCTGACCCTAAACCATGACATATATGTGATTTATATGTGTCTAGACATGGACTCCTAATCCTTACATCAATATCTGATCTTATCTTCTTGAACTGGATTTTGCACTGGATTTATAGAGCTATAATGAAGGACGAAAAAAAAAGATTCAAAATCTCAGTTTGAAACACACTAGTTTGAACTCGAAGTCCTGCGATGAAAGGTCTTATTAAAATAACCTTAGTTTTATCAAAATACATATTAGATGCAAAAGGCATTATAATTGGGAACAAGCAGGCTAGTTGCCAAAAAAACAATTAATAAAACACAGCATATATTACCAGTGGACTGAACTGAATCATGCAAGTGATAAAAAAAAAATTGGTTCAAATGTTCCATGATCAAGATATTTATACTTCTTTCTCTGAACTGGAGTGAAAAAAAAAAATAAATTACACTTTTCCAGTCACATGTATTTACAAATACAGCAGATTAAAATAAATAAAGTGAGTGGGTTTGGGAAGGCATTGCAAGGTAATAAGAGAGAAAGGAAATTCTAATCCCTTCAACAGAAACACTAATTTCCTAGCTTGCAGTTCTTACCCATGAAGTGAATGATAACGTAATGCTTGCATTGACCAGAACCTGGAAATGTAAAAGGAAACTGGAATTGGTCTTTGTCTACGACAAATGGTTTTAGCAACCTAGAGTTTAGGAAGCCATGGTATGTAGGGCTACAATACATTGCTCGGGGGGTTGCAGAATCTACAGACTTCCAGGTTTTAGAAACTGAGTTGAGACTTAGGTTTTTTAAGGCTAACTCCTGGTTGTTCTGATCTAGTGTTGGTGATAGTTGTGCTTTAAGTAGGAGACTGAACTTGATGATCTCCAGTGGTTTCCTCCAAATGGCAGTTCTATGATTCTGTTTCAGATTGCAGCCTCTGACTTTATTATAGTTTCCTACATTATATAAGTAGATACAACATGAGAAGAAGTGAAGAAAAAGGTAGCAAAAGAGCTATACCGCTTTCTTCAGACTAAGTGGAGTGAAGGCCAACATCATCTTCAAATGGCAAAAACAACCATGGGATTTTACTTCTTGTCATACTCAAGACTTCTAGTGATAATACAGCCTTAAAAATGCACTACTTTCAAATTAGGTAGGTCCTCAGATTCATGTAAAATCCCTTTGATTTTGACAGATTTCACCCACCTACAATCAGGCCAATTTTAAAATTACTGGATAGCTGGGAGCAGTACATTGAAGACACAGGAGAGTCACATTGCAGTGTGCACAGCACCAGTGGTGAGTGTGTACAATCCAACTGGCCTCTTGCTGCACACGTGTGCTACTTCTCCTTCCCAAAAGCTGCTTTTCCAGATACCTCACAGCCCTTGAAAAAACAGTTTGAAAAAGAACGGAAATACTCAATTTCACAGTTTCCATTATGGACATAGCACTGACTCATATGACACAGAAGAGCTCATGTTATATGGGAAGATGGTGATAACCACAGTGACGGATCTTCAGAGATCTTTCAAACAGGGTTCTTATGACCTTTGCCTGGTGGACTGAAGCCTCACTACAGGGCTGCACATATTGCAACAGGGAGGACCAAGGATTTGGCGACAATGTTAGCATGACTAATCAATTCATCAATTCACAGTGTTTGTTTAGAATGACAAAACCAAGCAAGTACAATCTGTGTATTTTTCTGGAAAAAAAAATGGCTAAAGAAGGACCTTCAGAAGGCAAGATGAGCAGTTACAGATTTGGGATTGTCAGGCATTCTGGACAAAACAACAAGCTAGAGATGATAATTATTTCTATGTTGGCTGTTGGGATATCTAAATGACACTGGAGATGATGGAGAAGTCCAGGACTAAGAGACAACAAAGGACAATTAATGGTCTTCTGGCTTCCCCATCTCTGGAATGCAAGTCCTGTCTCTAAATGCCAGTATCCCAAATATTCATCTCAAATGCAAGTGTTTAGAAACATGAAGCTGAAAGGTGAGTTCTGACATAAGCATACATCATGGACACATATATGCATATCCATTGTGGTACAGTCAATGCAACACAATCCTTAATGATCACTGCACAATCATATTAGTCCATTTAATTTATCTGTGATTACACTTCTTCTACACATAAGTTTGTTCTATGAACATTCAGTTTTCTTTCTCCATTTGCTGCATATACTTTTCAGCTGCAGTTTAGACACTGATGTTTTAAAAGTGTGTCCTTTTGCCTTATTTCTCCCACCTTCGTCTCTATTGCATCTGGCTTCATCAACCCAGCATAAAAAGGAAGGAAAATGTGCCAAATCGTGCACATTTGATATCTGAAGTGTACCTATTGACCTTTGACTGGGATGGATATTTTAATCCCACACTCGAAAATTACCCTTCAAAAGACTTGAATTCAAATTGCCAACATGATATGTCATCTTCTAATTTAATGTGACTGGAATGATAACATTTGCTTTGATGTGCAATGTAATCCAGTGTGACTGATCAGATGCAACCTGCTGTAACACTGCAAAGGGCAATGCATCATGCTCAGAAATTAAAACCATCCTATTTTCTGGAAGTTGTATTAAAAGGAATCTACCTGAATTTTACATATTATGGGATTTTTCAAGAGCTTTTTAACCCTACAGTGACAAATGTCTTAGCTAAATTATTAATTTTCCTTGTCCCTTGAGTCTGACTCTAGTTATTGCTATAGCATCTGCATTTTGGCTGTTTTTCTGTTAAGAAGTAGGCAAATCTCAAAACACCGCAGTATGTCTAGCAATTGGATTTAAATTATATTAGACTATTCTGCTCAGAAAGAATGCAATTTGCAGCTTTTAAACTCACTGTCTCTATCCGCTTGCAGTAGTTACTTCCATTATCAATGCAGAAAATACGTCTTTGTGGTCTGAGATGCAGCTCCAGGTGCAGGAGAAGGCAGCACCCAGCAGCACCAGAAATCAGCAGCTGTTTATTTTTCCTCTCCTGTTACTTCAGATTAGAGCACTTTTGGGGGAGACTTTACAGAATGCAGTGTCTCCCCATATGATCTCGTAAGTTACTTGCAAACTGCAAAGCAAGTCTCATCCACACAATTAGGGGCAAATCTTTCCAGTCATCTGAACATGACAGAAAACTGTAATTAAAGAACAGTGGAGAAATGGGTAAGGCATATGAGATGATTACCTGGGTGAAGAAGGTGGAGCAAAACAAAGAGAGATCATCTTACTCTTCAGCATAATTAGGTAAAATGATGTTGGAATATTAAGTTTCCTGTAACAACAGATCTGAAGTAAAGATCTGATGATATGCAAAATAGTAATACTTAGTATTTCTCAAGATGCATTGAGCAGGCCAGGACATTGAACAGAGGCAAGTACTGCTGTGAAACCATGGGGGTATAGATGTGATACACTAGTGTGTCCAGTCATCATATTTATCTGCAGAGGTGAGCATCTCACATTGGAAGGATATTTCTTTCTCTAGTGTATGGACACTTTATATCAACCCTGATCTTATTTTATTTTACTTAAGTTAAATAGGCTGTCAAACACAGTTTCTTCTTTCTGAGTAGGAAAGAAATGTAGACATTCTGAAATAGAAAATGATAAGTTTTAAAAATAGATTACAATTGGAGACTTCTACTTCCTTTACAAGATCAATTAGTTAAACCTCATTCTTTGATTTCTGGCTAAAGAGCAGTAGAGGAACTTATTAGGACTTTTCCCAGGTCCAGTTTACTTCTGCTTCATTGAGGTTAGAAATTCATAAAGGGGAAGATAGACATTATGTGAACACAGTGGTTCTGTTCTTGCAAAGGCAAGAAGATGTTTTAAAGTATTTAAAGTATTTACTTCAGCTTGTGATGCAATAGGAATTGTAGCAGTATTTTCTCATTGGGGTGGGATATGAAAAATCAGTGAAAGCTACGGAGAAAATAATTTTCTGGTTTAAAGATTTTCATTAAACCCCTGAATAAAAGTAATAATGCATTTATAAAATCTAAAATTACAGCCCTCACTTGATAAAGGTAGTCCCATGATGGACAAGTAATTCTGCAACTTTTTAGGGTTAAGAGCATTATGCTAATATCAGACTACATCCCTGGAGATATTCAAGGTGAGGCTTGACAAGGCTCTGAGTAACCTGATCTAGTTGAGGATGTCCCTGCTCACTGCAGGGGGGTTGGACTAGATGACCTTTAGAGGTCCCTTCTGGCACAAACCATTCTATGATTCTACATCTAGAAAAAGTACTCTGATTTGACAGTTCACTTCCAATAAATGTAATCTCTTAAAATGGTCCTCCTTTTGATTCAAATGTCCAACATGATATGCCATTTTCTAATATGAGATAACTAGAATGATAACACAGGCATCTGGATGTGAAACATAGTCTGACATGATTGATCAGATACAATTTGCCATAACACAGAACAGGACAATACATTTCACTTGAAATTTTAACATAAGCTGGTTTTTTTCTGGAAAACTGCAAAGAAAAAGAAAATCTATATCTCACCTTGCTGAATTGCTGAAGGTTTTAGGGCTGTATTTTTTCTATCATCATATTGCTAGAGTCTGCTGATATGATAGGGGCCCATCTACCTCTACACCCAAGGAGGAAATGATGTTCTTTTTTCCTAACTTGCACTGAAAAGCAAGTTACAAAGCTTTTTCCCCAGATGCCCTTTCCACAAAGTCATCCTCACATGTGTATCCTTGCTGGATGACACCCACGCTGCCTTCCCCTTTTAATTCACTCTAATTCATCAATATTTATCCTGACCATGTTGTGTCTGCAATTGCAAGTGCAGTTATAACGCTGTGATTGTCACTGTACCAAACAGTAAACAGACATTGCAGTTGAACATATGCATATGGAATGAGTGTATTCTCACTTCTGTATAGTACCCGGAATTTTACACTTTTGTTACCACTAATACTATTAGTGTTAATGGAAAAGTGCCAAGATGTCAAACCATTTTCTACAAACATGTATTAATGCCAGATGTCTAGGAATGAGGATTAAGAAGTTTACTCTATATTTCTATTGGATTTCTGTCAACTTCTGTTTCTATTTATATAAATCAGGAAAAAAATAATTAAAAACCAAACCACACATCAAGCAGCTTCTGAGAATTTGGTAAGATTTTGCTAAGAACATGTCTTTTAATTCTCATCAATTTCTCCCCCCTTTTCCACAGGAAGGCCCACGCCTTTAGGTCTACTCTTTGGTATAGTGGGGAATGGAGAAAGCAGCCTACATGTCCTTTTAATAAAATGTAAGTACTCCATGCAGAATTCTGCATGCTGTTCTCAAAAACATATGTTTAAGGACATTTTCCTCTGAAAGGCCTTTAAAAAAGTCATTTTAATGACTTTGCAGTGGAACCTAACTATAAACAGTGCTGTAAGAAGAGCAACTACAGAGTTTAACTGAATAGAGAATTTCTGAAATAAAAAAAATAGAGAAAAAATAGAGATAGGTACTAGACTGAGCTTCAACCTGGACTAAGCCTGAAAGAATCTTTAAGTCAAAGGGAAGAAGGCTGGATTGAGAAAACTGAGAACTGACAGGAGTGGAATGAAAGGATAATGCTCTACTGTGTGATTTTTTACACATAGGTAAATGCAATGTTTGGAGTAACCTCTTTTTTTAAACCCATACATAATTCAAATTTAGTGGTAAAGAAACAGTTTCAAATTCCCGTTGGTTTGCTGAACTGTGAATTTAGAAAAGGTACAATTCTGAATAAAAAAAAACCCAAACAAACACTCTAATTTAAAAACAGTATTGCGTTTAAAAATCTATCAATTGATAAAGAAAAAAAAAGTTTTAAGTGGTTTAAATAGAAGAATAAAAATGAAACAAAATATGTTTTAATATGAAAAATTCTCTTCCACTTCTTTTATTTGACCAACAAACAGAAGAGGCTGTTAGTTGTCCAACCTTACCTCTAAGCAACGAAGCTCAGAAAGATAAAACAAGAACAAAAACCAGATAGCTTTGCACTCCTTCACAAAATTACACACATTTATATTTCAAAAGAATCACTGCCTTCTAATAATTCAAAGCACCATTATAACTTTTCCCTCAGCTGTAAATTGCTTCCTCTTAATGGCAAGCCTCATTTATCAATATTTTCTTTTTTACTGTAGCAATGCTACAGAATCTAAAAGAAGAAAGGCAAAGAAAGAGAAATAGAAGAATAGACTGAGAGAGAATTAAAATCCTGACAACTGTATAATAAATAAGACCATAGAAACAAATGGTGCATTGTTGCACTGAAGTTGAAAATTCCTCTTTTTGAAAAACATCAAAAATATCAGGTAGCTTATTAAGAAATACAGTATGATTTCTATTTGTTTGTCTCATATTAACTACCTATTTTGTGAAGAATGGAAATGGAATTTAACTGATGATAAAATCTTAACTGAACTAACATAATCATAACAAAAGACATTTGACATCAGTACATATAGCTGGAAATATAAGAAGCAATAATACTAACATAAGATACCATGGTTATAGGAACATTATATGAGCCTGTACAGAATGAGGCTTTTCATCACAGCAGTGACCTGTTGACAGAGAAGATGGGAAGAAAGTAACTTGTCCTTTTTTGAGCTTCTTTATAATCTTCCTGCTCCTAAAGGAGCAAATCTTTTCTAGAGGAGTTGAAAGGTGAAGTAACAGTAGATTGCTTACAGTTTTGCCCAGCTTACTTTTCTAGGAGAAGGATTGTGTTCCAGCACCGGAGTCCACAACACAAGACAAAATGTGTTCCATCCTGTTTAGTAGCATTTAACAGCACTTGTGCACACTACTCGGTATCTTATAGAACACTGGGGATTTTCTTCAGCAAAACAGATTTCCTTACACTTTGTTTATGACATGAAATAATTTCAACCATTCCTGGTGGAGATGGAAGCAGTCAACAGACAAGAAGCACTCTTAGTATTACACAGCTTCGATACCTGTCAGGAGGAAATTTTGTCAGACACATTCCTGCAAATACCTGTTTTATAAAAGCAAACCAAAAAAATGTAAAAGTTTGTTTGCTATAAATTATATATTTTTAAAGCACATCATATTTTCATAATGCTGCTTATTTTCAAGTCTTACCATATGGTCTGCAAACAATGAAGGCATATGGTTCACATAACAATACCATATGTCTGATAATATTTTGCTGTATATTACAGCAATAACAAACATTCTTAAATTGTAGGGGGACTTAATTTAAATTATGTTTTCTCTTCATTTTTTCCATTTATAAACACTTCTGGTGACATTTCTGAAGCAGCCTATAAATCCCCAAAACAGCTTAATATCTCGAACTAAAGATTTAGCGAGTATTTTATGGCTAAAACCATGCATTCATTACTGTGAAAAAAAAAAAAGACTACTGTCCTTTGATAAAACAGAGACAAAAAAAAAAAAAAGCATGCATTCAAATTGTAATGCATGTAAGCAGCTTTTTTTTTTTTTTTTAAATACTTATTTGCCACTGTCTCAGCCCAAATACTGGGTGTCTGAAGTCTTTAGGGTTTTTTCTTTTTGATTGTTTTCTATGATGTTTAGTTTTTTATTGAATCAACAAGGAAATGAGAGGTGAAACACAAGGAAATATGTACGAGACTCATCTTCCTTGGGACAATGCTGCATTTGAAGAGCTGAAAGGAGAATAATTCTGCAACTCCATTTTTTTTGCTTGTGCTGTTGTACAGTTATCCTGGTCAGAGTCAAGTACCACCATGTTAGGTATTCCCTCCTATGGGATACTTATCCCACATGCAGGGCTGGAAGATGAAAGTCCCTCAACATAAGCTCATGGAAGGGCAGAAAATGCAATGTCTTTTTTTCCACTTTGCAGTGACTTATTTGATGACCAAACACTGCAGAAAAAAAAAGATACATGAATTTGACCTCATTATTAGAGCAGAGATGCCATTGACTTTGAACAAGGACATGTGACATGACAGGAAATAAGAAGTACAGCTGTGTTTGGAAGAAGCTTTAACCACTGTAGATACAGGGAGGTTAGTTTTCCAAACCAGAACCGATGAAGCTTTTGCTGAGAATATTACTTAATTGGGTACATCTAGAAAGTGAAGCAGTAATAAGAATTCATAAGTTTGGAGATAACTAGAATGTCCAGTGACTTCAACAGAGTCAGAAATTGGAAAAGTAACAGATATCACACTTAAAGATCTCAGTGGCACAGACAGTCATGTGGCTGTCAGCAGTCACAGTGACCTGAGATACGTAAAAATATTAAAAAAGGAGAATCCAAAATTCCTTTTTTGGGTTTAAGATACTTACAAATCATTCAGAAGAAAAAAAAAAAAGTAAATATATTGGTGTTCACAGAAAAGAAGGTGAACTAAAGCTGCCAAGAGACTTCTTGTAATCTCCTACGGTGGTGACACAGCTGCTTGCCACCTCTTACTGAGCATGTTATTTACCAAGTGCCAGGTACTTCCACCAAATGAAAAGAACAAGTTGGCTGTTATAGAAGCAGTATGACCTAGATTAAAAAGAATACCCTTCTCATAAACCCCTAGCCTCCTGTAACATCAAGAAAGAAGCTACATATTAAAAAATAGTCATTTAACTTACATGGAGAAATTAAAAAAGGAACAGCTAGGTGCATAGAGAAACTAAGCATTGCTTTATTTACAGCTGCTTAATTGCTATCAAAGCAATTTCATACCCCACCATCAAAAGGCAGAAGTGAAAAGAAAATTCCCTCTTTGCATAACACCTACTGCTTATTCTGTAGTTCTTATTCCTTCAACATCTTGTTAAGTAGAATCAAAGCAATGGAAAGGAAAATGGATCCTTGATGCCTTGGTTGTTTATATTAGCTGATAAATAATACTAATACCACCCAGATCTTCAGGCTGGTGCTTAAACTGGCAATTGCCCTCTGGAAGCAACAGTATCAGTTTTGACATAGAGCTATGCCTGTAGTTTGGATAACTAGCCAATTTGGTGACTGAAGAGTGATGGATATCTGCTTTTAAATCTCTTTGAGGTCATTGTCCTTTCAGTGGATCAAAATGTAAAGGAAGCAGAATTGAAATCTGGTGGCATACTCAACATATCTGGCAAATTTCAGTGAGAATAGTCTGGAAAGCTATGACACTTATGTGACAGAGAGCCACATGTGTAATACAACTGTGGTGAAATTGGGTTGTATTCTAAAGCAGTATTGTGGGAAAACTGTTAATAATACCCTTTCGACCAAGTCTTTTAATTACTTTTTTTATAGCAATAGGCACATACACAACAATAATTGTATTACTACTATGTTAGCTACAGTTTAAGATTTTCTTGAATTTTAGTAAAGTAGGTAGATTTTGGATAAATATAGTTCCTGATCCAAATGACCTATACTGTAAGACAGTGGGTATCTGTTGCCACCATTCTGCACAGAGAGTCCTTGATTTGAATGTATTTGAATGGTATTTGAGCCTAGTGTGTCTTTATTTTCATAGCACTGACAATACGATCTTAATATTTCTGTCCATAGTTGGTTTTTTTTTATATATATGTCTACCAAATTCTGTAGTGTCTTTTGTACTACATCCTGAGATTGATGTAGTAATGAAAAGAAAATTTTCTGTCTTGAGAAAAGACAAGGGTGAATTAGATGCCACAGGCAATAACCATAGCCAGGAAATCATCTAACAAATAACAAGCCAAGACAAAAGCCAGTTCTCCCTTACAGATTTGTTATGTCCATAGAAAAATTAAAACACAGCTCAGAAGTTTACAGATTTATAGTAATCAATGCAGTGTTTCTGAAGGAAGAAGAATAACTTCTTAGTTTAAAGCTCATTTTAATTGGGTACACTGTCTGTATCACACGTAGATAGATAGATATATGGCTTATATAGTAAACAAATACACTCTTTCTGTTTTCCTTCACTACCTTGAAAGACAGCTTAGATCATATTTCTCCCTTTCCTAGGGAGTTTTTATTCTTGGCCAGAAGTCAAAAGCTCCTATGTCTCTCATACAGTCTTAGTTATCATGTAGAGATAAGATGGGAAAGTTGATATTATAGCATTTCATAGCATTTTCTCTGACCAGGACTTTCTATATGTCGCTCTTGTTAAGGGAAAACTTCAAATTTTCTTCTTCAAAGTCTGATTGCTTTCAGCAGGACTTCTCTAGATAGGACTGAATTCACATTCTTTACACTCTGAGGCACAGTGTATGTCAGATTTTGGATCAGCACCTATTATATCCCAATTATCTCATTGAAGTTGTCTAAAAAATACTGGAAATATGAGTTCCTTTACATAACTTTAATTAAATTTTCAGGTTTAACTTATGCTTGTTCTGGAGGATAGTTGAAGGTTTGTGCTTTTTCCTTGTCAGAACTGAACATGAAACATACCTATTCTAAAAAATAGTGCTGAAAAACATGGTCCTGTGTCAGTCACACTGAAAGAAGTTTGATTTTAAACTTACTAGAATGGATGAGAGAAGTCAGAAATGTTGACTTTCTGAAATACAGAAGTTATGCAAAAGTAGCCTAGCTTAAAAACATATACATAAAAAAGTACTAATGATCTGGTGTTTGTTTTTATACTATATTGACAACTGTCGCATAAGGTGATATGACTTTTTCAGTGCTACATAACACAGTGGTATCAGTCAGCTTACCTTAGAAGAAGTTTTCTGAAGAATAATGGAGAGGAATACATGCAGTTGAGAAAATCTATTTAATTTGTAGACATCACAATTATCTACCTGCTTGTAGGAGTGATGCTATGATTTCTTTGACCTTTTAGTTCATGCTATTTTTCTAAGTAACACCAAAAAAAAATGACTAGTAGAGCCCTTATTCAGGTAACTTTTTTATTAACTTCATTTCCCTTTCCTTGAATAATGAGTGCAGGCTGAAGACCAAGGAGTTCAGATTATGTTGCTAAAAGATGGCTTTAATCTAAAGAGACAGACTATTTAGTCATTGTCTGATTCATTAGCAGCAGTATTTTCATTCTAATACTCTCCTTCAATGTAGTAGTAAATCTTGCAAGGTTAACTTTTAAATGCTAGGTAATAGACTGTCATCAGTTTTCAGTAACAGTCTGAAGCTCATATTTAGTAATGACTTTTGCAATTTTAGTATTAATTCTATGTTTTCACAGATAATTAAAGTACGTGGTTACTAAACAGATTTAGCATAACTTTGCTGATCTTTAGTGATAGAGCCTGCTTGTTTTTACATGCATTCATATTGAAAATGGTTTGCAGTGGCAAGAGATGATTAATCATTAAGATCAGCATTTAATGTGGCAACAGTATATGAAAAGTTTCTCTAAGGATGCAATTTTAAAAGCCAGAGAATCGATCCAGAGTCGCTTAAAGGAACGCAGACACTGCTCTGCTTGCTGTTCAGGTTCCTGCTGTGCTAGTGTGTCCAATGAAGGACAGGGCTTGCTCTGAGAGTGCTTTGGCTTGAATGCTTGAACGTCCTGAGCAACTGTGTTGATGTGCGATGATTCACATTGAAGCTGCTTGGCCTTGAACCATATGTCCAAGGGAAATGGAAGTGTTTCACTACAAATACGGAGAGCTGGTGATGCTGTTTCAGGGATCCTTTGTAACAAAGCATTAGGTTAGATCAGTTTGTTGTTCATCTACTTAGTGTCTGTAGCTTCTGTACAAGTTCCTGTCTTTTATTTTGTCATACAAAAAGCTGATTAGCTTCCTGCTAGAGAAAGTTTATGCACAGCCATACCTTTTTTGTGCTTCAAGTGATTTTCCTGTTGGTCATAAGCTCTATACTCTCTGAGGTTGCTGGTAGTCATTTGTATGAACAGTAATAAGATTTCCTTTTAGCAAAGGACTTCCACAGCTCTGCAGAGAAACCTCTAATTCATGCAGAAGAACGATCTCTTGCGTATAATACAATATTGATGACATGAAGATCATGGACTCCAGACTCTGGGTCCTGCCCTTTACTACTTCCCCTCACAAGTAAATGCTGTAGTCATTTCTGTGACAGATTTCCCCCACATCTCTTTAACATTTACAAACTGCAAGTGAAGGACCAAATTTGAGGAAGGGGAAAGAGCACATAGGTGTCCTGAACTTACTTCTTATTCATGTGGGAATACTACTCTGCAAGATGTGCCAGCCTCACTGATATTTCTGCTATCTCTGTACACTTACATGAAAAAGAATCCTACATTTTTTACAAAACCTAAGTCCTACAAATGTTCATACGCAGTCATCTTTCCTACAGCATCATCTTTTTTGATGATTTGTTTTGTTTTGTTCCTTTTTAATAATTCAATTGATGTAAATGTAAAGGGTGACTTAAAGGACTTACGGTTTTAAACTATTGTGGTGGGTTGACCCTGGTTTGCTGCCAGACACCCATCCAGCTGCTCTCTCATGACCCTCCAGGACAAGTTGAAAAATCTTGTGGGTGAAGTTAAAGACAGGGAGGTTTCTTACCAGTTACCGTCAGACATAAAACACACTTGATCTGGGGAAAATTAATTTAATTTATTGCCAATTTAAAATTGATGGTGAGAAACAAAGGCAAAATGGAAAACCACTTCCCCCAACCTCTCCCTTTGTCCCTAGTTCAACTTCATTCCTTCATTCCCAACTCTTCTGCCTCCTCCCTCCCTAGGCATCTCGAGAGAATGAATCGGGGTATGTGATCAGTTCATAACACTTTGGCTCTACTGCTCCTTCTCATGATTTTCTCCTGCTCCAGTGTGTGGTCTGTTCCATGGAATGCAGTCCTTCACTAAGTGCTCCATTGTGGGTCCTTCCCGTGGGTTGCAGATCTTTGAGAACAGTTTCAATGTGAGTTCCCTCCATGGGTTACAGTCCATCAGAAATAGACTGCTCTAGCTTGGGTCCCCTACAGGCCACAGTTCCTGCCTGGAGCCTGCTCTGGTGTGGGCTGTCCATGGGCTGCAGCTTCCCTCAGGGCACACCCACCACACCATCATGGAGTCTTCCATGGGCTGCATTGTGGACATTTACTCCACTGGGGTCATCCATAGGCCACCGGGGAACAGCCTGCTTCTCCATGATCTTTTCCACAAGCTGCAGGGAAATCTGTACTCCAGTGCCTGGAGAACCTCCTCCCCACTCTTTCTTCACTGATCTTGGTGTCTGCATAGTCATTTCTCTCACATTTTCCTCTCTCTGTCACAGCTGCCACATTGTGTTTTTTACCCTTTCTTAAATATGATGTCACAGAGAAGGCTCAGCTGTGCCCTGCAGTGGACTTCTTTTGGAGCCCTTGGAACAGTCTGGGTCCAGCATGGGACAGACTTTGGTCTCTTCGCACTGAGGTCAGTTCTGCAGCCCTCTCTCAGTCCAAAACCTTGCCACATAAGCCTAATACAACTATTTGTGGTTTTCAAAGAAATTTCAGAATAATACACCTAAGCAATAAATCTGAAAATTTTTGTCCTACAATCATTCTCATCAAACAGGAAGCCAAAATATGTTTAGATGTATGGACAATGTACTTAAAATTAGTCTTTATTTTTCTTCCATCCTGTTAAACCTCTTTTTCACAATTGACCTCTAAACTAACCCTCATGAATACTTCTATAATTTACTCCATTTCTTCAGAAATTTCAAATATTCTTTCTTATTCATAACAATTCTGTTAAATTCAGATATTTATTTTGATACCAGACTTATCTTTTAGAGATATTGACATTTAAATTATGCTAGTGCCAACTTCTTAATGAATAGTTTTGCCTGACAATGGCTTAAAAGTGTATTTCTGCTTCTAGAAGTGATTATACTTTCTTCTTAATGACATATTAACAAATAAAAAACTTGTTTTACCGTATCCAATTCCTACCTACAGGAGTTCAGTGATAAACTTACCTTCAACATTATGCTTTGATTTCTGTCAACTATTATACAAATATAGCTTCATAAGAACACGGACAAATTATGGATTATTTACTGAAACTGTAGAAATAATTTTATTACCTATTACTATTTTTATTCTGAAATACAAATCAACAAGAAAAGTATCATGTTGACATGACACATAAAGGGAATATAACTGCAAAATCAAGAATGAAAATCCCTATATTTTTCAAACTTTCAGCTGTTATACAGAAGTTCTCTTAGGAAGAGTATTTTACATCCTGCAATTTGTACAATTTGGAGCTTCTCCTCATTTAAGTTCATAACAAATTTTGCATGTGACTCATCCTCTCAATTCCAAAAATAAATCTTCCTTTTTCCTGCAATTTTGCATAATTGGCCTCTGATAAGAGTAAAAGAATTATGCAAACATTTGATATGCATTAAGCCAGCTGTTTGAGACATATGTGATTTCAAAAAATGACTCGTATTCCAGTTTTGAAAGAGTAGCACATCTTTGTCATGACGCATTTTTAAAGGAAGGCTGAGCCTAGAAGCTCAGAACTTACTCTGTTTAAACAAGATTTTGTAAAATTGGGTACTGATACATTGCACATTGAAAAATACAAAAATACTTTATTGCATGAGTTTTGAATCTGTGTCGATTTATACTGAACTATGTCAGATGTACAACTATAAAAGCAGTGTCCGCAGCCATACATAAAGCTATTACAAAAATGTAACTGCTACGAGATCCATAGAAACCGAAACAAAGAATTCCATCAAAATTGTAAAGGATTCCACAGAAAATAAATCTCAGTGGCAGATTAAAATTAAAAAATACCTTTTCTTAAGGGTTTATAATAGTACAATGGAGGAAAATGCTTCATTTTGAAGCTTTGTTTTACTTGTATAGTATTTCCAATGTAATTTAGATATTAAAACCAAAAAAAATAACATCAAGTGTTTTGTTTCCTTTGATCCATTACATGTATTTATTTACTGTTTGGGCCAACAAACCAAAAAATCAGTCTTTTGCACAGGTCTAGTTAATATGCTTGCCCTGACCTTCCAAGGAAGCTGTATATAAACCAAAAATGCAAATTCAATTTATAACCACAATGATGATTTGAAAGAAGACAGTTCTTTAAAATGAACAAAAATAATTGTCCCCTGAGTACATACAAGAGAAACAGATAAAAAGCAACTTGTCTGATTGCTTATGGCGGAACTGAGTGTGGACACAGAAGCAATCAGTAAAAAGCTGCTCTTCAGTTCCAGCATTTTTTGTAGTATTTGAATTGAAGTACATATCTGAGTTTTCAGTAATGTATGCACTTGAAGAATTAAAGAGCTTGTGTTACATAAGGCACACTTTATTAAAGCTTCCCAGAAACATTAGGATTTTTCTTAAAATTGTTTTCTTTCCCACATATGACTCAGACAGACCATGCTATGTATCAAATAAAACACATGAAGGCAGATAAACTGCACTGTGGCATTTTGGGGTTTCCAGAAATATGCGTTTAGAAGTTAAGAAATGCGAGAATTACATACAGCCTCAAGTGATCATGAGCACATCTCCATTATTTTACATTCTTTAGCCTCCTGATAACATAATAATGTTTTAACATTCCTCTTTCATTTTGTGCATAGGATGGATAGCTTTCATTTCATAATATTTGATGCTATGCTTTGGTTTTTTTAGCTTTTTGTAGTGTCTTTCTCTAGTTCTAATTTAAAGGAGCCAACTCACTCAGAACACAGATTTATTCATTTCTGTGGGAACTTTTCTGTTCCATTCAGAAAAGTATTATTAGATCTCTTTACAATTACTATTCAGTTATTGAATTTATGACCACAGTGCTCCCCTGAAAGAAAAAATGTATGATTATGTCTTTTTTTCAGGTGCAGAAATGAGTTGTAGGGGCATATGTTAGCAAGAAATACGTACCTGGATGTCCAGTTGCTAGAACTTGATTTTCCAGTACAGATACCATATTATGTTCAAATTGCAGTTGTTGTACCATGGAGTTTGAACATCTGTATAAATGTGGCAGAAGAGTCCACAGAAAATGCCAGAAATAAAAAATCACTTTGTTGCATGATGTTAGCTTTCACTTTTATCACAGCAAAATCTATCAGAAGTTAGTAAAAATAATGAGCCCAGCTGAAAACTCTAGCTTAGTTTTTTCTTAACTAGTAGATTCCTAGAAAGTAAGATGTCATCCCATTTCTCTTTGTAATTTTCCATGCTTCTAACACTCTCTCCAAATAACTGCTACTGACCATGTTTAGAGATGAAATGTGGATTAACTAATTTTAGACATTATTGCCTGTCCTTTGAACTGACAGAAGTAATTGGTTGTCTTCTGTGATCTTCACTAGTATCTCATGTAGAGAGAAATGAGATATTTTGAGATATGTTTTCATAATAGTTCTGACTGAAAAACAAAGGTGGGATTCAGGAACAGTTTTCTTGTGGTCTTTTAAGGAATGTAGGCTGTAATAAAACCAGACTTTTTGCTCTGTTCTTCCCAATTACATTATCACTAACTCTGTCTCTTTCTGACTGCCTTTGCTGACTCCTGCTTCGTTGTACTATAGCAACTCTTCCTACTTATGCATTCCCAGGCCTCTAGCCAAGATGTTCATCACATGTACAACACCAGCAGACCCTCAGCACCATTCTCCAGAACTGCCTGTCCCTGTTATAATATTTCCCCCCCATCTCCATGTTCACAGGTTCTTCCTTTCAGTTTCTGTAGCCTCAGTACAACTCTTCCTTTGCTCCTAATTGCTTTGTTCCTTTCATCTTGTCTGTTCCTCCAGTTGTTCTATCTCACCCATGGATGTTTCCAGTTACTCCAGTGTAGCTTGGTTCCTTTTCTAGCATTAGGCTGAGGCAAGCTTAGCATGGATAAAAATCCTCAGAGAACTGTGAAAGAGCCCTCTGTCAAATCCTGCAAACTATGCTTTTCTGTTTAATTGTATAGCTCTTAGATATCACACAGATTTCACTGTGACAGAAGAGGCACATACTGCCCATGCAATTTTCAAGTTCAAACCATGGGTTTACTTAAATTATTGTCAAAAAAAATGTCACTAAAATTTCTTTAGTGTGGGCAAGCCAACAGTTTTTTTACTGGTATCATTCTTGGAAAGAGCTAAGCCACTCTGCTTGGCAAAATCCAAACAAATTCACTTTGTAGCAGGCACTCAGCATGAGAAATTTCAGTCTGACTGGTTAGCTTGGCAAAGTCTTAAGTGCATGAACACAAAATCGTGTAGTAGGAGGCATTGGCTCCTTAGTGACATACATTCTTACAGAGAGCGAGGCAAATAGACTCTCCTTCATCTCTTTGATTTCAGTCACATTTTCCTCTAACTCTTCTGTTATTCTTAACTGCTATTTAAAATTATACATTTTCTCTTTCCTTCAAGAAATTGCCAGAATCTAAGGAAGAGAAAATGCTGAATCTATAGTGGAACATATGTTGAATTCTGAATGGTTTTTGGTTTTTTCCATTTTCAGCCCCATTTTCTACATACAGACTAGTGAGCAGCCCATACAAAGCTTAGATTTCACTTACTGAAGCATAATTTGACAAATGTGTATAAATTCTACTAGGATTCCTTCTATTTGTATTGAGAAAAGGAAATCATTTTTCCCCCTTTCTTCCTTCTTCCCCCATCTTGTTAAAAAACCTTACTATGACTGTTCAAAATAATAAATACATATAACAGTGGTAGGTAAAAATGTGCTGCTATCTATTTTTTAATGTAAGTCCTAGGTGTTGAAACTAATCTAGATTTGTATCTCTAGTAAAAGAAATTACTCTCCTGTATGTGAATATGCAGTTCTTGAATTCTCAGATAATTGTTACTTTTTGCAATCTTGAGTGACTACATCTGCATTTGCATTTGTCGTCCAGGGCCCTTTTATTATATATGGTACAGTCACATGCCATATTCCATAAAGATTCAGAAGAGGAAACACTGTGCACATGGGTGGATACAGATAGCAGAAGAATGCTTCCCCCATATAGGAAATCCCCAACTATCCTACAGGTAAGCATTCTGAATGCTGTCCACTTTCTCCCAAAGTTCTTCATCTCCAGAACACTTACGATACCTGTTGCAATATCTTGCCTGATCTGTTCCAAAATGTATGGGTAGGAACTTTTAAATGATCTTAAAACTGAATGTGACAAAAGCTCAAAACAGTCATCTTGTAATAAGAGGCCTGACAAATGTGTAGAAAGACAGTGGTGTCAGGCTAGAAAATCTATTTGCTTTTTGATGAAGTCTAAAATAGACTTCACTTCTGTTGAGTTTACCTGCAGTATAATATACTGAAAAATGTATTTCTGTCATTTCGCTTCCCTATCACAAAACTATTGCAAGAAGCACAAGCAGCATAGCAAATTCATTTTAGAAGATTCACCTTTCAAACATATCGTGGAAATAGGAGTGAAAAAAATTCCTGCAAATTAATAATAATAAGACATCTCCCTGGTAATGGGAAATAAGATGAACTTTTGCAGCGCTTTATATAATAAAGATAAATTTTGAAAGTTTTCTGAGGAAACGAAATAATAATGCAATTGACTTAATTGAGATGACAAATGGTAACTAAGGGGATTTTACTTATATAAATCAATTAATATAATCAGTGTTTAAACATACAATAACAGTGGTTATGTTCTGGAGTTATTTCAGATTTCCATGGCATACATATGTTTACATCTGTAATGAGAGCTTGCAGGTATTTATTACTGTATGAACCTTATTATCAAACTCAAATGGGACCCAGATGTCTTACATTTTTCTGAACACTTTTTAATTGACTTTTTAGAATAAAAAGTAACCCTGTCTCAATTTTCCTGTAGCAGTTTTGTAAACAATTGAGAAAAATGAGTTTAACTGTTTTATAGAGGATAAACAGACTGTTTCAGGAGTAGTGGTAATTAAGAAAAGCAATAGACAGGCAAACACAGGAATCTGCTGGGATGATATAGGCAACAAATCCTCTGTAAGTCCCTGACCGAGATAGACACAGGTAGCAATGAATGTGAATGTGAAAACAATCTTGATGAGGCAGATGAAGAGGCACGTGTCTGTTTCAAATGAAAGGGTCTTCATCAGGAGGATGCCAGCTGGAACAGGAACAGAATCCATCAACTCTGAACCTCAAGTTTGATATTGAGAAAACTGTCTCACATAAAGACCAACTCCACCACCTTGCCTTGATAGTCTGTCGTTATTAAAAAGTATGTAGCCATCCATGACAGCATTCCAGTCATGTGAACCATCCCACCGTGTCTGTAATTGCAAGGAGATCATGGCCCTGTGACCACACCCAGATATCTAGCTGTTCCTGTTTGTTCGCTAAGCTGCACGCGTTGGTGTGCAGGCGTTGCAGAGACTTAATTGAGCAAGAACGTTTCCACAGAAGGGGTGCCTGAGGAATCACCATAGTCATACACAGCCTTAAGGTGGTTGGCCTTTTGGTTCTTATCTTAGAAGGCAACTGAGGAACATTCATTACTTCTGTGGTGGACTTGGCTTATTACCCTGTTGGATGTGATGCAATAAGCATTGCCATCCCGGACCCCACACCCCAAGTCCTTCAGTTTAAAGCTCATCTCACCAAGTTGACCAGCCTGCTGCCAAAGATTCCCTCATTTCTTTGAGACAAGTGTATTCCACACCCCCCCCCCAACAGGTTATAGTCATCAAAGAATGTCCCGTTGTCACAAAAACCCAAATCCTCATGATGGAAAAGCTTGCCATTCTTCTAATACAAATAAAATAATAAATTCTTCATTTTGACTACTTGTACTATTTCCCTTGTTGCCAAATTCTGGCATATTGCTATTTAGAAACAGTCATATTAAAATTTTCTTTATTCATCAAGTTTGAGATTTGTGAGCTCTAGAAGACTGTCACAATCCTCCTTACATTTAGCAGAAGAAATATTGACTACAGTGTATAATCTCCAGTTCTTTTGCAATATCAGATAGAAACATATTTAACCCACCATTGTGCACCATGTATGGGAAAAAGGTTGTGTGGGTATGCAACGAGGAGAACTATACGGAGTTTTGAACAGCATCTGTACTGTACGTTAAACCAGAGTTTAATGCTACAAGGTCTGAGAGATTCAGCAAACTAAGTTAAATAAACTGGGCTTCTGACTAATCCCTGCTGAATCAAGGGAATACCTCCATGCACCTCCAGTAGACAGTTTTTCTCATTATCATGGAATGGGAGAAAACATGCTGGTTAGCCATCAAGGGTATTCTGGAAAAGGATTTACCAAGGAAATGGGCATGCCTTCCTCCTGTCATACCCTGGCTTTGGAGCCCTTCTTAATGCATTCCCAATCTGATACAAAGTTAGGTATTCTTGGCTGCCGTTGGGTGGCCCAGCTCTTCCAAAGTTAGAAACAAGTTGCAATAATGCATAGGGGCAAAGAACAAGGTATATCCTGTTTCTCCTCTTCCCCATTCTACCCCATGACATGATGGCAACATCACATGATTGTAAGAGGCATAATCAGTTTAGGGGGAAAATGTTTCTTCTTCCAGCTAAAGCCAGGCTAGTACAAAGAAAAGAAGAGTGCAGCTTTACATTTTTCATACTATTAAATATCTGTTAAAAATACACATATATTAGAAATCCACATCTTAATATATTTGACACCTTTTACTTCAGTATTTCATTCAGCATGGACAAGCAAGCTGTCTGTATAGAACTCTTCTTGCTGTTGTATGCAAGCCCCAATTTTGCAGCTGAATACTTAAATGAATAGACAAAAGAGTTTAAGTAAAAATAAGTATTTTCTATTGTCCTGGCTATAAACTGTGCTCTCTTTCTCTTTGAATGCCCCTTTCATACTTTTCAATAGTATATGTAAATACTTGATTATCAACCTCATACGGAAACATGATTACCAATTAACTCCCAGACTGTACTTCTTGGCAGTCAGTTCAGAAGTGAAACAGCCCCCTGTGCATTCTAAAAAAGAAAAGCCTGAAATAAACATTTTGTTTACTCCTGAAAGGGGCTAACCTTCTTATATTTTTTTTTTAAAGTCCAGCTTTTGGAAGGGCTTTGTGGTGTAAATGGTTTGGTCAAATCTTAAGGAATATCCATGTTTCACAGAACTGCTGAAATGCTGACTGTCATAAAAGCAATCACAAGGAGAGGAAAAGAAAAAAAAAAAAAAAAAAGAGGGAGTTCCAGAGGCAGTCTAATGCTATCAATCTGCTATGATAATGCAGTTGTGTATAAAGATACATATTTATCTTCTTCTCATAGATTGAACTGTGCTGTCTTGCCTAGATACATAGCCTGTGGTCCTCACTTGTATACTGCTTTTGTCTAATGAATCAATCATTGTTATATGTGTTTTCTTTGAATGTAAAGAAAACAAAATCATACATTATTCCAGGTATGAATAGACAAATAGGCAAATGTTGTTACAAGAAGAGTACAGGTGTTGCAATGAACAATTAGAAAAAAAAAAAAGCAGGAGAAAAGAAGATGAATCTTTTCCCAAGTAAGGAAAGCACTCATGATGGCTTTCCTTAACATATTTCTTCTTAATAGAGTCAAGTTATGTCTTGAGGTGCATTCACACAGCCATCAGAGACTTGGAAAATTATGATCCACAAAGCTGAAAGGGATTTTTTTTTTCCAAGTGAGCACTTTAAAAACAAGTGGTATTTCTGAGGAAGGGGGACAGTTCAAAATAAGAATATTCATAAAGGAAGGATATGAGGATCTCATTAGTTATCTTCCTTAGTACTGTTGTCATTTACTAGGCAAAGCAGCATGCAAGGCATAATCTTTCCACTTTTTTTTTATGGACAAATTCTTTGATGAAAACAATCACAATTTCATTAAGTAAAAGTTTACATTTAGGGGGAGAGATTAAATATTTCTGGAAGAACAAATTTCAGCATCTATTTCAATCATGTAGACTACTATGACCATTTCTAGATAACAAAGGTACATGAGATGAGACTAGTCATATTCCCGTTTCTTTGTCTTTTTCTTAGGCATTGAAATTTAAATAAAAACATCATTTAAATTAGAACTATTCCCTTCTCAACCCCCTTATTTCTCCCTTTGAATTGTCAATTTTGACTAGTATGCTCTAAGAGCAGCACTTAAACTAATTGCAATTTTTGCTTTTGCTTCACCCCCCATTTTCACTTCACCATTTTGTATCTTCACATAAGAGAAAGGGTGACCTGCTTCCTCTGAAGGTGATGCTAATGTAGTTCAATAAATGACAGAGAGAACAGAGTAACCTGAAATGGTGCAAGCTGTATCAGAAAGGCATTTCATTTTTTTCTATTATGAAAACGAGATTTTCCTTTAAGTGTGTTTATTGAGCTGCAGTAACATAATGTAAAGTAACATAGACTTATCGAGATGACCTCATTCATCATCCTGAGGTCAGCTAAAGTTGTTGGAAGCATTCTGAGCACTGGATAAAGGAACACAATTTTTCATGAAAGAAATTTCTTAGTTCCTTTGGGATTGACCCTTTAAACTACAGCACATGGCTAAAGGAATAGCAGAGCCTTTATGCCAGCTCTCAGCATTAAGCCTTTGCACAGCACCTGTGCAGAAAGACAGTTATAATTTGAAGAAATGTTAACCGTGTTCAGCTATATGGACTGAGGCTCTGTACCTGCTCGACTCTCATAAACGGCAAGGAGGAGGAAAAGTGGGCATTGCAGCAGGCAGAAGAGGTATTTCACCAGGGTTTGGATCAGGCCCATAAATTTTGACCAGAGCACAGCTGTTTGGCTGCAATTCACTACACGCTAACAATTTGAATGGCCGGTATTTTTAGGTTTTTAGTTGCTTCTCCTGCTAGCCGAAATTATTCAAATGTGCTTAAGAACTGTGTTTAGAAGGAACTGATGGGGGCTAGACAAGACAGCCAGCCGCTAACACGGAAATGTGCCTACGGGTTCAGAGCAAACAGTGCCTCTTGCAACTGCTCCATGCCTCTGACCATATGTTGTTCATCTGTTCATCTCCCCAACCATTCATTTGGACTACAATGTTGAACTGCTCCAAATAAGCCTCCCAGGGAGTTTTCCCTCAAAGATGCAGAGTACAGGGTTGTATTATCTGAGCTGAGCCAATCTGACCTCTCCAGACATTTTTTAATAAAAACAAGCTGGAAAACTTCCTGCCTCAGTCACCATCTCATGTGGCCCAATCCCTCACCCAGACAGTTGTCTTCTATAGTTCTTTTAATTTTCTTCCCAAGGCTATTGTTTAACTGCCCAAACCCTTGGGTGCCCATTTCTGTTAGAAAATTTCAAGTTAGACAAAGTTTTCCTGGTCTCCTCTACTCCTGCAAAACCTGTTCATCTAGAGCAGTCAGTTCATGGCTCCCCTCCATTTTATCAGACTAGACAGCATTTTGTAGTTGCTACTCAGACAAAAATACCATTTCTAACAATAGTTCATCATCAATTCTTTTTGGGAAGCTTCCAGATGTTGCTTTAATTTATTTGTGGAGTCTCCTGGCTCAATTTTAAACCTTGTTTTAATTCCTTTTGGTCCTATATCAATTCCTTTTGGCTATTTTTATATCTATGAGCATCTCCATTATTTATTGCATATTGATTCAACAGCAATATGAACACACAGTCTGCTTCGTTGGAAAAACAGATCTCACTGCTAACACCAGTTTCATCACTTCCTATCCAAGAAACAGAGTATTTTTGATCTAATGGATTGTCTTTCTTAGGTGGGAAAATTGATTCTGTTAGTGAAGTATGTCTTTGATGGAGTCTTAATAAAACAAAGAGTGAAAAGAGTTTTGTTCCCTTAAACACTGAAGGTACAAAAATCAGGAGGCGTTTCCTCAATCTAAAGATTGCTGTCTTTTTTCCCTTAGTCCAGTATCCCAATGCAATTAGTTTTCTATCCCCCTCCTTCCTCCTGAGGCCCAACTCAGCACTAACAGGGACAGCTCAGGGAAAGCGGGATGCTGGCCCCAGGGCAGCTTGCTGATTCCCCAGCCGCTGGCTCTCCCCCGTCTTTCCTCAGGCACTGGCTGCTGATCCAGCATCCAGAAAAAGGGATTTTAATTGTTCCCTCCTGTGCTGAGACAAAAGCAGGTTCTTTGTTTCATGGCATGGACTCTTTGCTTTACAATAGGACTTAAAGTAACATGTCAGCTTTATTTTAGACATTTGCACACCACTACCTAACCTCAATTTACATCATTTTATTGGCTGGTGAGTAAAAGTATATCTCTAGAAATTGTTTCTTCCTCACAGCTTGCCTCCGTACATTTTGTCCTCTGAACAGTTTATTGTTATGTTATTGTTAATATGAGCAGGTCAAGGGAGGTGATTTTCCCCCTTTACTTGACTCTCGTGAGACCTCACCTGGAGTACTGTGTCCAGTTCTGAAGCCCCTATTACAGGAAGGATATGGACGTGCTGGAACGTGTCCAGAGAAGGGCCACGAGGATGATCAGAGGGCTGGA
>WUAM01000178.1:0-88084 GCA_024336885.1 Actenoides hombroni | reverse complement strand
CCTCCTCGCGTGGTGCCCGCGGGGCCGGCAACGCCGCCCTGCTGCCGCCGGCCCCGCCGAGGAGCGGCCGCTGCCCTGCGCGCCCCTCCGAGCAGCGCCCCGAGAGCGCGGGTCCTGCGGCCGAGGGGCTCCGCGGCTTAGAAACGTGACCTGTCGTTCGGTGCCCTTTGAGTGCTGCCCTAATGCCTTCGTTACGGCTTTGTCCGATACCGGCACTGATACGGCGGGCCGAGTAATTCCCTGGGGTGCAGCTGTTCTTCCCTTCTCGTCTTCCTGCCTATTTCATTTGTACAATTTCTGCACGTTGTCACATGCGAGGGAGTGTATGAACCCTTACAGAGGGCTGTATGAGCTCCTACAAAGAAAGCACAGTTTTCATTCCATCTCTTGCTTCTGGCTGCTAATTGTTGCTTGTTAAGTTTATTCCTCAATTGACATTTACAGAGTTTAGAGTGAGCCATCACATCAAGAGCTTCAGAAATAATCTGGAAAATCTAAGTGTGCAGTGTAGATCTGTGGGCTCCTGCAGTGTAGATCTGTGGGTTCCTACAGCCTGCTTGAACTCCTAGTCAGATGCTGAATTTCATTTTGAATAAAGGTGCTTTTTTTTTCTTTTTACACAGTATATTATTCAAAACCACAGGCATTCATACCCGTGAATCTTCCGTTTCTGACTGTGTCTGTGAACTGGGGAGAAATGTGGGCTGGCTTTTGCTGGACTCTGCAAATCCAGCACTATTCTAAGAAGCAGCTGAAGGTGCAACCTTCCCTTCTGACTTGAAAGAGTACTTGGCATCTCCCACTTGTGTGATACTTGTTCTTCTCCACCGAAGTGTTGGTTTGGGTTGGTTTTTTTCTTCTGTGGTGTTTTAATTTCTATTTTTGTGTTTTGTTTGTGTGTGTGGTTTTTTATTATTTGTTTGGTTTTGATTTTATTTTTTTTTCCATTTTAGTTCTGGTGTTGGTGCTGAGTAGCCTCGAAACGTACAGATAGATTTGTAACCATGACAGATTTGTAACCCGATTGGGGCTCAGCAGGTTTCCTCACGGTGTTTGCAGTGTTTTATACTTCCCATCAAATATTTTGAAGCTACTCTTTAGCAGGTGCTTTGCCTGAGTTGAATATAGGACGTTTTGTGCAAGTTCATTTCACTAAAAATTGCCCTGCTGCTCCATGACTATTAAGCAATTTTAATTGCTGGACGATGTCCAACATTAAATCAGGAATGATCCTAAAGAGTGGGTTGTTCAGTGTGTCAGTTCTGGGAGTTCAGTCTTGTTTTTCATGTGTCTGTGTGGGTGAGATAAGTGTCTGCTGGATCATCCCTCATACCTTCTGGTGTGAGGCTGTTCTTGACTTTGCTATTTAAAGTGGAGGGAAAAAACCCCTTTGTGCCTGTGGAACTGTTTAGGCAGGTTTGGGACTGTTTGTACCTTAGTTTCCTGATGGTTTACTTTGATATTTTTTTTTTTTTCCTTACTTGAGCTCAGGAAGGGTAATTTTTACTTGTTGCACAAAGGCACCTTGAAACATCACCTTGCATGTAACGGTTATCTCGCTTATCTTTAAAGAGACTTTATCAGATCGTTTACCTCCCCACGTGGATTACCTTGGAGAGAGGTACTCTATTGTGTTTTCAACTTTCATTTCTTTTCTTATCCCTTGAGGCTCTGCGTAACTCTAGTCCTACTGCCTCACCTTTTTGTCTTATCGCACCAGCCCTCCATTCTCTGCTCTGCTGGAGATAGGCTGCAGCATCCCAGCTCCTCTCTCTTTCGCATAGTTATCTTTACCACTTGCTGGGCTTCCCTTTCCTGGAAGCTTTGCACCAACACCCAAACTTTTCCTGCCTCTCTTTCATGTCCCTTCATGAGGTGCGTTTCTGTTAACTGTTTATGTGGAAAGCCATCCAGATGAGAATTTTGGAAACAGACCGATATTGTTTTGAGCTGACACAATAAGGGTTTGACCATGTTGAGTTGTTGGTTTTACACCAGTAACGTTACAAACCTTGTCAAAAAATGTGTGTGAAGGGAGGGAGATGCTTTTAGAGTCTACAGTTTGTATGCTTAATAGGGTTTTGCATAGTAAGCTTAGTTTTCTTGTTCAGAAAGACCCTGATTAGCTTGATTAGGAGTCTAATAGGTAGCTGTATTAGCAGTGACACTTGTACTAAACCTCTGATGCTGTCAGTGGGTTGTCTGAAACAAGCCCAAATGTTGAAGTTCCAGTCTTTAAAAACTTGAGGGTGGGTTTTGTGGCTTATGCTTTGAAAAATCAAGACAATGAAATGATACTTCTCGTGGCAATGTACTTATCCTGAAAAATGTATCTTTGTCTTTTGAACAGGTATTTATTTCTTCTGGAATACCTCATTTCCTTGAACTGTGTCTACTTTGGCCGCAATATTTGCGTGCCACGTTACTTTGCTGAAACAAGTAACGTTAGTTCTGGGGTTTTGTCCTCCTTTTTTTTTTTTTTTTTTGAAGGCAAACTGACAGTAAAACCAATGTTGTGTGTTTTCCAGAATTGAAGTTTAATCTTTGATGTCATGTTTCTTGTTCCTAGTGTGAATAATTTTGTCTTTGTGCATTTTAGCTTCACTGGTTGAAGTTCTGGTACGTGGCTTTTCGGCAGGTATTTTACTCAATCTCACTCTGCGTGTGCATTTGGATAAAATATGTTTATTACAGATAATGTTACTTCTTACCTCTGATACTGACAAGTAGCGGTGACCTCTGATGAATGAGTCTCTATGCTTCATCATTTCTAAAAAAATCAGTCAGTGATGCTGACTTGACCCGTGGTGAAACATGAACAAAGTTTGTTGCGTCCATTCTTCAGGTTCCCTGGCCTGAAACCTTCTTTCTCCTCTATTGTATTCTCTGCAGTCTTCTTAGTGACCTTTATTTGATGTAATCCCATCTCTTTTGCTCACGTCCTGAGAAGGTAAATGTAATGGTGTTATGTTAGTATGTCATGATACTGAAAATGATCTACCTAATCCTTCTCTTCTGTTATTTTTATTACTTTAGGCTTAAACTTTTATTTTCCTTGAATTGTAGATGGTTTTTTATTTCAAGTAATAGAAAGCTAATCAAACAAAAGAACAGAAAAAGTAAACCCCCAAAATTTTTGTCTTGGCAAGCTTTGCTTCCTGACCTGGCTCCGTATGGGATTAGCTGGGCCTCAGTGCTGCTGCGGAAGAGAGGAGGTGGGATGTGCAGGAGGTGGGATGTGCAGGAGGTGGGATGTGCAGGAGGTGGGATGTGCAGGAGGTGGGATGTGCAGGAGGTGACTTGTCTGTCTGGTAGCAGCCAGTCATTAAACCAGCGTTGCCCGGCCCTCTGAACCATTGCATTGAACTGGATGGGACTGCAGACCTGAGGAGCAGCAGTGGCATTGATGGAAGGAATTCTGTTTTTTTGAGGAGTGGTGAGGGTTTTTTCAGCCTTCTTTAGATCTATATTTTGCTTAGCATGTGAAGGGAATACGAAGTGTTTTAAAGCAGGGGTGTGAGCCACTTTCTTTACCAGCATTGCTGGAAACACAGTGCAGCTCAAGTTTGTTTTTCTCCCCCAGCTGCTACAATTCTTGCATGGAAGTAGGGATAACATGGGTTGTCTAATTGATGTTAGGCAAGCAGAGGAAATTTCTTACCCCTCTTGTTCTTTCCAAGAAGGAAAGGCCAGTGAAATCCTGATGGCATAATGAAATATAAGAAAGAAAAAAGGCGGGGGAGAAAAACTGGGATAAATAATTTTGTTATCCTTAACCATATCATTCTTTCCTCCTTCTCAAGAATTGGATAAGTGCTCTAAATGTATCGGAAATACAGTGAGAAAAATAACTATGGTGCTGATAGTCTGGAAAAGCTGCCTTATGAAAGGACTAGAATACTTAACTGGGGAAACTGTTTCGACAACATATGGTATGAGGATGTTGCAGGAATAGTCTCCAAGATAAATGTAGCAGTTGATTGCCAAGGAGAGTTTAAAGTATGGTAACAAACTGTGACAGCACATTAGAGTGGTTTGAACTTGGTTTATCATTTATGTTTTCATTATTTTTTTAAATTTTTTTTTTAATCCCTTAACTAAAGGAAAGCTCTGATGTTGCTGAGGTGGTAGGCTTGGATTAAACCTTCCTTCTGGGAATGTCTGTGTTTGGCTTTTTTTTTGGTTTAAGTCCTAAAAGTTGTATGAAGTTATAGATTATTTAATACTTATGCTATTAAGAGCAATGTATTTTTTTCCTTAAAGACTCTTACAAACATTCAAACTCAAGCTATTTCACACATTTTCTACTGTCAGATGTTCTGAAATGTTTGAAAATGCTGTGTGTATGGCAGAAGTGCAGTTGCTGACCTAGTGTATCTCAACCCATCTTTATTCCATTTGGTTTCAGCTGAAGGAGGATGGCATGTCATATGTGCTGGCATTTCTGTTGATTTTCTGCAGCTACAAAATTAGAATTTTACAGGCTGATTCAGTAAGAACTGAGTACCAACTTTGTAGTTTGGCAACTGTTATTTTCAGAAGACCATTCAAATTCAGAAGCAGCAACTGTAAACCCTCTGTCAAACTTTCTTGCTACTTTATCTTCAACCTGTCCATGGATATCTCTAGTTTACATTCAGATACAGTCCAACGTGAAGTGCTTATTTTGTTTAAATGCACATTGTGTGTTTTGTGGAGTGTGCAACTGGCTAATATAGAGTTTCAGAGAATAGAGTTAGATGTGTGCATATAGTCTGTCTGCATCTGAAAATTATGAACGTGTGATCTTATCAAGGTCTAGACTTACTGCTAGTAATCTTAATAGCAACAATTTGGGGAGGCCTCTTTCTGAGTTGAAGAGTTGTGGAGCTATTTCAAGGTCTGTGGCAGCCCGGTCAGGCTTTTTGCTTCCTAGTCATGGATCCCAAAGCCTGGTGTGGCTGCCTCCCAGTGCTATTGCATTCTACCTTTATGAGGTTTAAAAAACTAAGAAGCTGAAGGTTCTGAGAATTGACATATTTCTATTAAGTTCTGGTTTGCTGATATTTTTTGCTTTTATTTTTTTGCTGACAACCTTTTGGGTGATTACTGCAGTATATTTTTGCTGTCATATGCCAACACATTCCAGCTTGAGAATACTTTTCCAGTTACAGCTCTAAATTAATTTAATCTAGGTGTTCAGTCTTTCAACAGAACATAACTCTGTAATCTTCAAAGCCTGGGAAAGTGTCTGTTACAGCTCAGTCAGTCTTAGCACAATGGTTATTGCAATCGAACACCAGCCTTTGTTCCGTGCCTTGTTCCCACTTACCTCTACCCCAAGAGGCACTTACTTTCTTATTCTTATCTATTTAATTCTTGTCACCTTGTGCTGAGAAACGAACAGAAATTATGTTTTCACTTTGTAGTCCCCTCTCTTGTGCCAGGTGGAATTTTGCAAGATGTCTCTGGCTGATGGTTCTTATCCTAATACCTGCTAGGTTTTTTTCCTTCTAATACTGCAAAGTAGGAATCTTTGTTTTGTTTTGGTTTGGTTTTTTTTGTGAACTGTGGACTTGACAAGCTTGACTATTAAATTTAATACATAAATTTCCATTTGTGCTTCCTGCAAATGAGTTTCTAGTTGCTCTGTTAGGAATACTGCATTTCACAAGCACGTATTGCCTACAAAATTTCTCGACTCAGGGCGCTTTTGGAAATAGTATTACTTAGCAGTCCAGGTCTTCCCACTGTTACTCACTTCCTTTACAGTATAATTCCTAAGACTGACCTGTAGTGCTTGAGGTGTGGATGTGTGTGGTGCAGGGTAACAGTCTCGGGAACGGGGCTCTGTTGGTGTTCAAGTCCATAGCATCTTTACCAGCTGCTCCCCAGTCTGCCAAAACTCTTCTTACAGGTGTGGTTATAGTCCAGTCTAAACTCATCTAAACCCTGGCTGTTACCTTCCCACCTGTCCCTTTGTGCTTCACTCTGTGCTCAGTCACTGTTTTTGGGATCTGAAGTGAATAAGCATCTAATCACATCCTCCTTTTTTTTTTTTTTTAAGATTAGTTGTTGGTCATTTCCCGGAGCTGGCTCCCCACGTGACTGCATAAATACTGGTGCTAGGATGAGAGGGTGGGATCATGTGCAGGGGCTTAGGAAAGTGGGATTGTGGCACCCCAAACTCGACAGGAGCTGTGAAACTGGTTTGGAAGCTCACTCTGAGGTGCTTGAGAGGTGACTTGTGCCATCATATTAGTGAATGTTCAGATATTCTGTGTCTCACCTGCTCTACACAAATGTTTTCTGAGTCTTGCAGCCTGGTGTGCAGGCGTGGATGGAGCTGCACCAGCACAAGCTGGGTTCTGTAACCTTTTCAGAGTATTAACCAAACTGCATTTCAGGTCTTGTCTGTACATAGCTGTGCCTGAATACTTTTGTATCTAAATTCCTGTTCACGGAAGATGTTTTTCTTGACCTTCTTTTCTGAATGTGTGCTACCAGATTGCTGTGCTCTAGTCTATGTGAACTGAGCTGCAACTAGATGAGTTTGACCCTTCCCATGAAAATTATTTCTGTTGGCAAATGATCCACCACTGGTAACATGTATTGCATAAGAAAATACTGGTGATTTCCCCCCCCACCCCCGTTTCCCACCCTCCCCTCTTCTTTTCTCCCCCTCTATGTTCTTAACATTCTGCTTATATGTTTTTTAGTGCTATTCCCATTCCTGTTTAACTTTCTTAAGAAGCTGAACTTGTTCCTTTGGGGTAGGAGAGAGTGAAGCTGCATTCTACTAATGTATCTGATAGAGCTCCCAACAGCAGCCATGTATATGGCCAGGTTCAGAGATGGATGGTAGCTGATGTACATAGTTAAAATTGCATGGATATTGGCTCTGCGTAGTAAGCTCAATGGGACATACTAGTCTGTGGCTAGAGCTGCTCTGAAAAAGCTCAGCTTCTTTTCAGAGCCTGTCCCTGTGGCTGCTATGATCATGCAAGTATTTAGTCAGGCCTAACTTCAGTCACCTGAGTAGGTTAAATTATGCTTGTGCTTAAGTGAGACATGATTGCAGCCTAAAAATACTGGTTGTGTAATTACAGAATTGTTAATCCACTTTCTCTTCAATTATAAAACTCAGTTAATCTACAAGAGTAGGTGCAGTTAATGATGTTGTTTTAAATGTCAAAGTCTCACCAGTTTCTCCTGTGTTCCCTGTCTGCAGTATTGTCTAAACTGTAGTTTGTAGAGTTCTGTTCAATGGCAAATTTAAGAAAACTTCAACTGAAGGTATTAGAAGAGTACATGACTGATGGTGATCTTCTGGCCAAAATGTTTGAGACTGAATGATCTTGAAGGAATTTTTGCTCATGGTAGTAATCTCCCGCTAGGGAGAGAATAATGAATCCCCAATACCACAGCTGACAAACATCCTAGACAACTTTCTAGGAATTTAGCCTTGTCTGGTGTTGCAGTGCCTCTGGATGCAGAACTAGTTGGAAGAGGCTCACTCCACCTTGTGCAATCAGGAGTAGTTTACTGACTCTTTAATTGTGCTGCTGAGAAGGTTCAGGTTGTTACACTGCAGACTGGGCTGTGGTGCAGCCCTGGCAGCGTTTTCCTTGGCCTCCGAGGGCTGCCAAGCAGAGATGTGGAGGTTGAGATGGACATTAACCTCCTAAACTGGCATGAACTGGCTTTGCAACCAGAGGCACTGAAAAGCAGAAACATCCCCTTAACTAACCTTTGTCCTTTTAATGTGTGCCAGCTTCAGAAACACTCTTGATCAGGATTTATGCCTTTGCCTCATTAAGCAATTGGTCTGTCTTGTTCTCGGCTTCTTTAGCAAAAATGTTATGGAGAAAAATATGTGCCAAGTTTTCAGCTGTAGGAAACCCACAGTTTTTATGCATGCAGTTTTCCATGTAAATCCTATCTCAACGGGGGGGAACACATATCTACTTGGGGACTCTCCACTGTAGAATTCCTTGTAATTGTTTTAAATGCATTAGTGAAACAACATGGTCTTTTTATGTTGCTTATATAGGGAAAGAGGGCAGAAAGCTCTCTTCATCTTTGTCCTGGTTTGGGCTGCCAGCTAGTGTTACAGGTGAATGTTCTGCAGTGGTGAAGGTTGCTAACAAACAAGGCATTGTTTGAATGCATCATCTGGTTGTGCTTAGTGTTTTGTAGTCCATGAGAGAAATATTTGGTACTAGTATAATCACGGTACCTTGCTGGACAACGTGATAAACTTTGGGCTGCGCTTTCTTCCTGGTGTAGAGAATGGGCCAGACTGAAGCTTTTCTGACTTCAGAAAAATCCCCTTTTCAGCTTGTAGGGGAAAAGAAAAAGTGTTTTGGTCGCATACATGTAGACAATCTGCAGAATGCAGGTAGGCTTTGCAGACAGGGGGAGAATTGTTCACAAAAGCTCATTAGGCAGCGAATCCCTAGGCAAGCTGCAGAGGAGACTGAGAGGGACTCGGAGCAGCTCTTTTATCTCTGCACAGAGGATGTAGAAAAATTAGCACTGCTTAGATAAGGTTAGTCACTCTGCCTATCCTCTGGGGTGCCATTCCTAGATTTTACAGGGTTTTCCGCACAAATGTGAAGATTCTGCATGTAGGACAAGAAAAACCCTTTGTAATTAATGTATTAGGAGTTAGTTGGGTTTTAATTATACCATGAATTAGGAAAAAAAATCTCAGTGCCAGATGAGAATGGATGCTATTCTCAAAAACAGGGTATCTGTTCACCTAAAATGTGACCTTAGGCCATATGTTCTTGGTTCCATTGGCAGCTCTGAGAAATAGAGAAATACCGTCTTGGCTTCCTTTCCTTCCTGACCATCAGGATACAGGTGCTTAAAAAGAATGCTTTTTATGTGTGACAGGTCTGTAGTCTTTTCTTGGATGCCTAGAGGAAGTGTGCTTTGGGGGGGGTGTTTGATGTACCTTGACAGCATGCTTGGAGCAGCTCAGCTGTTTTGCTAACCCGGTATCTTGCTGCTACCAAAGGGGATGTCCTACTTCCCTTGTTCCCTGATCATGGACATGTGGTCCTTTCCTGTGCCTTATTTTTCTACTCAGTGTCTGAAGTAGCTCATTCTGACATCAAAGATGCCTATTCTTTTTTTTTTTTTTTTTTCCTCCCCTGGAAATAATGTGCTGGTTTAGGGAGCTCAATTTACTCCCCGAAGGGTAGGGCACAACTGCTGCTGGGAGGGAAGCAGGGGAAGAACAGATGGGAGGGCAGAGTAGTAACTTGGTCAGCAATCTTCTCTGACTGCACCATCACTGTATAATTTGAAGAATTTTATCTGTTAAAACAAATATTACTTCTACGTATCTTGGCTTCAGTGTTGCCAGGACCTCCACCTCCTTACTGTTGTTTTTTCTTCCTCTAGAATGATAGTCTGCCTTCTCTCCTTTCCCCACCAGGTATGAGTCCAGTACAGCTTAGGCAGGCCTTAGAGCTACATACCACTCAGCACTGGTGAGTTTTACTGGAAGTAAGCTGGAAGAAATTATAATGAACAAAAAACATTTACAAAGTGCAAGTGGGATTGTGATCTCTCAATATCATTTAATTAGTTGTTCCTCCCTACCCTGATATAAAAAAAAAACCAAAACAGGAGAGAGAAAGAAAGGTTTCTTTATTTCTAAAAATCATGTATTTAATTTGAGTGATTATTTAGGCTTGTTGTATTGAACATAGTTGTGTTGCAGCTAGTTCAGTTCTGTGAGTAACCTGCAATTCTGCATCAGCATTTGGTGGGAGAGCTGAAAAACTAGTTTCTGTGATCTGCTTTAGAAGACACTTCTATCACTGTGCGATAAACAACATTTAAGAGGTAAGATTGAGATAGTGAATTGTACATCCTAGGGAACTACCTGCATTGCTTCATTATACTTCCCGTTAGTGAGCAGTCATTTGGAATGGTTCTCTTTTTTATGTTTCTTTTTTTTTTTTTTTTTTCCCCTTTGAGTTGATCTTTTTATCAACTATATTTAGTTTTCCTTGCTAGACCAAAAGGGAGTTTTGGTCCTCACAGATTATCCTGCCTCATAGTTGATACTGTCCAGCTTGGTGAATCAGAGTATTTCAAGTCCATATGATAAGATCTTTGTGCTTTTGAGATCTGAATACTCAGCTTGTGGACACAAGCTTGGTGAGACTAGTATCAGAGAAATGCCAAAAGACATTTCTTCTGTTCCCCTCTGCGTTAGAGGCGGCCAGACCTAGATTTACATCAGTAGTTGGGCATTGGGATGGCTGTGCCTGTATCTTAATGAGCAATGTGGTGTGCATGTGAAGGGTGGTGTGATAGGAAGCTTTGTAGTGCTTTTGGTAAATGGTACGTTTTATCAGCCTGAATATTAACTTGGAGCTAAAATGAATGACTTCAAGCTCTCTCACAATACATTGCATTGTGCAGGTTTTACAACTCTGGCTTTAAAAGAAACATTCATGAGGATGGATCTAAGTGTAGTTGAGACTTTCAAAATCTTCTAATAATGAAACAGTTGAACACTAACTAGAAGGAAAACCAGTGTAAAAGAATATTGCAGCAGTTGGTATGAGGTTTTGATGGAAAGCTCAATTTTTATGTAATACTAGCCTCATGAGAAGTCAACAAAACGAAACACAGTAGCTCAAACAACTGTTTGTTCCCCTCAAATACAGGGGGTGGACATTTTTTGAAGTGCCTAAATAAGCACTGTATGTTTCAGCCAGTAATTAGCTGCTTTCACATTTGCCTAAATAAACCTAGTTAAGTTTCCACTTTGCACTTTTCTAGAGTAAACAGAAACTACTTAAATAGTTTTAGTGGGGAACTTTATCTTCTGATACCAGTTTAGGTACATGGATGTCTCTAGAATGCTGTCAGGCTACTTATGCCCCGAGATGAGGGCTGTAGTCAATGTGCACTCGAGCAAATGTTAGCTCACCAGCTCTGTTAGGAGAGCCACTTCTCTGGCTTGGTAGGCAATGACAGTGTAACCGAATCCAGTAGTTCTTTGTTAGTGAGCTAAATTTAACAATTCTTAAGTCTCTGTAATTTTACAGTAGGTGAACTCCACTACAGCAAAGCATCGTTTTGACTTTTCTCCCAGCTCATCCTACTTTCTCCATCATTCTCTAATCTCTCTAAGAATTCTGGTCACTGTAGAGAGTTGACCAAAGTGTTTGCTTCCCCTACTGTGGGTAGCAAGTCCTGGCACCTTGGCGTGCACGCGTCTACAGGCAGGGAGGACATAGGCAATAGGAATTAAGACAGTGTACCCATCACACCTCCACGCTCCTGTCTGTGAGTAATGCACATATTCCCCTTACCAGGGAAGGGAAGGCAGTTCAGGGGTTGTAGGACTGACTTCTGTCACCCTCAGCCATCAGGTCCAATGCTGATATTTTAATACTATCCTGGAACCAGCCTAGTATTAATTTTCTGCTCTGAGATGACTTGCATAACTTATGCATAGTGGGTTTGGTTTTTTTTGTTGGTTTTTTGTTTGTTTGTTTTGGTTTTGTTTTTTTTTAATGATGGTATTTGCTGATAAAGTGAAAAAAGTTCCAAGTCTGTTTCAGGTGGTTCTTTGAGTGGTTGCTAATAGGCCTCTTTCCTAACATTGTTAGTTTTGATTTTAAAAATAACTGGTTTTCACTGATACTGTGTCTGAAGATAAGTTATGTGAAATTTCATCATCCTCAGCAGCGATCTGGTGCTGTCACCTATTTCACATGCCCACTAGTATGTGCTCTTGCTCTTCCCTCTCACTCATGCTATGCAGGTAAATATTACTGATCTGTAGTAATTTAAATGTAGGCATAAAGCTTCCTGGGTTTATTATTTTATTTTTTTTTAAAGGATATTCAGAGGGTTGTCTGAGGCTAGCTATGTCAAAAATCCCTTAGTGATAACAAGTTTCCATTGCTCTAGTGAGTTAATAATAGCCTACTTAAGTCAGCAGGCACCAAAATCTTCCCTGTGATGACAGAGAAATACCTTTCTTTGTACAACATGAAAAATAAGTCAGATCTGTAAATGGAACAGTCTAAGAAAGTGGTAGAGCAAGACCAACAGCATCCACCCTTCCAGCTTGCTTTTGTAGTTGTAGTGTGCTTCAGCACATAATGCATTAATCAGATATTCATGCACTTCATGAACCAGAAAGGGAGGACCATCTTCAAACCTGCAGCTCAAACAAAGCTGAAATATATCCTTTGCACACTGGGTGAAGTGAACTCGCAGCTTGTACGCTGTCTATGAATAGCGGCTGCCAGGGCTGAGCTTTTTTCAGCTGTGAAGAATCAGAAGCAAATTGAGGGTAGGATTAATTATTTAGCTGGTCACAGGAGCCCTTTCCTACTGCTGTATTTCCAGAGGTGGTCACAACTGACTCCTTTCTTGCATCTGTGATTTGTGTTCCCTGTGTGATGGGGAAGGGACTGGAAGCTCCTTGGGGAGGGCAGCCAACAGATCCAGGCTATTTGAATTGGTTTACCTCTGAAAGTGTGCCCCAGGTCTCACTCCTTCCAAAAATAACCCCAGAGGTTACAGGATTGTCTGTTCATACACCCTGTGTGATGCATGCAGGGTAAGCCCAGCACTTCCCAGAAATGTGGAGTATGAATCAAACTAATTCTTTCATGTGGGGTGTATCTGGTGAGCCGGGAAGTGCAGAGGTTTTAGCAGCCACGCACAGCGTGGTCCATTGGTCCCCGTGGAAAGGGACAGGGAGAGTAGCCATCCTTGATCCTCAGAGGAATCATCTGACCCACTTAAAGTCTTGGCATCATGCCTGTTGTACTGGTGAGTAGGTGTGCTGACACTGCCTTCCTGCTGGCCTTATTTAGGAGAGCGTGTGGGCTGGCAGGCTGCAGCAATGGTAAGATTAGAACAACTGCAGTGAAATCGTTGGTGTTGAGAGAGGTGAAGAGGGGACATGGTCTAGTGGGATGGTGAGGGGGTGTGGTTTTTGTTTTTTGGGGATTTTTTCCCTTTTTTTTTTTTTTGTTTGTTTTGGGGTTTTTTGGTTTTTTTTCTGATAGTTGGGCATGGTGATCGTAGAGGTCTTTTCCAATTGTGACAATTCTGTGATTCTCTAAAAGGAGGAGTAATTTTATTGCTGGTCTAGCTGCAGAACAGCAGCACCTTCAATTAAAAAAAATAAATATTTAAAACTATGCTGGAATGTTCTGAATTTCCCACTGAAAGACCTGTATTGCAGTTATATTCTAACTTTCCCAATAATGCGGGTAAAGTGGATTGAGTTTGAATGTAATCAAAATTATTATTACTGTCATAAAATATTAGGTCTGTGGGTTTCATTCTGGTGCATCAGGACTAAAAAGAATGGCTTCAGAATGTTGAAGTCTGTATATGAAATGATGAATTCTGAATTAAATGAATCCACAAACAAAAGGCCCGAAAAGAATTTTTAAGCTTTGTGGTTGTATGGCAAAAAATTCTCACAGAAGCAGCAGTTCTCCAAATACCACATGAGAATATTTCTTTTTTCAGGCTTGAGAGCTGTAAAAATCCCTTTTGACAAATCCCAAGTATTCTTTGCATCCCAAACTACACGTGGATTTGGTGAGTTCTGTGGTGATCGTGTTACGTCAGAGAAGAACTTGATGAAACAATAGCTACTCTGTTAGAGACCTGGATTGCTGTGAAAACTGTTCAGAGGAAATCTCCTGAGCTGTTTAATGAAGAATAGGATTGTTGAAGGTTTGTTCTCGGCAGTAAGGGGACCATTGATCTGAAGATTGGTATCTTTGCTCACTGGCTCATTTGAGGTCTGCTTCTGAATACAGTTTGTAAAACTGATAGAAGATTTTCTCTGACTTGCCTTTTGCCTTCCCTGCTTCCTCAACAGTTTTTATATAAAAATAAAATTAGTATTTTTTTTTTTGCTGTTGAGCAATGTATTTTCAGGACTGTAGGCACTATTTTCACTAGAGAAGTCTTTCAACCCATAAAATGAGAGCTGTTTGGTTTCTTATGAGTCAAGTGAAGCCAGGTGAACCGTTCTCCTCAGAACAGGATCTTCCAGATAGCAGACACCTTTTGTGGCTGATGGGTCTGTCTGTGGCTGAGCTGGTTGGGCTCTGGAACCAGAGGTGCCCCAATGTGTTTGAGGAAAAAATAAATGAAACACATTTTTCTTGTAGAAGAAGCTGGTAGTTGTTTCAGAATAATAATGAAACAGTCCTGATGTGGAAAGTGGGTAACATAACATCGTGAAACGTTTTCAATTGTAGTGCATTAAACAGCAATTTCAGATCAATGCCCAATCCTTGCCACTTAGAGTGACATATTTCACAGGGTACCTTAAAGCACTCAGTATAAATATTATTTGGGATCGTAATAATATTTTGGCCTTTTTGTCTTTCTAGTATTGCACATATCCATACTTCCTATAGAAGCTGCTTAAAAAAAGAATTGGTAAGGTTGACTGGTATTCTAGCTACTGATTTGGGAACAAATGTAGTAGACTTTTTCTGTGTGGTGTAGTCTCTGGACAGACAGCACTGTTACTCTTCAGTAGAGATTCTTTAAATATAGTTTGTAATACTAGCTGGCTAAATGCTTTGTTCCCCCCCTCCTTTAAAAACAAAACAAAACAAAAACCCCTCAAACAGTAATTATGGCAGCATGTAATTTTACATTGCAAGGAAAGCAAGTAAATTAAATGTCTGGGTTTTGCTGAAGCCAAGTGTTTAAAACAAAAGTTAGCACATTCATGGCACTGAACTGCCTACCTTTTTTTCTTCCCAGCTGCTTATTTACCTGATGTTAGTTGGAGTTCTGAAGACTTTCCTCCAGTGATAAATGTTTCCTTGAGGAGCTGAGTTGTGCTCTGCTAGCCTCTTTACGACAAGATTTTAGGTACTTTCTTGGGGAAATGTAGGCATAACTGTCTTTCAGATAACTCTCCACATCATACATGATGGCTCAGTTAATCAGCTCATCCTGGGATGCCCGTTTTCAGTATCATTCAGTTAATTTGCACAAAGAACAAGTTCAGGTGTAGTCCCCAAAAAAGGGTCTTTTACTGAGTGTGCAAAGCCAGTTGGCTTTACTCTTGTTTTTCATTCTGTCCTTCTGACATCCCAGGTACTTTGCCTGGAGCAGGGTTCTTACTGCTTTACGGGTTTGAAGCCCCTGCTGGGGATCTTGGCAGTGAGAGCTAGCATGCATTTTATTTATGGCACCTCTTGCCACAAGAAGTTTTATGAATTCTAAACTACTTGATATGCATTCACTTAGCTGGATGTCATATACATCCTGGTTGTTTGGCTTTATTTGATTTTAGTAGATGTATTGAGTATGAGACCATTAAGATAAAGGTTTGTTTGGAAGTTCTGCCTTTCAGCTGTAGCTGCAGAAGTGCAGTGCTCAGTTAGGGGTTAGTTGGCTGGGTAGGGATCACAGTTCAGTCCCGTGGTACTGCACGTGTCTGGCCAATGGAGTGAGTTTCTTATCTAAGAGATCCTCTTGTAAATCATGAAAAGAGTGTGTGCAGTATGGATAGTTACATAAGAAGCAGTAACTTGTCAGTGGCCATTTGCTTGAGTAGACAAGCTAAAGGACATTCGTAGTACAGAATGTCTCCTAGAAGTGTTTTGAAGTGTATCTTTTGTTGTAAGTCACCTAGACAGGCTGCTCTGCAGAAGTGCTAGCATGAGGATTTCTGCTGCAGTTTCCACCATAACTTCTTGATTTCAGACTTCTGAAACTTTCCGTGTATTTTCTTTTGCCCAGTTGGAAACTTAAGCTTTTCTTCTTGCAAATTAGAGGTAGTGGGGAAAGAATAGAGTCTTTATTTTCAAATAAAGGACAAATCAAAGTGGAAGACCTTTTCCATTAGAAACTATTGCATGTATTGAATGGCCATATGGTATAAGGAAAGATTTGAAAGATTAAATATGAGATGCTCTAGAAAGGGATGTGCCTTCTAAATTGGAAACTGTTGTGTATGCAATCAGTAATTGAAATATTTATTGTCAATCTTTCATAAAGGTCACAGTTTGGAATATTAATTTTTGAATCCAGCTCAGTTTCATAATTCAGCAGGTCAGCTTTATAGAAAAATTGTCAGCAGAACTTTTGAGTTGGTATCAAGTGTTGCAAGTTCCAGAGCCGTTTATTTGGGATAAGCTGAATTTTAGTTATATTCTATAACTTACAAGCCTCCCAGCAGTATATAGTATCACAAATGAGTAGAAAGAATAAACTGGGGTCCACGTTCATGATTGTCAGCTATACGTTATATTTATATACAGCTGTATTATATCTACAGCTCTACAGAGTATTTATACCTGCCATATTTGTGTTCATGGAAAGTCGTGCAAATTATTTTGAGATCTTGCCAAACAGGAAGGCTTACTTTCTGTACAGAAAATAATGCAGACCAAACTTCTTGGATAAAGTTGGAAAATTTCACAATAGTTTGATAAGGCTTTGCTCTACTATTGAGCATCAATTGTTGCCCTGCTAGAATTTTGTCATCGTATTATTTTAATATGTTGAACAAGAGGCTCTTATGAACACTTAGGTGAGTTGAAGAGGGGAGTGGTAGGTGGTTTGAATTTTTTTTCTGAGACCTGATCTCATACTGTACTTTGAGTGCTTCTTTGTGTTTGTAACCTGTTACATACAGAACCTTAAATTATAGTTAACCGTGTGTTAAAAGTTTCATTCTACAAGGAGACTTGCTAAAAACATAGATTATGAATTTCAGTAAAGATAAGATCAGGAATTCCTTGCATCTTGAGCAGGTTCACTTAAGTAACTTCTATTATTTGTGCTCTGGAGTGTTAATACTATTGCTGAATCAAAACCAGCTAATACTAAAATTCTACCTGTTGTAAAAGACTGTAGGATTATTTTGGCTTTTAGATACTTCCAGAAATCAGAAATGCTGTAGTTAGGTACATGCTCTTGCATTTTTAGTTTATTTGTAGAAAATACTTGTGTAAGTTTTGTTTAACTTATAATAGCAATTATTTCAGCACTTGTGAAACTTATAAAAGGACTTATTTATTGGAAATAGTTTAAAGCATTTCATTTAATCATGGTCCCAGGGTCAGTATATCTCTTCTAGATTATTGAATCAAACCTATGTGGTTTTTGTTTCTTGAAGTTCGTACAGAAGTACTGAAAGACACAGTGAACTTTGCTCGGAAATCATTACAACCAGAATGAGGTATCTTGCATAACCCTCTATGGCTTAAAGACTGAGCAGAAGCCTTGTTAGCCACTTTGGCACTAGGAGTTACTAGTTGCTGTAGTACATCTTCCAAAAATTAAAAGTTAGGGGGTTTATGGTGTGCAGACAAGATCCTGCTAAGAAGTCTTAATGTGGTGGAATTTTCATAAATAACTTATCTGTAGGAAAAAGCCAGCGAAGGTAGTTTTGGAGTAATATTAATTGTATTAACATTTTTCTTGCAAGTCTTACATTTTGTTTGTCTTGAGAGATTTGAAATGCATGGGAGAGAATCCAGGAAGCTAAGTTGTTGGGTTTTTTTCCTGAGTATGCAAGTTGGAAAGAAAGTAAATAGTTGAAAAGCAGCTCATTATATATTGATGCTACTTGTGCTTTTTGCTAAAACCTGACCGTGTGTTTTTGTGGGAGGGTTCATAGTTCCTTTTTTTCCTCACTTGTTTTCCCTTTTCTTGAATAGCAGCACTACAGAGCTCACTGTATTGAGAGCTCCTGACCCACGTTGCCTGTAACCATCATGTAAGGTATGCTTTCTAAAATACACTAGCAAAACTTCATTTGGCAGGAGTTGCCTCATTACTGGAAGAAGACTGTAAGAGGTGTAGTTGTCTATGTTGTAGAGATGATTAAAAAGCTTTAATAAGAGTAGGGCAATTTTTCTAAAACAATCTGATATTGATATGCATATTGATTTTTGACTACTGACAGGATCTCCTATTTTAACTTCCTCTTTAGATGTTGAGGAAGTACTTCTTAGAGGTAATTGCTGCAACTAATTTATCTTGTGTCCTCATGTCATCGTCCTTTTTCTGGTCGTCACAGGAACATCACGTAATAATAGTTCTTATTTACAGGGAAGGCAATACCCTGTCTCAGTTCTTCCTACATTTTTGATGTGATCCTTGCTCGTTTATGGGAAATGTCTTTCACTGTTCTCTTCTTAGTTTGCTTTTTTTTCTTATTTTCCTCTCTCCTCAACTGTAAACAAGACTCTGTAATTAGCAAGTTATTACATATCTTGTGATAATCCTTAATCAGTGTGCAGGAGTACTTCTGGAGAGAGTCTAGTTTTACCAAATGAAAACTTCCAAGTATGTTTTAATAACATTATAGAGCATCCTCCAGGTAAATATCATTGATGCTTTACTGAAAATATTTTCACAGCTGAAGATTATAGTGAAATATTTGAGTGGTTAAAACTGTACATTCTTGAAGATAAAATTAACAATTTGTTGGGGTTTTTTGGGGGGCTTTTTTTTTTTTTGTTGGTTTGTTTTTAAATTTTCAGAATAATTTCTTATGAAAAGTGGTGTTGCACATTGTGAGCCGGTGTTCCTTGTCCCAAGTTTGATCACCACTTAATAATAAAACTATATTGTGTGGGGCAATTGATGCAATTACTTGTGGTTTATATACTTCAGGTTTCAGTATCTAGTGTATTATGCCTGTGATAGCTTGTTGCAAGGTGTGGTTTTAGCCAGCTGGCTAAAACACTTAAGTATTAAATTACTCTTCTTTATCTCTTTGTATTCTGGAGGATCTACGGAGTTCATATGTAAGCTTAAACTACTGCAATGGTAAAGTAATGATCTATACAAAATCTCTGTTTTAAGAAATGAAGTACAAAAATATCCCCCCACATGAACAGTGGGCACGCTCGGCAGTTTCCAGAATGCAGCAGAATCCATTGGCATTTGCACCACAAAGGCCAAGGCTTAATAGTGTTAAAAAGTACTATGAGAGGAAGAAGCTAAAAATTTGGACTACCTGCTATATGTATATTTTTTTACACCTAGTATGATATACATATATGAATGTACATATGTACATATATCACATTTATGTTATAACAGTGCTAATCTTCTGATAAAGGTAGGGAAGAGATAAAGCTGTTGTGAGCCTTGCTCATGTTGGGTGCAGGTGTCCTAGGAAATGCCCTAGGAAATACTACCCTTTGTGAAAATTATGTGCTTTTAATTGTTTTTAATATTTTATTTTTTTTATCCAAGAACTGAGGGAAATGCTGCTAAAGATTAGAGATTAATTTTTAGAACAGCAGCAGAAGAAATCTCTTTCACAAGCCTGTTCAGAGTTAGTTGTTCAGTCATGTCAATATTCTTGTCCAAAGAAGGGCAAAAACCAACCCAAACCTACGAAAAAACCAAAACCAACCAACCAACCAAAAACCACAATCACACACAAAATAAAACAAACAAACAAACAAATTAAACCCCCAAACAAACAAGAGGGAAAAGCACGATGCATGTAGTAGGATCCTTCATAACACCATGTTTGCATAGTGTCTAACATCCTACTTTTCCCTTGCTAGGTCTTTCTTTCTCCTTTGCAACAGCATTCTTTCCTATGTATAGGGAAAGGAGGTAAGACAGTAATGAATAATGGCTTTGGCTATTTATTCCAAGTGTTTAAAATATTAATTTAAATGTCTTTATATTACTTCACATGTAGACTGTATGGTGTGAGTGCTCATTCTGTTGTTTATAGCTCTTTTTCCCTGCTGTGATTCTTCCCTGTGGATTTTGCATCTACCTTTCCTCCTACCTTTCCTTCTCTCTTGGGAAGTGCCTGTACCCTGCAGCTTTCCATCCTCCTTCGAAGAGTCTGGTGGCCCTCTTAATATGAAGACAGAAACTGGAGCAGCACTTTGTTCCTGTCTTGACAGATTCATAGTCAAAGTTCACTGAAAGAAAATATTGGAAAGAGATGATGATGAATAATGTGGGAAAGATCTGCTGAGTCTGGGGAAAATGGTTTGAAAGAGAGTGGGCAGTTGAGGGAGCAGTTTGCCAAGGGCCTATATTAAAGCTACATTCTAATAATTTCTCTGTATTACCTTAAACTGATCTTGGAATTGTGGTGAGTTAAAACCCATCCATCTTTGCTGAATCTTCTGTTACAATAGACCTGGAAAAAACCCCCCCCACACTTAATTTTTTCATAGCTTCCACAGACCTGTATTTAGATACCTGTGAACAGTCTTTTTTTACATCAATCTTTATTTGGCCCTCACTTTAAAATAGAACAGGTATAAAATTTCTCAAATCTTTCTACAGTTAAAATGTAAATGCAGAACTGAACATGTTGTTAGCAATGAAGAAATTTTAATGTGATCTTAATGAGGATTTAAAGCAATATTGCATAAGGTGCAAATTGGCATCCCAAGCATTTTTCTTGTTTTTAATTACAAAAAATAAGTTCCTTTCCTAATGTATTGCTGAAACATGACATAGACATTGGGCATTATGTGTGTTGTTTAGCATATGATCCTGAGATTATCATTTAAGATAATGTTACATGGGTGTTTAAAGGAACTGAAATGCAGTGATGTCCAGCTGTTAGAATAGGTAAGCATTTGAAGAAGTAAACACCTTGAATTTTATGTTTTGGAACATGTTTCAAGTCTAAGTGTAAAACACAGCTTAGAGATAGTAATGAAAATTGTTTATTGAAACGAAAAGTTCCTTCATGAAGAGCAAAGATTGACTTATTTATTGCTACCATGAACGATTGCCAGTGCTGTTAGAGAACTTACTTACCTGCAATTTCAAGATGAAACTTTTACTTTATTAAAGAGGTGAATAGATGAAGTTACTGTTAGTGCAGTAAATTTTTTTATATATTAAATGAAATTTTTTTTTTTTTTTGGTAGCAAGATAGGAAAAATGTTATATTTTGAAGTTGTTTGGGGCTTTTTGGTACATCTTTATTAGCATATTGCAAATTTTTTCTATTTAAATGTTAGCTTTGCAAAATATTACTTTTGTATTTTAAGGAATTTGTGTATAAAATAAGCTACATAATAATTATGGTTATCTCAACTTTTATGCAGTGTGAGATGCTTTTGTAGGGTCATGTATGGTTTTGTTAGTCTTTGAGAGACAGCAAAACATTAAATGACAATTTAACTTCTTTAGGTTAGATGATACTTGCCTTTATCTAAAGAAAACAAACCCCCTCATATTCTAATTCTTGTTTTCTTATGACTGCAATGAAAAACTTTTTTTTTTTTTTGATTTGCATTTTGTAATACTGTTAAACTTTTTATTTTTCAGTCCCAGAAATCCTGGATAGAAAATACTTTCACGAAGAGGGAGTGTGTGTACATTATACCAAGTTCAAAAGACCCCCACAGGTAAATGAGAAATGATGCAAAAACTCATTGCTGCACTTTACAAGACTGACTTTTTTTTAATTTTAAAGAGAGCTGTTGTGTTTTAATAAGAGTGCATAACAGATTTTTGGACTAACTAATTTATCTCTCTAAAATACTGTCTTTAGTTCTCTCTTCTGTGACTGGCCATTGTCACTCTGTGTCTAGCTTGGAAATATTTTTTTCTTTTTCTGGAAGTACTTTGGCATTGCAGAAATCTCTAATAAATGTTCCCCTGTTCTCTTTGCTGCTTCTTACCAGCTCTCCCAGTAATGTCCCTGATGTGTCTGTGCTGGGGGGGGTGGGGGTGTAATTTTTTTTTAAATTTTTTTTTTTGATGGTGTGGTTCTGAAGTCAGAAAATCTCCTATCCTCTGTTGGAGTTTAAAGAATAGCAGTGTGAGTGTAGAGTGAAGTGTACAAGTCAACCTGGCAGCGCAGGAAAAAAGGTGTGAAGAATTAGCCTAGGAATAAAGAAGAACAAGCATCGTGGGGGTCTGAAATTGCAAAACTAAGGCTGAATGAATATTTCCTTCCAAGGAAGACAGCTAAAATAAGAACGGTCAGCTATCAGAAGATTTCATGTGCTATCTAGTAATTTTTCGTCCTTAAGTTCTGTAAGGGAAAATAAGTTTGAAAAATGATGAAATGTGCTTCTAGAGTGGAGGCTGAGACCAATGAATAATGTTTTGCATATCTCATGTGCTACTTTTACCTTATGTGAAATTAGGGATGTGAAATCAAGATAGTGATACCTCTAACATATCTTCTTGGTAGAGTTTACTACATATTATAGGTATAATTTAAGAGTTCATGTAATGACTTTAATGTGCATAGGGGTGACATCTGTATCACAGACAGTCAAATTGAAAATAAATACAAAATTGGTATTTTAAGGCTTTTTTTTTTTTTAAAGAAACTTCATGTATTTGAGAGCAGCTAAGAAGCCTTTTACTCTAAGCTTCAGAAAAGTTCTGTCTCAGTCTTTTCCATTAAAAAATAAATCTCTTTTGTTCCGTTAGGGCAGAGTATTAATTTTCTATTAAGAACTTTCTTTTTAGGCAGAAAAAGAACAAACTAAATGTGGTGGTATTATAAATAATTCACCACACACCTTGTAACCATGTGACTTGAGAAGCTTTTAGAATTTATCACCATGATTGTAGCACATGGAAAATTTGCAAATGCAAACAAAGTAATTAGGAAGCTGTTAAAATTTCCAGAGCATTTCACGAGGAACAAATGATCTTCAACACTTGCCCTTTTAATTTAACCCATTTGTAGCATACAGCAGACCTTGCAGCTTTCCCATCAGATTTTGTTCTTCAGTTTCTAAGAATTGCTTGCTATTTTTGGTGAATTATGTGCAGTGGAATCAAATGTAGGCAGGAGTATTTGGTATCTTTTGTTGATCTGTACCTTTTAGTATAGATTATTGTGGTTTAATAACTGTTAGAGAAGATACAAGGCTGTAGTTCAGTATTAAAAATGATGATTAATAGCAGTGTAACTTCTATAAAGGACAAAACTTAAAAATTGTTTATGCTTGAAGTCTGAAAACAGTTGAAGACTAATGTTTGCCACCTGTATTTGTACACTTTTGCATACAAGCACTTAACCATAATTGGTTAACAGCTGCTTATAAAAATTATGGAAAACACTGATATAAATTTATCTGTTATGCTAGTTTTAAGTTAAGAAAGCTGTTAGCAGGAAAATATGTGAAAAGTTTAAGATGGAAGATGGTAAAAATGATATAATGTGCTTTATGTAATGACACTACTATGTAAGGCCTGTTGAAATGTATCTTTGCACAGAAGAACATGCAACTCAGAAATGATCAAATAACCCTCCCACATAGCCTGTTCCACTTGGATGTATGTTAGAAGGATGAACTTGTAGAACAGATGCAACAATGTATAGTTAGAATGAGTCTAAGAAAATGCTGGCCTGTAAGTAACTTCTCGGTGTCTAGCAAAATATTTTGGTTTGAGTGCTTGCAGATAATCCAGTCTGAAATAACTCCTAGGCTTCAGATATTGATGGTTCAAAGCCTGAAAACCTGTTTGTAGTCTTAGGACCAAAGCTTTTGCATGTTTATGCGTTTTTTACTTGCTTAGTACAGTCATGTAAAAGAAATACAAGTTAACCATGTTAAAAATGGTAGCTTGAGTTACCAGAAACAGCATGTTTTCTGTTTACTGGAGATTTCTTATTCAGTAATCTTTCTGTAATCACATCAAGTGGTGTGAGTGGTCCTTCCCCTGCCCCCATCCCTCTTAAAATGGAAGCTGAAATTTACTCATATCGTTAAATATTTCTTCTAGATGCCTTCCAGGATGTCAGATTTGTCAGCAGCTTGTCAGGTAAAAGTTATTTGTAATTACAATATCTGTGAATATTTTTTTCCATTAAATAAGCGCTTTCTTAATAGCATTCTAAAAAGTTTTGAGCAATATTGTAAATGACGAGTCAGTGAAAAGTTAGATATAAAATAAATATAACTACTGAATAAAGAACTGTCTGCAATGCAGGGATCACAGATTTATAATTGTTATATAAATTATTTGGCTTCAAAGAATCATTTTCTTCTGGTCTCCAACTTGCTATCTCAGTGAGCTTCAACATTTTGCATAATAATTATGCATTATAATTAATTACTGCTATAAATATTTTTGTCAACAAAGCTTGCTCTGGAAAAGAAGTTTATATAATATTTAGAATCTTTGCTTTCTAAATCTGATGTATCTGGTATAGATGAAAGAAATTATTCTCCCTTGTCTTCTGACAATAGCATTTACTCAAGTATTGTGAATTATATGTTTGGGTGCAGGTGCTGTTGTGGCCGCTTGGTCAGACAACATGCTTGTTTTACTGCAAGTCTGGCTATGAAATACTCCGATGTGAAGCTGGGTGAAAACTGTCATCAGGAAATAGAAGAATGGTCAGTGGAAAAACATACAGAGCAGACCTCTACTGATGCTTATGGTGTCATCAACTTTCAAGGTGGCTCTCATTCTTACAGGGCTAAGGCATGTATGACATTTTCTTTTTTCTTCTTACTCTAAACATGTTCCTAGAGATGGATGCTTCATTTAACTTGGGCGATGGAAGGCTGAAAACAATGTCACCCATATTGGGACAAACCAGTACCCTCTACTATTCTAGGGTTTTGGGGGTTTGGTTTTGGGTTTTTGTGTGTGTAGAGGGGGGTTGGTTTGTTTGTTTGGGGCTTTTTTGTTTGCATTTCTTTGGTTTGTTTGGTTTTTTTTTTATTGTGATCAGAATTCTTTCTGATTTCCATTTTCAAATTTATTTTTTGTAACAAAAGTTTCTTAGATCTCTCACAATTAGTTGTATTCATGTACAGGTCTACCTTCAAATTGCACATGTTGATAAGAATTCATAACCACTTCAGTAAAATGTTACATGAAGAATTCAGTGTCACTGCTTCAGACTTGATGCAAGATACAGCATACTAATTTGTGCTGCTTGCTTACTACTGTTAATTTTTTGTAGAACTTGTTAAATAACATTGACCTTAAACCTCTATTAATAATTTTCAAAGTGAAAAATAATTTAAATTATGGATGGATGTGGAATATGTTTCTTTAGTAGATTTGTTCAAAATTATTAAAGCGTAATTTTACTGATCAGAAAAACTTAAGTTTTTTTGAGAGGGAGTTAGTTAAAAACAAGCATACCAAGATATCAAAACTTTTGAAACCAGCCTCTTAATTCAGAAGTGCACATGTACTGGAGAGGCTAGAAAACTGGAAATCCTGACGCATCCTCCACAACCATTTTGTATGGGATTTATAGTTGTAGAAATGATTTATTAAGCTGCAAGGAGTTCTGGTGCAGCGTGGCTCCTATGGCACAACTGAAGTGGCTGAATGAGGGAGCTGTGTTCTTTATGCAGCCAGCAGAGCCCCCAGGGAGAGTCCAGTGCTTGAGGTCAGATCGTCTCTGGAGAGAAGGACTCTTAACAGAATTCTTTCATGTTCATAATAGCAATGTATCTGTTCCTTCGTACGCGTAGTATAGCTTAAAATGGCTGCAAATCCTTTTCTAGGAGTGCAGAAATAGCAAGCTGCCTATACTCATTTCTGTGCTTCTGCAGAGTGTTAGTTAGGTTGCTAAAAACAGCTTATTGCAGTAGTGATTTTTATTTATTTTTTTATTTTAGTTAGAATTTGATTCAAGTAAGGCTTAATTTCTTCATAATGTCCCCTCTTCTATTGAATACGTTGTATTAAAGACACAACAGTATTTTGAACTGATAAATCATCTGTTTAATCTTGTTCTGTTAAACGCAGCAAGTTAAAAAGCTGCTATTTTTGAAGTTTTCTATTAAAGAATGTAGCTTTCTTTTCCCCCAGAAATAGGAAAGCAAAAACAAGTAACTGTCTTTCTGTAAAACTTTGCAGGGGACATGCAGACCTTTGCCCAGTAGATGGCAGAACTTTTATAAATATTTCTGAATTTCATATAACTTAGAGATCATCCAATGGTTTCATAAAGACTTATTTTTTTTTTAGGTCACTGTGCCAACAGAATGGACCATCATTATCTTTCTGTAGTCGTTCCCTTCCCAAAACTTGCTTTAGAAACTTAACTGTCTTGCCCTTAATTAGGGAGGACATAAAGTAAGCTTGCTCATGCTTGTATCTGCTGTGTTTTAAGAAAGTGAATTGTATTTTCCATAGTCAGGAATATGATAAAATATCCTGATATACATCCCCCCCCCATTGATTCTGTGATGATTTCAAAACCTTTTAACACTCTTCTTGTGCCTGCAGTATGTGCGATTGTCATATGACACTAAGCCTGAAGCTATTCTGCAACTTATGCTTAAAGAATGGCAGATGGAGTTGCCGAAGCTTGTTATATCTGTACATGGGGGCATGCAGAAATTTGAACTTCACCCACGCATCAAACAGTTGCTTGGCAAAGGTCTTATTAAAGCTGCAGTAACAACGGGAGCCTGGATTATAACTGGAGGAGTAAACACAGGTAAAGTACCAATGAATGGCCACAGTTAACTGGATTATGGTTTATAGGAGCCAAAGGATATAATGGATGCCTAGCTTCATCTTAAAGGAAAGTAAATTTGAGTGAGTTTGGTCAAATGAAATAAAAAAAACGATTTGAACTTGTGTAGTTGGAAGTGGACTGCTTTTTTGTCTTGTAAAGAGCAACAAGACAGAAGTGGAGGCTTCTGGGGTTTTGTTGGTTTATTTTGTTTGATTGATTTTTGGGGGTGGAGTGGGTGGTTTTGGTTTTGAGACTGCAGGAGGAAAAACTTAATGTGATTAACACAAATACTGTAACTGGAAATGCTGTAGTTCTTACTAGGCTAATATTTATTTTGTAGAGCTTCTAATACATAGTACTTTGTTTCTTTCTAGCAGATGTAGTATGGTGCTTTCTCTTTGGTGCTGTGTCAGATCCTTAAAGGCCCAGTTAACTAATAAAGCAGTTGTATTTCTTAAGATGCAGTATTCAATACACTGACACCTTTTTGTGCACAAACAGGCGTTGCAAAACATGTTGGTGATGCTCTAAGAGAACATGCTTCCAGATCATCTCGAAAGATTTGCACTATTGGGATTGCTCCATGGGGAGTAATTGAAAACAGAAATGACCTTGTTGGAAGAGATGTAAGGATAAATTACCTAATAGATATAATGATTTATCTGACTTCTTTTTTTTTTTTTTTTTTTTTTTTTTTTTGACAAATCTGCTGAAGCCTGTTTTTTCACTTACTTTGCCCTGTTGGAATACTTGCTATATTATAAAGATGCATTGACATCTCTTGACTTATGCCAGATCGTTAGTGTAAACAAGTTGCAAAATGTAAATATACTAGAGGAGGAGCTTGTTCTCAAGTATTTAATCCTTCCACCCCCCCCTTTACTGATATTACTAAATCAAATCTCCAAAATGCTGAAGTATTACAGAGAATTCACATTCACAGAGGATGGTAAGTTGAAAAATTTTGATGTAGAGTCTTCAGTGCTACTGTTTGCCAGAGCAGTCACAAATTTTCCCCACAGACACTTTTTCAGAGGTTCTTTTCTCCGTTCTCCTGCAGAACGGAATCCTTTTATGACAGTTATCTGCTTTCCTGCACAATGTTAAGAGCTACAGCAGTTGGTGTATCCTCACCCAAGACATGCTTATATGTGTCAGTGCTTCTTATTAAGCCACCAATTCTTTTGTCTAGACAAAAAGTTAAGTTTCAGAGAAATAAACGTGAATCTTTACAGGTAAAAGACATTGTTCTGTGCTTATACTTAGGTGGTTGCTCCATATCAAACCTTGTTAAACCCATTAAGTAAACTAAACGTCCTCAATAACCTCCATTCCCATTTCATTCTGGTGGATGATGGAACAGTTGGAAAGTACGGAGCAGAAGTTAAATTGAGGAGAGAACTGGAAAAAACGATTAATTTGCAACGGATCCATGCTAGTAAGTAATTGTGATGCCTGAGGGCTGGGTGTGACTGTGCTTTAATGAAAAAGGTACTTGCACCAAACATCTGAGTGACAAAACAGGAAAATTAGCCTTTTGTTTATGTTTCAGGTGTGAATGATTATTTTGGAAATTTCAGACTGCTGCATTGGACCCTAGATATTGCCGGTAGATTTAGGATTTCTCTGGCACAGGAGAGGAGGGTGCTTTTGAAGAAAGTTGTCCATTTTGCTTTAATAAGGCAATTGTACGTCACTTGTGGTGTTAGTATGGCCTTACTGGTCTGATTGATTCATGGCTTTGACATTGATGACTTGCAGTTTCACAATAAGGCAGTTGAGTTTGTAAAACATCATCTGTGTTTGTGCAAATAAGCCATTACTTCTTTTGATGTTTTCCCAATTATGGAGCAACACGGGTGTTTTTTCTCTTCTGGGAATGCTTTTGCAATACTCCCTGTCAGTAGAGGATTTCCATGTAACTATGTTCAAACTGTATGCATCCTGTCAACTTGGGAAACTTATCTGTAGGGGGAGGTAAAAGGGAAGTTCCCTAAAACAAAAAAAAAAAGTTCACTGTTACTTTAGTTCAGGAATTTTTCTGTGAAGAATCCCTTCTGTTTTGTAGAATGTATTCCACTGTATTTATCAGCTTCTTTGCTGTGCTTGAAACTGTCTGTTAGTTAAAATGTCTGGCAGGCAGCATTTTAATTTTTATTCAATAGAAGAGATAATTTTCATTTATTAAATATGTATAATCTGTCTCATTCTCTGTACACTTACAACATTGTCCCATTTTTTATTATTCATTTGCAACTTTACAGGAATTGGCCAAGGTGTGCCTGTGGTGGCACTTGTATTTGAAGGCGGCCCCAACGTCATACTCACGGTTTTAGACTTCCTCCAAGAAAGTCCTCCTGTGCCAGTGGTAGTGTGTGAAGGAACTGGTAGAGCTGCAGACATATTGGCATATGTTCACAAGCAAACAGAGGAGGGAGGGTAAGTCCTAGCACTGCTAGCCAATCTATCAGTCACACATAGGTGAGTTTTGAGACCGTTCTGTAATGAATTTGTCTTTCCTCAGTAAAAACTCTAACACAAAGGTTAGCAGCAGGGAGTGTAATCTTGCCTGTGATGCAGCTTTCCAGGTTGGCTGCAAGAATAGCTCTGGCTGAAGACCAAGACCTCTAGTTCTAGGTTGCTCCCACATACCTTGTACCAGTTGCACCAAATTCTGTAGCGTGTGTTTGCTTTAGCAATCCTTAGAAAAAGGACAGGAAAAATGTACACAGCTATATCCTGAATTAGGGGCAGCATCCTCCTGTGTAACTTCAGTTACATGCAGTAATTTTGTTACAGCATTCTAACTAGGGGACCAAACTCTTATTTAAATCCTCTGTCTGCTTCAGCTTCAATTTCAAATCTTACCTAAGCCACAAAACTTAAGTGATAAATGTGACTGTTCGTAAGTGTGTGCAACAGAGTCCTGCTCAGCAGAAGTCAGAGTTGACCAGACCTTCCAGACACGTGAGAATGACATAGGAGAATAGTATGTTACCAGACTGCTTGAAAATATCACTAGACTACATGGAATGGAAATATTTTCATGCAGTTAGGCAGTGGCACAGTTGTAACTTTTCTGAAAAGGCCTCTGTTGTGGTTTAGCCCCAGTCAGCAACTAAGCATGACACAGCTGCTCACATGCTCCCCACCCTGTGGTGGGATGGGGAAGAGAATTGGAAAGGTAAAAGTGAGAAAGCTTGTGAGTCGAGATAAAATTAATAGCTAAAGCAAAAGCTGCCCATGCAATCAAAATTCATTCAGGCCTTCCCATCAGCAGGCAGGTGTTCAGTCATCTCCAGGAGAGCAGGGCTCTATCGTGTGCTAAGGGTTACTTTGAAAGACAAATGCCATCACTCTAAATGTCCCTCCCTTCTTTCTTCCCGCCCCCAGCCTTATGTACTGAGCATGATGTCAAATGCTATGGAATATCACTTTGGTCAGTTGGGGGCTGCTGTTCCAGCTGTGTGCCCTCCCAGCTACTTGTGCACCCCTAGCCTACTTGCTGGTGTGGTGGGGTGAGGAGCAGAAAAGGCCTTGACTCTGTGTAAACGCTGCTCAGCAGCACTGCAAACATCCCTGTGTTATCAACACTGTTTTCAGCACAAATGCAAAACATAGCCCTGTACTAGCTACTGTGAAGAAAATGAAATGCCAGCCAAAACCAGCACAGGACCAGGAAAGAGTTTCTATATTGTTTCTTCTGAGTAGTCTTAAAATTGAACTTTCTACACATCTCTATTTAGTGTAGAAAACACTTGTCTGTTTTAAGTGTAGCTTCAAATAATAAAAGCGATGTGCTTGGGCTCCACAATACTTGATCATTTCTAGTTAATTGTCAGAGTTGCATAAATCCTTCAACATACTGAGTCGTCGTTGCAAGGATTGGGATCTGGTATAGCAGTAAACCAAACCACTTCATTCATGGTGAGATCAGAAGCAGGTTTTATTCAGAGGAGTGCGTACTTCAGTATTTTGTGTCAAAACCACCTCAAAACTGGCTATGGGAAGGAAAGGGAGAGAAGGTGAGTCACTTCTGTGAGGCAGTACTAGAAAGTTGTAGATTAAGCAACCTGTACTTCTTTCTAAAGGTTACCCAGGATTTTGCCTCTGAAACAGTAGTAAGCTTATAGATAGCAGGACTTGGAATGGGCAAGGTGAAAATAATTAAACATGGTGTTGTTCTTACTGTACATGTATAACAATGTGTTTTCCCCTTTGTTTGTTTTAATCTCAGGAATGTTCCTGAGGGTGCTGAGCCTGAAATAATTTCAACCATCAAAAAGACATTTAACTTTGGTCAAAGTGAAGCAGTTCATTTGTTTCAGACACTGCTGGAATGCATGAAAAAAAAAGAACTGGTAAGTAGATCATGCCATAATTTTGGGTTGTTTTGGTTTTTTGTTTGTTTTTTAATGCAAGGTGCATGCATTTGTGGAAATAATATTAAACTGTATCTCCGTGTTGTGTATGATTCAAAAAGCTTTTCTGGACATAGGGGATCTTCCAGTTATAGAGGGTAGTCAAGTACAGTTTTCATGTATATTTTCTCATAGCCAAGAGACACTTAATTCTTGTGATTGTTTCTAGTCATCAGTTTGTTCTTTCCAAACCTATTTGTTTTCAGATGACAGTATTCTTGTTTGTTTATAGTGTGTATATATTTTGTATTTGAGTCGATGTCACTTTTCCTTGTTTTGATTTTTTTGAAAACCTCGGGACATATTTTTTTTTTCCCTTTTCCTTTTTTTTTATCTTTTAATTATGACTGTACTAGCAAAGGTCTACTATCACTGCAAGCTTAAAGCAAAAGCACTTCAGAGCTTTATATGTAGCCTGAGTTCAGGTACTAGTGTCTCATTTAGACCTCATATTGTGCTGTTTGGAAGTTTAAAATTGTGGCTAAACGTGATTCCTGGCAGGTTGATCTCTAGATAATCCAGAATGAACTGGAGGGTTAGACAGAATACTGTCTGGTGTTTATAGATAATACAGAATTGTAATCATAGTGGGAAGAGAAATTCAAATTGATTGAAGAGTGTAAATGTTTTCTGCTATGCTTTTTCTCATAAAGGATTCTATTGTGTGGCACCCAGTTAGGAAAACAAAATGAGTGCACACTAAAGGTCAGTTTAAATTGAGCACAGGCTAGGTTTGATCAAAGATGAGGTGTATCTCAACAAAGATGAGGTGTATTTCAATTCCTGACATAAAAGACCCGAGCTAATCACCTTTGTCTGAAAATAACTTTAAAATATTTTTTTTTCCATGTTTTACCCTTTTGGACAGATTACAGTTTTTCATATTGGGTCAGATGAACATCAGGACATTGATGTTGCAATACTTACAGCATTGTTAAAAGGTGAGACTTGAAAATTTAAGAGCATTTGGAATCCCCAGCTGTTGTTGTTTAATGTTTACATGATGAAATATTTATAAAATACCATGATGCTTAGGAATTTTTCAGCAAACAATTAGCTACTATAGTTTCCTTATTGTAGAATACCATTAGCGATGAAATATACTGGATAACTTTGTGGTGAATTGTTTGATTTGGCCTTTTTAGAAAACAAGAATGTTTACTATTTTATGTTTTAATTAATCTTTTTTTCATTGTTTTTGCTTCTTAAGGCACGAATGCATCTGCATTTGACCAGCTTGTTCTTACACTTGCGTGGGATAGAGTTGACATAGCCAAAAATCATGTTTTTGTTTATGGGCAACAATGGCTGGTATGTAATGGTCTGGATTAAACGGAATGATATTCTCTGAAAGAGAGAACCTCAACTTACTGTAAAGAATGAAACTTTTGACTTTGGCAGAGAGAGACTATAGAACACTGACCCATGTATTTTGAGAACAGTTCTTGCATACTGCATAGTCTTACTGTAGCTGTTTTGTTCCTGTGTCATTGAAAGTGGTCCAAAAATTTTAGAAATGTGCTAAGTGTTCTGAATAACATGGGGAGAAAAGGTGGAACCTGAATTTGTGTTAGTCAGATGCTCTTTCATTATAGTTGCATCATCAGAGGAAGCTCTAAGAGAGCATCTATTTTTATTTTATTTAATATCAATCTATGAGAACAGCTTAACTATATTAACCTAAATGTCTACTTAGACCCGTGTACTGTGTCAGTAGGAGGTTGCCTGTGGAAGAGTACAAGACTTGCTGATTAAGTCTTCAGAATATTCTCTTACCCTGTAGTTGTGTGAAGTTCAGGGGGATTTCTGAACCAAGGGTCACATCTTTCTAGATGTATGAAGTTTCCCCAGCCCTGTAAATGAATGAAGTTGATCTGTAATCTAACTACATTTACTCTTGTGATGCCCTGTTTTACTGGTTTTCTCCAGGCTCTACCTTGTTACTTCTCTGTTGTAGGTTGGCTCTCTGGAACAGGCTATGTTAGATGCCCTTGTGATGGATAGAGTTGCATTTGTGAAACTTCTGATTGAAAATGGAGTAAGCATGCACAAATTTCTTACAATTCCCAGGCTGGAAGAACTTTATAACACAGTAAGTGAATGGTTGTTTTCTAAGCTACTTTTAGAACAACTTTTTAGTTGCTTAGCGTATTGTATACTGGGTCATGTGTACTGGTCTGAAGGCCATGTGGAAGGCTTCCTAGCATATGATTAGAGTTGAGAAGTCCATGCTGTGTGGCTGCTTTGTAGTGCCACAGCTGCTTTCTGACTCTCCAGAAATTATACCAGAAATAGTTTGTCAGCAGGATGTTGATCTGTGTCTAATGTTGGGGATAGATACTAAAGGGAAAATTGCAGCCTTGTTGTGCAACAAATTAAATGTTTAAATCACAGTGTGAAAGAGTACAAGAGGAGTGAAATGTGCACAAAATATGAGGTCTCTAGATAGTATTGTTAAGGCTTCATAAGATGAACTCTATCTATAGCAGTTAATATTATCATAATAGTTGTAAAAACAGTTTATTTTGTGAACCTGCATAGTTACAAATACTGCTTAGAAAAGTTTTGTTGCCATAGGTGTTGATTGAAGAATTTTAAGGTAGTTTTATGTAACACTAAGTACCTAACAGGACAAAACAAAAAACCTTCAAGTAGCTAATGTGAATAGTGTGCAAATATGACTTAGACTTATGCTAAGTTATCTGACAAGAGGGGAATAAAAAAATGGAATTCTTTAAATTCTGTAAAGGAGAGGTTCTGTTAGGTTTTTGTGTGGGTTTTTTTTTTTTTTTAAATTAACCTTTTACAGTGTTGCTTTTACATGCTTGATGTACTTTTGATTGAGTTCTGTATGGGAGGTAGAGTAACCATATGTCTAAAAGTGTAGGAGTTCATGAACTCACAGGAAATCAGAGAAGGAAGAAAAACTCACTTGGGTAAAAAAAAGAGAATGTTCAGACGAAAACTTTAAAAAGTCAGGGAGCCTTTACTATGGACCCTGCAATACTGCAAACATGAATATCAGCCTGAATGTGTTCCTGTAAATTAAAATGTTTATTTGTTAAAACTTGTCTCTCTAATACTTAATAATATAAAAACCTCATAATGCTGCTCTTTGCATTTTTTTTCTTTTTTCCTCCTTTTTGGGTGTGTTAATTATGTTCTACATTAAAATAGAAGTAAAATGCAACAAAAAAAGGAAACAGTCTATAGCTAATACAGTAGTTTGAAATATTTGCATTTATTTGATGACTACTGCTTGTTTAAAAACTAATTGGATTTTGGTGGGTGTTTTTTTGAGCCAAATGCAAAAATATTTGACTTCTACTGTCTTCTAATGTTATTGCACTCCAATTTCTCATTCCAAATTTTCCCTTCCCTCCTTTTTAAAGAAACAAGGTCCAACTAACCCAACACTCTTTCATCTTGTTCGGGATGTCAAACAGGTATGCTATAAATGTACAGATTGGTTAAAATAGCAATAGTCATTTATTTTATAAGAATTCTTGTATTTGACTGTCAATTTAATCTTAATTATGTTTTATTGTAAATAATAAACTACCTCTGCAGACATTCTGTTGTTTCCAGTACTTACTGCTGTGTACGTAGTGCCCTGCTGCCAAAAAGGTGTTAAACCTGTAGAGTGTTATCTTTTTCATCTTAGCTTGTGGTTTTTTTCCCTCTCAGGGGGATCGAAAGCTGATACCTTGTCGTCTTTGAAATTGATAAATAACAAGCCATGTAGATTTATTTATTTTTTAATCATGAAAGGTTTAATTTGTTGTTGGGTTTGTTTTGGGTTTTTTTTACTTAGGGCTGTAATGTAACATGTATGAACTCTCTGAGCAAGTTTAAGATTATAATTTGAAAAATTTAAATATTTTTGTATTCTTAGGGAAATCTTCCTCCAGGATATAAAATCAACCTGATTGATGTGGGGCTGGTTATTGAGTATCTGATGGGAGGAACCTATAGATGCACCTATACAAGAAAACGCTTTAGAGCTATATACAATAGTCTCAGCGGGAACAATCGGGTACGTGACAGTTGCATAACAGGACATGCTGATTCAGATGTTCTAGTTAAAAAACTTAACATATTTTGGGGAAAAATGGGATCCATATTGTTTTATTCTTCTTGTCATTGGACTGTTTCTTTCAAAGGCAATAGTAAGGCCTTTGAGGGCAGGTGGAAGTTGTTTTGGGGTTGAGGGCAAACAAAAGGTTTTGTTATCCTATTCCTTATTCTAGTGCATCTAAATTTCTTCTCTGTTATTACATGTTTTCCATCAGAGGAAAAGAATGGGCACTAAACATTCACACTGGGATGCAGATATCTTAGCTTCTTGTAAAGCAAGTGTAACTGCCTATTTTGTTACTTCTCAAAAAACAAAACCGAACAAGCAATCAAACAAAAAACAAAACAAAAACAAGATAAAAACACCAAAACCAACCAAACCAAAACAAAAACCAACCAACCAAACACAAAACACCAAACCCACAAAACCAAACAAAAATCTTGTTAAATATCCAGTAAAAATTCTGGTTGTTTTTGTTAAACAAGTTCATCACTGTTTCAGCAGTGAAATAACTGTTTAATTGATTAAGTATCTAGCTATAAAGAGATGGTTTTGTAATGCCTAGCAGGTAAGAGTAAATAAACCAAACCAAACTCCTTTCCCTTATTGTTGCTGCAGAGATCTGGGCGAAATCCTTCAAATACTACTCCTCAGATGTGTAAAAGCCATGAGCCTTTTGGCAACAGGGCAGACAAGAAAGAAAAAGTGCGCCATAATCACTTCATCAAAACAGCGCAGCCATACAAACCAAAGGTATGGGCGTGTGAGAGGAACATTATGGGGATTATTTTAAACAGTTAAGAGGGGAGAACCTGGTTGAAATCCAAGTGCCACTGGAAGTGTGAGTAGCAGCAGTTTTACTGACTTTGGTATAGCTGGAATTTCAGTCTGGCTTTTGTACTTTTGTATAAGCTGCCTGGCATGCCTACAGGATTCTGTAAAGGGTGTTTATCTTCCTGTATAGTAGTCTTCTGGGTAATCTTTGGTATGTTAGGGAGCAAAAAGCTTATCTTTGCCACAATTCTAGCAAGTGGGGGGGTCTCACATGGCTTTGTAGATGGAGCGAGATCTGACCATGTGTTACTATAAGCAGTCTACATGAGTTTCCTCATTTGTATGTAGGTATATTAGTTACTGCTTTTCTTTTGATCTGTAAATCAAAGTAATTCAGTCTCCCAGTTATTAAAACGAATTGGACTCAACTGAAGTTTTTGAACAAAAGTTCCAGCTGCTTTTCAAGTCTTTAGAAATTCTCTGTCTTTTTTATAATGATATATAATCTGACATTGGATCACTCAGCATTTTATTTCAAGTTATGTAATGACCAAGTTTAGAGGTTTAAAATACAACTTTCTGTTTTTATTTTTCAAGATTGACACTGGTGCAGAAGAGGGAAAAAAGAAAAGAACCAAAGATGAAATAGTAGACATAGATGATCCTGAAACAAGACGCTTTGCTTATCCTCTCAACGAGCTGTTGCTTTGGGCAGTGTTAATGAAGAGGCAGAAGATGGCCCTCTTCTTCTGGCAGCATGGGGAGGAGTCCATGGCAAAAGCCTTAGTTGCTTGCAAAGTGTATCGTTCAATGGCGTATGAAGCAAAACAAAGTGACCTTGTTGATGATACTTCAGAAGAACTGAAACAGTATTCCAAGTAAATTATATTTATCATTAAAGACCTTATCTTGAAATTTACGGTGAAAGCAGTGGGCTATATATGAACAAAACTCAAACTGTTCTCTTGGCACACTTGAAGACAGTTCCTTTTTACACAAAGGATTATGTGACACTCTAGTAGAAGTTTTCTATTAGATACTGCTTTCTCTTGAGAGCTGTTACAAGTCATGATTTATGTAGTTAAATTAAAATTACACTGAATGTGCCATTTGCTTCTGTGTAATTTCCTTGCACGTTTTAACAGCTGTTTCAGCCTGCATATGTTTTCAATAGAAGTCACAGATTTGCTACTGTACAGTATATCTGTACAGAAGGGACAGGTAATAGTCCCTTCAAGTTATGCTACTGGGAATTTAATTGTACAAGAAAATTTGTCCTAAACTTAAGGTCATTTCTCTAGATACTAAATTTTGTTTTGTTTGGTTTTCCTCATTCTAGTGAGTTTGGTCAACTCGCAGTTGAACTGTTAGAACAGTCCTTCCGACAAGATGAAACTATGGCAATGAAATTACTAACCTATGAGCTTAAAAATTGGAGCAATTCAACTTGTCTGAAGCTAGCAGTGTCATCAAGGCTTCGTCCATTTGTAGCACATACTTGTACACAGATGTTGTTATCAGATATGTGGATGGGAAGGCTGAACATGAGGAAGAATTCGTGGTACAAAGTAAGCATTGTCACAATTTATTGGCGTAAGAAGGATCAGCAAAATTTATGTTTAAATGGAAGGAAAGCATGTGTTTAAATGCTATTAATACAAAACTTTCACAACTATAGCTTAAGTTAACAATTCCTGTAAAACAGTCTCCTGTAACATAATCAAACTGGAAGTATTTATTGTAACTACTTCTTTTGACACTCTATTATCTTTTCAAATAAGGTACAGAAATATAGAAGGCAAAAAACAGGCAAGTAGCCTTTAATCAAAGGCTTAAAGAGATCATGTGAATACTAATCCATTACTAAAAATGTAGTGGTAAAAGTCCTTAACAGACAGAAAAGCTGCTGTAAGAATATAGTTTCATACATTTTGGCTTTTTACAGGCAGCACATAAGACTTGATGTAGTAAAGGTTTGTGTATATCCTATTTTGGAGGAAGAAACTGAGCAAAAGCAGGGCACAGAATGAAACAAGGGTAGGCAAATTGGCAAGAGGTTTTCCAGTGGTGCCCTTTTGGATATAGATCAATAGAACCAAAAGGGGAGTTCCATATTTCTTTAAGATGGTGTACCAAACCCTAATTGTTGCTAGGAATATAATGAAATAAAACTTTCCTACAGAATATCTACAAACATCACTTAACTTGTGACCTACTAAAATCCTCTTTGATAACTGATTAACCATTTTCTTGCTTGCTTTGTAACAGGCTAATGACAATAAATAGCTTTCACTTACTCTCTTCATCTGTACCTGGGCTCATTTTCCTACCATAAGTTAATAAAAAAAAACAAACAACCCCAAACCAAACCAAACGTCCCCTGCCCCCCCTACACAGAGTGTAAACAGAACATCTCTGGATCTTCAGGCTTGGAGCACATTCTTTCAAGGGGCTTTTAATTTTGGAATTTGTTGATTCTTCCCCTTTCCTGTATCTTCAAGCCAAGGAACCCTCAGTATATGTGCTCTTAGGCTCTTAAGGGTGTATATAAGTAATAATTAATTATTTTCTAGTTGTTTTGTTTTTCTCAATAACAAGGAAGTGAAATTTGGATAATGTATTTTAAGAGGATGTTCTGTGTGTTGTTGTATTCTGATGCTTTAATGTAGCTGGGAACTATTTACACTTAGTCTTCATCTTTTCCAGGTGATACTGAGTATTCTACTCCCTCCTGCTATACTGCTGTTGGAATACAAGACTAAGGCTGAAATGTCACACATTCCTCAATCACAAGATGCCCATCAAATGGCAATGGATGACAGTGAAAACAACTTCCAGAATGTGGCAGATGAAATACCTATGGTAATGTGGGTCAGGGGGAGATAATAAAAACAGTGTTTCTAATTTTAGATAAATAATTGCATTTTGAAATCAAAGCGAGAGTTTAAAATGAGTGTCCAAAACCGTGTAGTTCTGTACGTGAAGTTAACAGTCCTTTCATTTTAGGAGGTATTTAAAGAAGTAAGGATCTTGGACAGTACTTTAGAAAAGCATGATATGGAGACTCCAGCAAAACCTAAAAGACTTCCAATTACGCAGAAATTTTACGCATTTTATCATGCACCAATTGTGAAGTTTTGGTTTAATACGGTGAGTTTTCTATGTAGTGTGGATTTTATTGGGAAATCTGATGTGAATTTTGGGGTTCTTTTCCCAACATGTAGCTCTGTGACCTAAATCAAATTTTAAACACTTATTGAGAAACAAACAAAAAAATTTCCTTACCTTGCTGAGCTGGAAATGAGGAGTACTTGATTTTGAAGAACTGCATGTGCACATGCAGTGCTCCATGGTTTGGTTTTTTTTTTAAAGTTCATGTTGTTGGGTTTGAGAAATACTTTTTGTTGGTGGGATTTGGGGTGGGGTTTTTTGTTAGGGGGGGTGGGTGTGTGGATTTTGTGATGGTTTTTGGGTGGGGTTTTTTTTTTGTTTTGGTTGTGTTGGGTTTTTTTAATTGTTTGGGGTTTTTTTTAAGGCAAGAGTAATTAGCATGAACATTTTTATTCTGACCCAAGTAAGTAATCTCATCATATGCTAGCAGGAATTCTATAGTAATTTATTAGGCTAAAGCGTTTATGGACAGCTTTGTGTAAATTACTGTAATAGAAGCTCTAAAATTTGTATTAAAGGAAAAATAGCTGTGAAAAGAACAAAGCTTTGCAAACAATAAATAGCTTATTACAGGTGTTTTTCCTCTTCTAAATAAAAAAGGTTGTATCCCCTTATAAATAATAACTTGTCTGCTTAAAGGGGTAAATATAGTACTGTAATCCTATTTGAAGCTTTTATTGTATACCACATCAAAAGATTCCATGCACAGCTATAAAGAACACTTCAGTAATTATACGTATAATTTTCATTGCTTTTTTTAGTTGGCATACTTAGGATTTCTCATGCTCTACACATTTGTGGTTCTTGTAAAAATGGAAGAATTGCCATCTGTTCAAGAGTGGATTGTCATTGCTTACATTTTCACATCGGCAATTGAGAAGATCCGTGAGGTATGCCTGTAACAATATCATATTTGGGTTTGTTAATTAAAACCATGTGCTTGAAACTGGGATTATAAACAAGAAAACCTAAGAAACTTCAAGCATTAGAGTACATGATATAATACCTTCATCTTAAACTTTGGTATAGGCTGCTAGTTTCAGTGCCAGTAGTTTCAGTACCAGTGGTTCTTGGCTTGCTGCTTGGAATTAGCTTGCTTTTCTTCTATTTCCAGTGGGGAAGAGATGTTGAAAGGATGTAGGGTTCTTTCCTCCTAAATTTCAAGGAACTGGCAATGACATCCTTGTATGATGATTTTTTGGTATCTGTAACTCACTATCTACAAGTTGTACCCAATGTGATACACAAGATCCAGCAGTGGCCTTGGTCTGCACACCAATCCTTGGCAGTAACTCTAACCATGGGGTGTTATCACTGCTAGCAGCAGACACTGTCTGTGAGAACAGGCTGCTACCTTCAGAAAGTGCAGTTAGTGAGAAGAACTGAGCTGAAAGGTAAAATCACTGAACAGAATTAGTTCTGTTCTCACTCAAACCAGGAGAAAACTACATGCTTTTTTTCCCAAGAATGTTATTGCTTCCACTGTTGTCTAAGTTTCATGTGTCCACAAACTACATTAGGTCCCAATTTCCACCAAAGAATATATGCATATCATTGAAGTTAAACGAGTAGGGAAATGCAATAAAATGCTGTAGTATTTTGCTATAGGTAGGAATGAACAGGAAATGTTTTAGCATTTTGAATAATTTATTGATGTTTTTGAAAAGCAGAGGTACTCTAATTAACACTGTCTCTCTGATAACTGCTGACTGGTGCCAGTCATCTACTACTTTTTCCCCATAATTATAAAAGCAGACCCCTTACTACAGAAAACTACAAACAAACAGTACAGCCAGCCTTGCAGAAGATTTCTCAATAATTGCTATTATTCTATTAGAAAAGAGCAGAAAGATCATCTGATTCTCTTAGCACCTTCCTTTATATCTGACAGTTACCTGAGATGTGACGGTATCAATTGAACTAACAGGGAAAAAAACCCAACAAATACCTTATTTCTAGTAAATCCACTGAGCTAGACTCTGCTACTCTCTCTTATAGTGCCTAATGGTTTCACTAAGACTAAATTTAAAACAACATTTTTAACAGAAAGAGTAAGTAATAAACATAACCTAGTCTAAGAACTTGAAGTTTCTAGAAGACAGGATAGCTCAAAATGAATCTGGCTAATGTAGCTAAATGGATGTACCTGTCGTTGCAAGGCAGTAGAAGAGGGAAGCAAGCAAGGAGTCGATTGAAAATGTGGCCAATACAGTAATTAAAGTTTGGAATGTATAATCTGAATAAAAGATTCTGTTTTGCAAATATGTAAAAGGCACCCATTTTTAACAAAGCATAGAGATCTGCTTGGTCAAAGAGTTTCCAGAAGTGGTTTTCCAGATATCTTTACAATTCCTCTGCTAATTCATATCATCTTACTCCTAAAGACACCACTTCCTTTTACAGAAAGGCTAAAACCACTACTATCCCTCATAAAATAATTACACATGCCTTATATGCAACAGTGACATACATGTACTGAACTCCAAAACCGAACGATAAATTGCATTTCTCCAGCACCTCTGGCCACCTCACTTGTGCTCTGCTCATTAATCCATGTTTGCTAGTACTACCTCTAACCTACCAAACCAATCAGCTGCTTGCAGACAACCATCATTTTTTAAAAGATAACCTGATATAAATAAATAAATCTGTTCTTCCTTACTATAAATGATAAATTTGCCCCCAAAATGTATTACTCTGAGGTTCAGGGCATACATAGAGCACTAACAAGTTTGAAGTCCAATATCTCCAAATACTTGAAGGTTAGAAATGAGTATTTCATATAAATGGGGAAGAGCTACAAATTCACCCCCTAATAGGCTTTCACATCCTATAGGCTTTACCAGATGTAAAAGTTTTTATTTTAGTCTTGTTAGATCATAAGATGTCAAATTTCCAAACTACGGTGTTGTGAGGTACAGAAAGGCTCACACTTAAAGGTTTTAAGTGAACTATTCAGATTCTCTGCCTTGAAAAGTCTGTAAAACTAATTCACAGCACTGAGGAAGGTTAGTGCAAAGGAAGTAAAGAGGAAGGTGCATAGATACACAATCCTTAAAAGTTGCACAATACATATCCCATAATATCCCATTGCCATTTGTACTTCTGGCCTCACATCTTCCATTTTCCAGGTGGACCAAAGTCCTTTGTGACATATAGAAAACATTTAACTGAACATAAGAATCATGAGAGCAAACATGGGATCCATTCTTTAAGCTGTGTACTGTGCAGACATGTAAGCATCAGCTCATTTGCTGCTGTTTACACAATCCCTTCTGGAAGCTCCTTAGACCACTGGGACAACAGTAGAAAGGATGAAGAAATTAACAAGTCAAAGACTGAAGCACAAAAAAACCCTAAATAAATTAAGTGCCAGAATCAAGTTTTCTCATGACAGTATTTTAAATCATACACGGCCAGCATTTGTTTGAAGGAGACTCCACAACCTCTCTGTGCAGCCTGTTCCAGTGCTCTGTTACCCGCACAGTGAAGAAGTTTTCTCTCATGTTTTTGTGGAACATCCTGTGTTTCATCTTGCACCCATTGCCCCTTGTCCTATCATTGGTTGAGACTGAGAAGAGCCTGGCTCCATCCTCCTGACACTCGTCCTTTGCATATTTATAAACGTTAATGAGGTCACCCCTCAGACTCCTCTTCTCCAAGCTAAAAAGACTGAGCTCCCTCAGCCTTTCCTCACAAAGAAGATGCTCACTCCATCATCTTTGTGGCTCTGCGCTGGACTCTTTTGAGCAGTTCCCTGTCTTTCTGGAACTGAGAGACCCAGAACTGGACACAATATTCCAGATGCGGCCTCACCAGGGTAGAAGGGGAGGAGAACCTCTCTTGACCTACTAACCACACTCCTTCTAATACACCCCAGGATGCCATTGGCCTTCTTGGCCACAAGGGCACATTGCTGGCTCATGGTTATCCTGCTGTCCACCAGGACCCCCATGTCCTTTTCCCCTATGCTGCTCTCCAACAGGTCAGTCCCCAACTTATACTGGTACATGGGGTTGTTCTTGCCCAGATGCCAGACTCTACACTTGCCCTTCTTCTATTTCATTCGATTTCTCCCTGCACAACTCTCCAGCCTGTCTCACTGAATGGCAGCACAGCCTTCTGGTGTGCCAGCCACTCCTCCTGGCTTTGTATTGTCAGTAAACCTGCTGACAGTGCACTCTATTCCCTCATCCAAGTCACTGATGAATGCATTGAATAGTACTGGTCCCAGTACTGACCCTTGAGGGACTCCACTAGATACAGGTCTTCAACTAAACTCCGCCCCTTTGACCACAACTCTCTGACTTCTTTCCTTCAACAAGTTCACAATCCACCTCACTACCTGATCATCCAGACCACACTTCCTCAGTTTAGCTGCGAGGGTGCTGTGGGAGATGGTATCAAATGCTTTACTAATATCAAGATAGACCACATCCACTGATTTACCTTCATCTATCCACCTGGTTATGTCCTATATTCACAGAAACACAGGGTGGGACTTACTTGCAAATAAATACCTGCTGGGACAATTCTACAGCATTAGTTGGTTTTGCACAGAGTTAATTAAGAACTAATGTAAATCTCAGAAGCATGCGAGGGTGTTAGTTGATACAGTCCCCTCAAAAGATCCATGTGCGGACCTGAATTCTACAGTCCTTGCTCTCTGTGAAAACAAATTTCTCTTCAATTTTAGTGAGTTACATTTCCATAAGACATATGTTTCCATAAGACACTGCACACAAATCTCATTTTATTTATCTTGTAAGGGTGAGCAGTTAAAGCTGGGATTCACACCTTGGGATCAAAAGCACATAGGTATTTGAAACCCGATACTTATATAAGTAAAATTGCTGCACTGGGACATGCTCTGTATGTTTACCCACTTTCCTCTCACATGTTACATTCTGTAATAAAAACTTACGATATTAAGAAAGCTTCAAAATATATAAATTTACCAGAAAACTCTGTTTTAAAAGAAAAAAAAAATAGTATGGTGAACTCTGGATGACATGGATTGATTTTTAACAGCCCTTCCTGGACTTCCATGTGATAGTAAGCTTAGTCATCAGGACAAAAATTTGTTTAGCTTCTGAAAAATAGCAAGTTCTTGTTGACAGACCTTAAACCAAGGAGGAGGAAGGGATAAGAAATTGATGACAAACAAACATTTGCTTTGTTAATTGTTTAAACAGGAATTGCTTATAATTACCTAAGTTTTAATTGTTTTCTAGAGGAGACAGAACAATTCTTAGCTAACACTTGGCTTTGTTAGAAGAGGGTTGTAAATGCATTGTACTGTTATCTGTGCCTTTCTTCTTACGTTGTGATTATGTGTTCAGTAAATAGCATCCAGACTAAAAAGACCTTGTTGTGAAATCAAGCAACATTAACTCATTAAGTCAATAATTCATGGATTCTTTTATCTAAAGTGGCAACATCACACCATCAATTCACAAAACAGCCACTTCTAGAAAGTGTATGTGATGATAATAATGGATTTTGTAACAATACATTCTCAGAGCAAGGTCACTGCACACAGATGCAGCGGACGCCATGATCTGACCTAGGTCAGCAAAACAAGCTTTATTATTGAACCTAATTATGAACTATCAAGATAATGGCCTAGAGTAAATTGTTTCCTAGGGGATTATTTAGAAACTAGTCATCCATTTTAGGTTCAAATCTACTGTATAGCACTGCCTCCAAAAGTAGAGCAATTGCTGCTAGTATGTACCATATATGCTTGGTACAGTACGTATACACACACTATGCTATTTTAAATAACCCCATAGACGCCAAAGACAACTCACATGTGCATAGCACAGATCAGAACCAAACTGAGCTGCATTTTTGATGAGGACAACTCAGTCAAGTGAAAGCACAAAGGAAAAGGAGATGTACAAATATGCACGGACATTCACCAAGATAAAATGATTTAATAAAATAATCTTTTAATATAGCCTGATTGTAATACAGTGCTAATTGTATGAAACAAAAATGTCGGGATACCATTGGCTGCTTTCAAACCAACCACAGTAAACTCATGATGTTCATAATGTATTTCAAATTTATCCTTTAAAGAGACCTCATGTATAGGAAAAGTATTTCTGTTTCTTACATCTCCTGATTAGTTAAAATTAATGCATGGGATCAAAGCTGCTTAGTGTAATTTTTGCTTAGCTTAGGGTATTTTTACTTTTTTCCTCCCACTAAAATGATAGAGTATTTCAGTTAAGTTCACCTCTCCAGCAGAAAAAGTAATTAAAATATTTCTTTCCCTTGTGTGTCTCACACTGTAATTCTCACAGGTTTCCAGAACTGACTCATTATTATTTTATATTTCAACTTGTGTAATTATACCCAAGTTTCAGAATGGAATAGTTCCTTGAGATGAGAGTTCTTGTTGTGTTAGAAGTGAAGCCAAATTCTGAGTATTTGTGGGAGGGGAAGATTGATTCCCTGTATGATTCCTTCAATTATTTAAAATGATCTTGTTTTTATTTAAGGTTTTGATTCATACGATAATTAGAGACCTATTTTAGAAGTGTTTTTTGTGTAAGATCAGAGTTCTGTTGCTGTGATAAACTTCTCACCTTTAATCCAGCTTCCAGTCCCACTGAACCAGTCAGCCTGTATGAATTAACATGATATGATTGACCCTGTACCTTGCCTGTGCATTTGTAATGAGATCTAACCCATGGGAAAACATGTAAGGAGAAGGGAGGGGGCAGCTCAGTCTGAAACCTTTCCTTTAACTGGTTGGCCTGTGAACCCATATGAACTGGAACTCCTACAGAAGTTGTGATGTAAAAGTAACCCTTTCAAATCACACTTGGAAAGGTTCATATAATTCTAGTACTAATTCACTGGGGCAATTTGCAGAAAATTTCATATTCCTTCACTCTATACTGACAAAGACTGAAGGTTCACAAGCTCTAGGCCAAAAAAAGCCATAAGGGAAAAGCAGTTTGTCATACACTGATGAAAAGATTTTTTAGGAATAAGTAGCTGCTTAGGAAAGCACTCTCAACCGTGTGAGTTAAAGGATGTTTTAAAGTATCTTGGGAAAAAAAATGTGTAATGACTTATGTACTCTTTATGTTAATGTACCAAGGAGAAAGAGCAGAAACTTTCAGATTAGAATTAGAGGTACTAGGACAACATTGTCACACAAAGTACAGTGTTAGACAGCAAAACTACATACCAGGTACACTATATACAAAAAAAAGGCACAAAAAAAGAAATACCAAGCATTTGTTCTATCTCGCTTCTAGAGGACCCCAAACCACTTTAGAAAGAATTCAGAAAGAAATACAAAAATCAGTGTAAGAAGTTAAATATGGAGTTTTATGGAATTGGGGAAAAAAATAAATTGAAAAAATCCTAAGCCCCAGGAACCCCAAGGGATAATTTTGAAACAACAGCAAAATGCTCAACAACTGAGAATATGAAAGGGCAAAGAATCCTGTTCAAGGAAAGAAGGAAAAAAAAAAAAGTACAGCTGCACAGAGCTTCAGTATGGTAAACACTGATAAAACCAAACCTGTTGAAAAGATTTGAGAGAAAAATCTGTGAAAAATCTAAATATAAGAACCGGTTGCTCCTCATCCGGAAATAAATGAAACTATGTTGTTTTACCTCAGAAAAGTTCTGTATCCCAAGTTATAAACATCCCTCAGCTTAAAACATCTGATTGTGTTTTAATAATTCAATAAACAGAAGGAATATTCCTGCAGTGCTACAGTCTTGTTTCTTTCCTTGCAATAGAAGCTGAGGTACCTTTCAGTGAGACTTTGATCAACATTGATAAATTTGGGACTGAAGTCTATCTAGGCTTACAACCTATGAGACTGGTTTTGTACATGCTGTACATTTATTGTTCTGATGGATCTTGGGGAAGCAGGGAGCTACAAGATAATGTCCATGTAGAGATCTATATTTGGTTGTAGGAACCTAGGGGTAGGCAAATGCCATTTGAAAGTCTAGTTTCTCTGCAATTTAACTTTCTGGAGCACTCCTGCTAACAGTCCTACCCCTCTTGCTTCTGTCCCTTCTCCCACCACCTTGCCATCGCAGCACAAGCTGCTGTATGGATACCCAGAAAATGCCACCTGGAAATGAAGACAGCAGAAAGCTGGGAAATGGCACGGCAGGGAGCCAAAGGGTCAGTGTTTAATAAAGTTTTTGGACACAAAATATGCATTGCTTCCACAGGAAATAGAATACCCAGGTTCTGCACCCTTGCTCCTGTAAGCCATCTTGATACTTTAATGATATTTTTAAAACTAGATGATGACATTCTTTTACACAGTGTCCTACTTTCAGGAAACTGTATGCTGCTTCTCTGCCACAAGCTGCAGGGAACATGGCTCTGATCAAAACATCACAGAAATTAGCAAGAATCTTCTCATTCATTTAATTAGACTTTAGCACATTTTTGTGAGACAACTTGAAAACACTATGCATGGAAGGCACTTAAATTACTGCATTGCTAATTAACGTCTCATAAATCTTTCTACATATGGAAGAAAAATTGAGACAACTCCAAAAAGCATTTGGTGCAGTAAATTGTGAATATAAATGACAGTGGGAAATGTTGAGTAGTCTTGCATAACCTGCGAGACTACTCAACCTAATTTTCTCTTTTTGTGTGTGCGTGCACACCAATCTGGTTTTACATACACATGCCCCTTTGGTAAGTAGAATTAGCCTTTTTCATAACCTCATGATACATATGTGCTGAATTAGGCCAAGACATTGCTTAATACATAAGTACAAGCAACAAAATCAATTGTCTGGAGCATTATCTGATGTAGTCAGCCTGTAGAAGGCACTTTACATTTTGTTTATGCCTATTCCTGTCACTGTTTTAAAATAAAGCATCTCAAAATGGTGTTAAATTTTCAACATAATGCTACTACACTTCTAGATTCCAGATAAGGAAGGAAATGTAGAACAGATATGAATACAAAAATTTAAGAGGTAGAATACTTTAAAACATTAAAACCTAAGTGTTATTTAATTGAATTTCAAGGAATATAAAATATCTCTCCTAGCTTATCTTGATTTCAATATTTAAAAACAGAGGTAAGGTGGAAAGGCATCAGGCCAATCATTCAATAACACTAAAGAGAAACTTCTTGACAAACTGAGATATACTTCTGACATTATGTTCTTCCTGCCTTCCTATAGTCCTTAGTTGTTGCCCAGATCCTGGCTGAAATCAACTCTTATTGGGACTATAGATAAGTATCAGAGCAGTGGAGTTTAACTACAATAAAAGGATACACAGCTTTTGTGCTAATAAGCACTTCTTTTTAAATGCTAAGAGCAATTAGTCCTTTAGTGTCAACTATTGATTATGCACGCTGATAGACAAAAAAACCCACACAGCTCCTTATTCTTTCTCCTGGATTTTTAAAGAGCAAAACTGGCTTAAAGCAATTGTAAAGCAGAGTGATACTCTATCTTTGGAAATCGAGAGCAGTTTAGCTGTTTTAAAGAACATCAGTGATGGTTTGACTACAAGTGAGAAAAGCAATTTCTGTTTGCATTTTTTTTTCCAGCACTGTTTAATGAAAATATCCACTTCTGATACTAGCTTTCTAGTCTAAGTATGAAGAAGGTTCTATCTTGAAGTTTTAACTATGAATAAATTTATCTCTTTTTCATTAATTAAATTGACTTTTGGACAGAATCTACATTCATTCAATATAAAATTTGCTTTCTAAAGAATAAACAAGCAGTTCAAAGTTCATACTTTTAGAAACATCTTCTGACTCAGTTATGCAGCTCTGGCATGACAATATCCTTTACTGTCATAATCCATGGTCACATACTTATGCAGCACATTGCATAACAAACTACTTATAAAGCATATAGCTTCAATAAAATTACTTTTAAGTGTCTTTTATAAAAAAAGTTAAATTAATAAATAACTTGTATATTGTTAGAGCACAAATGCACATTCTTTCTAAAATGCAGAAATGCTCCCATATGTTTATAAAAAGATACTCCTTTAAAGCAGTATTTGAATTTCATTATAACACCTTTCTTAAGTGGATTCTTGCTAAATCATCAGCAGGTTCTCGATGCATTTAAGCTAACTACACAGAAATAGTGAGAGTAATTACCTGGCAATAAGGGTCACCTAATTTTCATTGGTAGTAACAACACAGAGTCAAGAGTTACAGGAAGTGTTACAAGCCCATTATTTTATTAACTGACTCCATGTGTTTAATAGTCCTATGATTACTCCATTAGGCATATTTTCATCAAAGAATGGGAATCCTTGAAATCCCAGAACAAGAGAAAGGTGGAATTCAGTATTTCCAAATTTTCAGCAATTCGTTGAGGACTTCTTTTCAAGACAGAAATATAATGCTTTCATATGTAGATTTTTAAAAGCATAATCTCTTACAATTTTATGTCAAAACCAGCAAGGCATTTAATTTTGTATGCAACTGCAGCTGTATTTTCCTAGTTTTTATATTGCAGCACTGCTGCCTCACACAAATGACTGTGAAGCTATTTCACGAACTACTCATTGATCTGTATGAATTTATTACAAACACTCTGGACCTTATTATAACAGCATCCTTGAAAGACAAGCATTTTGAATGTCACAGGGAGATGTTGCTGTAATAAAGGAGAATGTAATAGGTTATCATGCACAGTATTTAAGAGCCAGAAAATTTTCAAATATAATAACACAAGTACTTTATAAGAAAGGTGGATCCTATACATATTGCAGTTTGAAGATTTCTTAATACAGCACACTAAATCCACAGAAGGATTTGTCAAGAAAACAATACATATCACTATTTTCCTGCCATGAAGATAAACAGAGTACAAACATAATGTACACCAAAACTGATAGCAGTGTCAAGTTCCTGTGAATGTATTAAAAAGATTGTACAAATTGGTTATAATTTAGATTTCAAGGGGTAATTGTTTGGTACTTCTGCTTCTACACCTGTTTAGGACCTCTGTTCTAAATACAGTCTTGGGTGCCTAAAATCCTCAAGTGTTCCAGTCAGCATCTGGGCCCATATTACAAGTGTTCACACAAAGGAATCACAAACATAAGAGCTAAACATCTATTCAAATGCATAAATGTCTTTAAAGTTATGGATATTTGACACATATTTGCAAAAGGATAGCAATGTATTTTGGTAAGTGCCTATTAGTACATTCATTTGTGAAGTCTGAATGTTTAATATTGAGTTATTCATATCTGTATTTAGAAAATAAATAATTTATTTATATGAATTTGCCTTACTCGATTAATGTTTTGTTTTGCTAGGATTCCTTCAGCTTGAAAAATACCTTCCTTGTTGTTTTGCTTTCCATGAGCACTGTCAGTCCTATTACTGAAATCTCTACTCAGCCATTAGGTTACTTTTTATAAGTGCATGCATTGCTTTTGAAAGCTGTTGAACTTCCAGATTTATGACACTGAAAACCTAAGCCATTGATCCACTGTGCAAATACATTACAAACGTTCACAGTATGCAGTAACTACTTTACTGAAGAGCTATTTCAACATGCTTCAGCCCTGACCCAGGGCCCATCTCTGGAAGGGAGAAAAGTTAGGTATTCTTGAGTCATTGAACTTCTCACTCAGAACCAAAAAATGGACAAATACAATAGATTGCTAAGGTGATGTTGACATTAATGAAGCATGTAGCATACTTCTCTCCATACCAGTCCTCTAGTTTCAAGTCTATGATCTATGGAGAGAAGTTCTACACCTCTTCTGAGCTCTTTTATAAGCTTTACAGACTTTAGAAAACAACTGTCAGCCTAAGTATCATTTAAATGACTGAAATGCCATGCAAGTCTATTGCTTAAAACTTCTGAATTTCTGAATAAAGGGATTTCTAAAATTTACTACAATAATCTTGAAAAATAATGTATAAAAGCCTTCTTTACAGGGTTTCTTAAGGAAATGTTTGTGATCATGCCATCTACTTGGTCGTCAATTTAAAAAAAAGTGGCCAATTTCAACAAAAACTGATAAGGCAGTGTAAGTCTCAAAAAAAGTATTATTTTTACTAGCAATTCTATGAAAGTCTGTGCAGACAGAGGCATGAAACGTGTGTTAGGGCTCCCCACTGAGGAGGAGTCATTCAATATCCCATTCTTATTTCTATTCTAAGGATCAGCAGCCTCATGGCTAACCCCTTGTATATCAACACTGGCTTTTTTAATCAATATGTACACATGCAATTCCAAATCAGACATTAGTAGCAATATTCCATTGGATTTAAAGGAAATATTGGAAGAGGTTGACTATATGTAGAACACAGTCTCATACACCATGTTTAAGACATGCATAATATTAGTTGTACTAAATTGGAAGACAAAAATCTAGCCTCAAGTGAAGCTGAGGTAAATTTAGAAAACCTTTAACTGCAGAAAGAACACCAGCAGAGATTTCCCAGAACCTGAACTTCACTTCCTAATGCCTTTAATCAAGAATTTAGTATTATTCTGCAGTCAAATTCTGACAACAGCAGCAGCGTACACAGCTCATTATTAAGAAACCTAATTAGATCTTGTAATTTGATGCAGCTCGGGTACGAAGGCTACATTTGCAAGATGTATACAGTCAAAACACTGGACCTTAACTGGAAATGTGGCAGTCTTTTTATTGAAGATACACCACACACAGTCAGTAGCTTGAGCAAGCGTTTAAATAATGCATTGAGACAACTCTCAAACCATATAATTTCTGGAAACAGATGCTGAATGGGATTGCCTGAAACAAGTATTAATCATTTGAGTGCAACAAACAAATACGGTGGCTCTTGAAAAGTTTGCTGTCAGAAGTAGTGAAGTAATGACATAATATAGAACAATATAGATAAGTCAGTCCTGTCCCCACTGTCACTTTCCAGTGGGATTTTTATGGCTCAGATGAACAATAATCTGAAATGCAACAGTTAGCTGAGCAACAAACATTCAGTAATTGAAATATGAAGGTTTCCAAAGATACAGAGAGAATTAGAGACAGCTCTTTAGTTTTTGTAGTCCATCGTATTTTGTTTAATGTATAATGGTTCCTGGAGCATACTTGCATGTCAAATTTTTATTCAGCTGTAACTCAGTGTTCAGTAAGATCCACATTCATATCTAAAGGGAAATTTCTATCCCAAGTGTAAGTACTGCAGTGTGCACTAAGCAAAAGGTATTATCACAGAATCGCAGAATGTTTGGGGTTGGAAAGAACCTCAAAAGATCACCTAGTCCAACCCCCCTGGCAGAACAGGATCACCTAGATTAGGTCACACAGGAATGTGTCCAGCTGAGTTTTGAATGTCTCCAGAGGAAGAGACTCCACAACCTCCCTAGTTGCGTAGACATGTATACATGACAGAACAAACTATACTTAGCTGAATATACACTGGGGGTGGGAATGACACTTGTCAAGCAACTTGCTTTCTCATATCAAGCTTTTTTTGTTGTCAGTGTTAGCTACATTTGATACAGTGAAATAATTTCTGATGGTGCTGTATTGTCTCAATATTTAACAAAAGCCATTTCCTTGCATAAACATATCCTACATGAAGAGACAATAGCCAAGAAATTAATCTAAGTCAAAGAAATTAAAAAAAAAAAAAAGAAAAGAAAAAAAACAGAAAAAAAGAAACTTTACTTTTCAAATACTCAGTTTCTCTGAAGAACTACACAACTGAGAAAAAGGCATGTACCTCCCTCTTTCTGTTTTGGCAAATCAAGTCAGGAAGGGCTTGGACAAAGAATGACATACATACATGATGCAGATTTCCGATCATCTAGCAAAGGAATCTTAACTGCAGATGGACTTTTCAATACAGGTAAATTTACCAATGTGTTCATCGAAACAAGATACAAGCAAATGACTGCTAGGAGCAGATTTAATACACATATGAAAGAAAGAATATTCTTATGAAAAATCTGGGGAGAAAAATGCCACGAGACCTGTTTCTCTGGAGAGTGCCTCTTCAAGAGAAAAAATTTAAACCTCAGTGAATAAAAGACTTTAACCACAAAATTCCTGATTGCATATCAAAAATTTAAAGTTATTTAACAAAAAAATATTTGTAGTGAATTCCTGTATTATTTTCACATCCTAATTGTTGGAAGGTGGTCAAAAAGTGGCAAGATTTAACATTTAAGTTAAATTTGCTAATTGAAGGAAATGTGTATAAACATTTAGAAAGATATGCATCTGTTACTTAATATTAGACAGGAATACACTAAGAATTTCCTGTAAACTCAGCAATTACGATGACCAACCACTATTGTGCAAAACAGATAAATATATAGCCAGGATTAGATCATTCTTAAAGTGGTTTTTAAAAAAAATGTTATTTTAATTTTTTTTTAACTTTCCTGGATATTTTTGAACATTTTGGAATTATTGTAGTTTGGTTTTTTATGGGTTTGGTGGGGGCTTCATTTAATGCAAGTGTTCTCTCTTGTTTTATGCAATTGGTTTGCTAAAGAAAAATAGTAGATTCTATATAATGTAATTTAGGGTAAATTAACTTTGAAATTTGCTTTTCTGATGTTCAAATAATCTTAATCAAGGTTTACCACTACTATAGTGACAATAATGATGCCTGAAATGCTTTCCTGGAATGAAAGAAAAAATTCTAAATTGTATAATGTATCATGTGACAAAAAAAATAATTAATTGCACTACCATTTCTGACAATTGCAGTTGTAGTGACTTTTGGAGAAAGCCTTCTACACTCATCTGCTTTTTAGCAGCCCTAATTCCTGATCTCAGTAATGATTGCTGTCCTGTTGCTGCAAGAAGGCTGATTAAGGAATATTACAGAGTTCACCTGCAAGCATTAGGGCCCCTTTCCTGTCCTGCCAGCATATGCAGAGCCACTTGCACACTCTGAAGTTATAAGCACATGCTTTCAGAAAATTTTATTCAAATTTTCAAACTAGTACAATTTATATAAGAAAGATTCTACTCAAGGACAGGAGAGGCACTGAGTTACTGTCTAGCAAACCAGAGCTAAACTCAATCTCGAGAGCAACTTTTTTTCCTTAAGAATTAATTAGCTTAAAACATTGTTCTGGTAGCCAAAACTTGATACACTGATGCAGAAAGATTAATACAGCATCACAGAGATGAAGAATTTCCTTCTAATTAAAACTTTCTGGCAAGATAACTGAATTGCCCTTGTATTAAAGATTAATGCTTTTGATAGGTTTGATGGCTCGATATCCGCTGTAAATCATAACAGAAAGATGCTTAAATAATTGATTTAAGCTTATTAATTGCAAAAATAAATATCACAGCATCTGCAGCAACTACAAAAAGCTGAGCACTCATCATTGCTAAGTTAAATTATTCTTTTTGCTAATACACTGAATTAGCGGAGTAAGTAAAGCATTGCTTACTCAAGGCTGCCTTTTACAGACTCTCCTTAGGTATTAGACAAACACTCACTGACCCATACATCATTATGGAAATGCTGCGTTTAAATGAATAAGCTTTTTCCTTTCCCTCCAGCAGGTCTGTAGCTGGGCATTAACCTGTCCTGACCCAGTATAGCTCTTGAGAAGGTACATGCCGCCTGGAAAAATCACCTTCCAGCAGGCAGTGACACAGAACCTCTCCAAAGCTAAACCCTAAAGATTTCTTGGTGGTCTCAATCCAGACTTTACTCCTTGTTCCTATTTATTTTTCATTTAGGACTTTTCTACCACTTAACCAATAAAAGCAAACCCTTATTCCACATAAGGTTCTCTTCATTTGAATGTGAGCAATATCATTTACTTTAATATGAAGTCAGGTATTGTTTTATATAGTGCTCTGTTAGAAGCTCTTGAGTTTGTGTTTATGTTGAGTTTTCAACATCAACCTTGAACTCTAAGGGACTGTTGACTGGAAAATATTAAAATCAAGAATCTCTCGACTGTGTATTTTTATTCATCAATAGTCTTTCTTTTGCAAGTGCCACCTGTTAACAATGTTTAGAAACTGATATTTGACATAAAAAATTTTGGTATTCCTTCACATTTTTCATATTTCTTAAGTCTGCTTATGGAAAACTTAGAGAAGCAACGCCAGAAACACAATAAAAGCATTTCATACATCATTATACAAACAGAACCTTGAACTATACACTTCAACCAAACAATTTTCTCCTTATTTGCAATCATTTTACTCATTTTCATTTCCTACTCCAGCATGCTACATGCTTGCAATCTTTTATATTAGTAGAGGTTAGAGGTAAAATAGAGTAAAATTTAATTATGTATGCTAAAGAACAGTACAGGAGGCATTGCAAAGTTTGTTTTCTCCTGCAGGATTTGGCAAAGTAATAGTAGCTTATCTGCAACAAGTGAAATTGGTTCCATGACTTAAGGAAAGTGCAGTTGATTGCATGTGCAAGAACTAGCCCACCATTTTTCCTAATAAAAACCCTTGCTAGTTTTTGTTACTTTTCCTCATGTTAAATCAACACAAAATATCTCTTTTATTTGTCTGAAGAACTAGTTGCTTTATATTAAAACTAGTAATAAAGAATATAGGAATTATTCTGGGAGTCAAATTTCTGATCTCTTTAAGAGATCTGAGGTCCTGAGATAAAGGAAACCAATGAAAGTCTTCAAAGTTGAACACAGAAGCAGGCACAGATATTTATTTGCACTGTTCAAGCACTTCATGTTCAAAACCATTTCCACATCAGCTGTTACAAAACTTGAATTTGAAGGCTGTCTGTATTTAATTGTTGAAGGAACAATAACTTGCAGACTTATCCAACACAGGTGACCTTTGTCCTATTCAATAGGGAACATCTCTTTAGTGTTTGAAGGAGCAAGTGTCTACTGCTCTAATGTAATGGTTGCTTTGGAATAAATCTGCAGATACATTTATATACAATCTGCTGCAGGAAAGAAAAAAATCGAAAGGGGTTAACATTGAATACTAGGTACAGGGAATAACACACACATCTCCGTCATTGTGAAGCTAGTGTGAACAGGTTCAGTTCCCTAAAAGCTGTGCTATAATGCTGTCCCCACAAACACCTCAAGGACTTAAATATGGAAGCACAAAACCAATTTCAATTTTCATTGGAAAAGAGAATCCAAAGAGATTAGAGTGAATGTTTACTTGTTTTGTCTCAAACCAGCCCACTTCGATAACAAAAAAAAAAAAAAAAAAAAAAAAAAATCTAAATCTTGCTTTTCTTTATTTATTTTAAGTTTCAATACTTGCTTTCACATACAAGCATCCCCAGGCACTTTAAAGGTACTGGCCACAGAATTTAGTGAGTTAAAAACAGATTAAATAATTCAGTGTACTGTCTTCACTTTCGAAGTTCAGGAATACTTTATTTAGCTTTTAAAATTTATAGTGGACCTACCACAGCTCTTGGGGATTCAGTTTCTACATTCACTGAACTGATTGGAAAAGACCATTTCCTCAGTGCAGGCTGTGTACAATTAACCCAGCAAAACTACCCCCAGAGTCCACCTTACAGAATAGTTCTTATTAGAATAAGGATTTCATCACACCATTGCATATTTTAAAACTGATTTTTTCCTGTTTCAGTTGTGACTATGTCACTGTTACAGAGCACACCTGAAAGCACACTGAAAGTCAGTAGAGGAACTCCTACTGAATTCACTGGGTTTTGAAATCAATTTCTTCACAGTGATTCCAAATGGAGCTGAAAAAGGGCTTGTGTATGTGTTTATGAAGTTGGAACTGAGGAAAAAAATACTGCATGTCCCCTTATTATGATAGATAAGATCAACAAAAGTAAAATTGCATTATTTTTGCAGCCTATTTTTGCAGCCAATAGCTTCAACTGGGTAGTATCAGCAGAAATTTACTTATTTGAAATTGAGGTCAACAATGAACATGCTTAGATGCCCGAATTTCCATGTACCAAACAAATACACATAAAGAAGAAATGGAGATGAGCTGTACTGTTCATCTTTTCACCAGTACAGTATTTGAATTAATTACAAGAGTTTCAGATTGTGATTTTGAAGCAAGGTTTCTTGAGAACAAACTTGGCAGGGCCCTGCAGTGTGAGTGGGGGTTTTCTCCTTGTAAAATTACCTCTCCTGGGAGATGTTACTTGGATACAGAGCATCCACCAACAAGCAGGGAGATTGCTGGAGCTAGCAACATACAAGGTACCAGGTCTGCTCATGCAGCTGTCTAAATTTTTGTTTCTCTGACAGTGCATTCTTAAGCAATAGCTGCCCTATAGGATCTCTTAACTGAGCTGGTCCTTGGTTCTTGTGTTCAGACAACTCCCTGTTTTCTAGACATTGCCAGCCTTGCCTCTTTACAAATCCTCTCTTTATAATGGGATATGACTGTGGAAAACTACCAAATTAAAAAGGGACTATATAATTACTGCATTTCCTGTCTGAGAGGTGTTTGTCACTGTCAAGGAAGATGATAAAAACAGATGAGGGAACCATACCTTGAAAAATGAAGACAGTTAAAATATCTTATCTGTCTTACAGTAATGTGATCATTAAAGAGGAAAAGAAGAGTACTCCCTGCTTAGCGCTTTGAATCATGCAGAAGATAACCCCAGCCTACCCATGAGGCTGGAATTTATGACAGGGAGGACATGAGCTCAGCTAGGGCGCAGAGCTAGAACGGCAGGCACTATGAAGGATAGCATTCCCCATTCTGCTGACTTTCCAGGGATGGAAAGCTTTCTGCAGAAATTAGACAGTTCTGTTAGCAACTAGGCACGTTTCTTAAGACCTCAGAAAAGGTAGAAAAGCAAAGTCTTAATTTTAACAAAGTAAAACAATGAAAGCATCTTGAATTTCTTTGTAATTCACAATTAAGAGATTAAACAAAAATATATTTTCAGCAGAGATCTCGCTTAGTTGTAGGAACAGCACTTGTCAAACAATAGACTCAAATAGCCAGTGCCCACAGAACCAAGACAACCATTGCCAAAAAAGTATTTCAGCACACTAAGAACCAAAAAAAAAAAAAAAAAAAAAATAATTCAGAAAAGCTGCATTGCTGCCTTTTATAGAAATACCATGGGATGATAAAGATTCAAGCAAAGCTAATATACTGGGCTGACAATTTGTTTTCTTTTTTAAAATAGGCTACTCAGTCCATAATAATAAACACCAGAAATAATATTCTTTTGTGACAGGATTATTACTGTTTTATCTTTAGTTCTGGGAAGATGCAGTTAACTTACAGCCAAAATTCAAGATGTGGGGAAAAGCAGTCAGTTGCTAAAGTAATAAGCCAAGTGTATTGGGTCTGACTGACCTAGAGTTAATTTTCCCCATAGCAGCCCTCCCAGTGCTGTGCTTTGCATTGAGAGCTGGAAAGGTGCTGGTAACACATCCATGTTGTGGCTACTGCTGGGCAGGGCTCGCACAGCACCAACGTTGGTTCTCTTTTTTTCAATACTCCCCCTGCCATGGGATGGTGTGGACAAGATCTTGGGAGGGGACCCAATTGGGACAGCTGACCCAAACTGACCAAAGGGATATTCCATATGTTGTCAACTGAACTATGCAAGCTAGGAAAAGGAGGGGGGGTAGGGGGGGGGAAACAGCCTGTCCTCTGGAGCAACCGCTTTGTGTTTGGAGACCTGCTTCCTGAAAAGGGCCAGACATCACCTGCTGATGGGAAGTAGAGAATAAATCTTTGGTTTATTTTGCTTCTGTGCATGGCCTTGCTTTACTTTTCCATTAAACTGCTTTTATCTTAGCCCACTAGTTTCATCTTATTTTCTTCCCCCTGGTCCAGCTGGGGGGGAGCAGGGGAGGAGGAGTGATAGAGTGGCTTGGTGGGAACCTGGTGTCCAGTCAAGGTCAAACCACCACACCAAGTAAGGCAAACAGTAAGTCTTACAATAAAAAAAAAAAGTGAACTTTCAAGCACTGCAGACATTAAAGCCTTCCATGTCTTCAGGCAGACAAAACGCTAAAGACAAGTGGCTTCAATCCTATGGGGAAGCATCAGTCTCCTCAGAACAGAAACTGAACCTGATACAATCATCAAGATTCTACAAAAGCAGAAACCTCCAAACTCAGCTAACAAAGTCATCATGTGTTTACACATGAGCACCCATACACAAGATGTGGCCTGCAAAAAGGACTCATCAAAAAAACCAGTCATACACTTGAAATAGGATCTTAGATGCTTAAAAAGCCCTTCTTCCCTGGAATTCTCTTTCCTCTGTTTTCCTTGGAAACATGTTTTTCTTTAGAAACAATTAATTGAAGATGACTTTCTCTAGTTTCTAAAATATTTACCAAAGCTTCCTCAGAATAAAGAGCATTATAGATTGAAATGATCCATGTCTTCCAGTTATGGTGTGCCCCCACTCCCTGCTTATTATTCTGCTTTGCTAGCATTCAACTACACACAGATGTAATTATCCATTTAAAGGTTGTTCAAAAGTTACGCTTGCAAAGCACTGCCTCCCCATTGCTGGAGAAAAATTCAGAGGCAGACAGTATCAGGGTTCACCAGTTACCCTGGATCGGTTCCATGAATCTTTCTAGTAGGGTACAGTTCAGTTGTTTAAAAATAAACAAACAAATCTAAATTTATGTTCAGGCACACTGACTTCAATGAATATAAAGCAGGTTTCATCTGGATTGAATACAGGTGAAATTCAGATTATTAGCCAGTAATAGGTACACAGGGTCAAAATGCAACAAGGCAAATTCATGGAAGGAAAATCCTTTAGGAGTTACTGAATAGAAAAGGTACCACATCAGCCTCTTTAAGCTACAAATCACAGCAGGATTGATCAATTTGGTGAAGTATCCCTACATGCTTGCCTTGCTCTGGTACTATTTTTCTTAGTTATTTTCTTTTGCTTCCTCTCAGACCAGATAATACTCAGAATCACCTCAAGGCCATCTTGGTGTGGCCATTCTTACATTTCACCATGTCTCAGTTTAGCTAAATCAGATACACAAGAAACCAGTATATTCTTTGCGTCCAACTTGCAAAGTGCGATTTCCTCAGCACACAGTTGTGCAAATTCATCACCTTTGCTGGTAAAGCACTAGCAAGCTCTTTGATATATTCACATGACTACTTTATAAGGTGAATAATTGTGGAATTGGGCCATCTGCCAGCTGAGAAATTCTGTCACTTTTACTGAGTATTACTTTACTTTGCAAGTTGACCTGTAATGAGATTCTGATGGGGATAGATAGAAGCTTTTCAGCCAGCATAATTCAATGATGAAACATTACGGGTATGAAATTACATTTTTTTTTCATATCATTCTTCTGCTCCTTCTACTATCTCCCTGTAGCTTCTTTCTTAAGCTATAGATAAGGATTATATTACATATTAGGATAATAACAAGCAGAAAAAATTGACCATCTGAACAATAAGACTTGAGGCATTCAGTAACACAGAAAAATTTCCCTCCAAGTTTTCTTTTTCTGAAAGCATGTGGTGTTCCATTCCCTGGAGTTTCACACAACTCCATTAACATACCCCAAAGTCACTGCCCAGTGCACAAAGAGCAGAAGCACACACAGTGAAACTCGGGGCTTTTTCAGAAAAGAGCATGTGTGAGCCTCACACTCTGTTTCTGCTCAGAGTCTGATGGATCTTGATGTACCTTAGCAACTGACACAGATCAGGATGAGCAATGTCAGATCAGCTCAGCACATGCTTCATGTTAACAAGGACTCATCTGAATAAGAGCCTGACACAACCATTGCACTTTCTTAAGTCAGGGCTGACTCAAAGGCCAGCTACTTATTTATTGTCAAGGTTGCTTAAAACTGGGGAAGGAGATTAATTTTCAGTCCTACCACAATGCTAAGTAATGCAGAGGAGAAATGTGATTATCAGCAAGAGGCCAATTTCATTTTCTTTTAACCATTATCAAACTACAGAAGATGCTGGCTTTGAAATGAACTGAGGTGAAAATGCTTGGCAGGTAGTTTATTTCCAGTTCTCTTCCAAAGCCTAAAATAATTATATATACAAATCAGAAAGTTTTATTTCCATAGGTCTGAAACCCACAAATTCTATCCCTTTTCTTCCTCATATGAAAAGAGATGCACCATAGACCAGAACATACAGCAGATGACGACTCAGCACTTCTCAAAAAGTCTCTGCCACAATTAGTGGTTTTTGCTTCTTTGCTGGAGTAGTGGTCTAGTTGCACTTTTTCCCAGGCAGTGATCTCAATGCTAGAAGCTGACTAGCATAAGAAGCCATATACCTTTCTCCTTGTGAGTCAGATTCTAAAAAATACAGTAAAAAAAATTGCAAGAAATAAATGTAGCTGGTAAGAGGAAACAAGTAAGAGGTTATGGAAACAAGTTTACTTGGGTACAGTTTTCTGGCAATGGGAATACAGGCAATAGGTCAGTATTTTCCATTAATAATTGTACAAAACATAAGTTTTGGGTAGAAGACCAGTTTTTTAAAAATTAATTTATTTATTTAATTTTTGCATAGCTAGAGCTTGGATCCCTTGGTTATTTCATGGTAGTTCCCATAGTATATTCTTTGTCCAAAAGGAACACGTTTGGCCTGACTGCCCCTAGGTCTGTCCATCCTCAGCTCTGCACTGCAAACAATTGACCACAGAGGAATAGGATGTCAAATAATTGATTTCTCAGAGCTTGTGTAGCCTCAAACAGGTTTAGAGTGTGCTGAAGCAAGACCGAGTTTAAGGCTGTCCCTAATTCTGCAGCTCAAGTCAAGATGAGAAGCCGCTTTGAGCATGTACAAACATACGGCTCTGCAAGCAGCCAAACATGTAGGGACTTATAGCTGAGGCCTTGAAGAACATGCTCAGTATCATTCTCCACCTGTGTTGGACACTGTGGTACAACTTCTGTTGTCTGGGCATTTTCACTTCCTTTCAAAACTGAATAAACAGTAGGATTTCCCTAAACCAGCATTCCTTTGGAAAAAATCTGATTTCTTAAAACACTAAATACAAAACATATTAACATTCTGTCTCCAAGAGCAATGAATTCTGTGACTGATTTCCATTGTCTCCAGGAAAACATGACAGTCAGTTCTAAAAATTTCACAAAGGAAAAAGTGATAGATTTTCTGACAAAGCAACTATTTTAAAATTTACCTGTTGATTTAGCAAAGTCCTTCAAAGCGTTCAGTTAAAATCTCTGTGGCTATTTTCTTAAAAAAAAAAAAAAAGTAATAAAAAAACCATAAAAATCACAATACCAACACAAAACTGTAAGTGTTGTTGCATTCACTAGCAACACCATTACAGGGTTCTCTAACAGTACTTGTACCAGTGACCTAAAGGTACATCAGCTCAAGTTTGTCTTTGTTATTCTACACAGCAGAAGAATGCTAAAGATTCATCTAAGGAAGCATTTCTGTGTCTATTGCTTAAAGGTGTTACAGCTCTTAGTATCCCTAGCCTCTTTTTCAGCTATTAATGATTTCAGTAAAACATGAAAAAAAATCTGTAAGAGCCCAAGGCTCTTGTGATTGAGAGAAATTTTGTTCATGTATGAATTAAATATACATGTAGTTTTTAAATTCAATTTAAGCCTGAAAATCTAACCTTGGGGGTTTGAAATAATGGGACATTAACTTCTCCGCCTTTTACAAACTACCATGAAACATAAGTAAATGACAAAGATGAATAAAATCAGAATCATGTTTTATAGTTGGTATTTTTCAAAAATAACATTATTGCCATTGAAAACCTAAGTGAAATGAATTCAGTCATTTCAGCTTAGTCCCTGGTGGACAATAGTCCACATTTCAAAAGCATCACACATAATTTGGCAAAATTGGCAGCTTCGTCTCAGATGTGGCTTAGAGCTGAGTAAGCATGCAATTCCCCCAGTGAGAGTGCCCCTTTCCTTCAGGGTTAAGGTCAATGACTAGTCACTGTAGGTAGAAAGGCTGAAATTGTCTGCTTGTATTCATCTCAACTACAGACACAGAATTTCAGCTACAGCCTTCCAGTGCCAACAAATATATTATACTCCTCCCTTAAATATACATCCACCTTCACTCTCTTCCACTCTCCAAACTTCTCTTTCCAGGACAGAGAGCCCTTCAGTCAGCTTTATAATCCTCATCTTCCCCCTCTCCCCTTCCATAGTCATATTTCACCTTATACTAGATTTAAAAGATTGCCCATTCTTGACCCAGAATACAGCTGGGCAATATACTAGTTTAATAGCAGAAAAACAGGGGCATCAATGGAGATTATAGAAAATCAAATTGAACAGGTGTCAGGAAGCACATCAGGCACTGTAAATGTGAGGGAAGCCCATCAGACAAGGTTATGGAGGTGAAAAAAACAGAACACGTTAAAAAAGCAGAGCAAGAACAAGAAAACAGGACCTGCCCCAGCTGCCAGGGACATTGGGATGCATTGGGAAAGCTATTCTGTGCTACCCTTCAAGGTGACAATGAAATCTACTGGATTACACGATTATAAAATAAGACGAAAGTGTTACAATAAGATACTAATTTTACAAAAAATACTTTCAAAACATCTCATTAAAAGTTAATGGAGATTTATGTCCAGTCCTTAAAGTATCAAGACATCTTAGATTTCACAGGAATTGTCCACTGAGTGTAACCTACAGAAGGCCAGATTTCTTTAAAAGGTATTCAGACATTTGACACAGTAGATTGTTCTCAGTGAGATTTTTAGAAGAGCCTAGACATGTAATTCCATTAGTGACAAAGTTTTGAAAAGCCTGCTATCATCTTATCAGCATTCTTGGCATTATAAGTAACTTTATGAATCTGGCTTAGACCGGAGATTTTTCTGCCTTTATTGCTACATCTAAGAAAAATAGCAGAATCAGTTTTAAATACTAGAAGGACACAAGAACTTCTGCATCCTGCAGATAAGGCAACTCCATTCATTAAAATTGTATCACAGTAGGACAAGTTTTGCTTTCCTTTATCCTAGAAAGTCAAATTTAACTGGAAGAGTTGTTGTTTTAGGTCTTGAGAAAGAAACAAAAGCTTTGCTCTATCTTTTGAGGTTACTGAAAGTAGTATTTAACTCACAAGGTAGCTTTTTTCCTAAGGTTGCCAAATCACACATTATTGTATAGAACTTTCTGTTAATACTTGTCATGCTTTATAAAAGAACATGCAATACATATGAGACTATTTTGTTCAATCTGTGTCAAGAACTGTATTAATACACATATATGACAGACAAATAATTTGAAAGTTGCTTTAACAAGAAACAATACCATAGCTACATAGCTTTAAAAATTTTATTCTGAGCTGAGAGTGAGCAGGGCCAGGGCATCCCTCTGCCTTCACAGATCAGATTTTTCTGATCTGTTTAGACAGCCCTATGTTTATTTTAGACCGTACATTTGTACCTGGAATCCACAGCAAAGAACTGTTGCTTTCAGTGAAGTTCAGACACAAGAGTTTAGAAGGGTTCCGTGGCACTGGGCACAAAATAAGACAAACTGAAAATAATGTTAATTTGTCTACATGCAATTAAAAACATTCAGATCATAATTCTGCTTGGAAAAGTATTGCCTGTTATCAGCCACTACAATATTATTATTACTGAAAAGGCATTTTAGTTTCTTCACTTACTGAGCAACACAGTGTGCACGCTCCTCATTTCTACTGCATACAGTCAACTGCCCTTGACCATGACTCAGCCAGTTTTAACCACAACAGCAGTTCAACAAAATATGTATGTAGCTAGTTTGATGTTTCAGACTAGTGAGAAAGAAAATTAAAGGAAAAGGAAAAATAACGCTACAGTTGCAAACTTTTTATTTGAAGTAAAAATGTTTTGAAGTTACTAGCAAAAGTTTACCTTAATTGAAGATGTAAAGTCAAGTAGTGTGCAACTCAGACCTCAGTAGGCAGTGATGGTGCAGAGAATACCAGCGTTTAAGCGCACTACATTATCCCAGTACCTTTCCCTTTCTACCTGATTTCAGACAAAACTAGATTCTTGCTAGAAATGAGACTTGACAAAACCAGGATGTCTGGCAGATCTCAGAGACTAGCATGAAGAAAAAGATTCTCAGGAACCTGTTACTCCCTTTCAGGTTCAAAATGTGCAAATATACCTGTTTACTATCACAAGGTTGAATGTTGCTATGAAGCCACCTTGCCCATCATTCTGATCATTACTTCCAGCTTGTAATTGCTTGAAAAAAGCCAGACCAGCTCATCTTTAATTGGAATAAAGAGTTAATCTTTTATACAAAGGACCCAGCTGTGCCTTTGTATGTGTTTGAATGTGTAAAGGGCTTTTGGCAGTTTATAGTGTGTGTGGTGTTAGCAGGATTTACCTCATTAGCAAACCATAAAGGCTATGCTGACACTGTACTCTGCATAAAATACATGAGGCCAGCCTACACCCTGTGGACATGTACAGCATAACTACATAATAAACAGGCATTTATTAACAATTTTATCTGTCATACATGCAGAAGGAGAGGGTGAGAAGTCAAAAGCTGTCATATGTTGCAACTAAAGAGGCATAATTAAAATGATAAGTGTCATGTGATTATAACTCTTGAAGAATTAATCTAGCATGAAACAACAATGGTATAAATACAACAGCACATGTTCCAAAAATTAATTTCACATAATAGGCAGCTGATGTAAACACTTAGACCCAATTATGTATGGTCATACAAGAGCAGCTGATGCATGGAAAATCCCTTCTACAGTGTACACTAGAATAATCCCATTATAAATGAATGAATAGAAAGACTGCTTTAAACTCTTCCCACTAGTGTTTATTTATAGACAAATTAGAATTTATGGAAATATTACTTAGCTTTAACTTCTTCACTAATTTGTTTTCAAGGTTTGTCTTTTCAAATCAGATACTGCTTCTTCAGTATCTCAGACCATTAGCTATTCTGCAGAAGCAGGATGTGTGATGACAGCAGTTAGAACCAATAGATTCATCTGACCTCAATTTTAAATAATTTTAGCTGTTTAATTTAATAATTTCTACTTTACTCAAATAGAACTTGATTCCCAGTATTGTTCTATCTGATTCTCCCTCTGGAGTTAAAAGAAATAAAATACTGCATACTGAAGAGATTAGAACTGAAGAGATTTATCCTATGACATTCATTGGTTGTTATCTTGAATATTTTGGCCTTACTTATATTAATATTAATACCCTGATTAACAGTTTTCTCATAGTGAAACTGAATAGTTTACACACAAATAAGGCATGTTGGTGTTTCAATTTACACTGGTCATACTCACTTGAGCTTTGCTCTGTTTGTCTATTGACCTCAACCCTCAGTGCATGCAATACAATGTCACATCCCAAGTTTCAGCTTGAGAGTACAACATGCATCCAAAATTTTAAACCTGGAAGCACTTACAAGAATTCAGATGCACACAGATTACCTCCTGGCAATGACAGAAATAAACTTATTCCAGAGAGCAACAGTATTTATCAATTAAGTTTTGGCCCCGAAATCACTTCAGATGCTTGTAAATTCAATCTGAATGACCTAGTACATGTTTCAGTAGCCTTTTCTTCTCTTTCAATTATGTAACTTTTAGATACAAAGTTGTGAACGTATCTACTGCCATCACCGACCAATGGAACTTCATATGTTTCTGCTTAGAAAAGCTAGAAGCAATTTTAGTTCACTGTGTCTCTAGAGTCAGTATACTAAATGAGGAAAAACAATGGAAGTATTATAGCACTGTGATGAGAAAACAATGTTATCTACTGCCTGGAATTAATGCTGAATTGTAAACCAACAGTATTCTGGGTGCCATGCTAAGCAAAACAAATTCAGAGGTAGAAGCAGACACAGAATTATACTTTTATGTGATCAGCTGCGTGGCTATCTGACAAAAAAAATAAAAAGAACAAAGTCTTCAGCAGACAAAAGAAATGTATGATGTGTCTCCAAAAGTTCACTTGCAATATATGCTAGTTTTTTTACTTGGGTAAGTATTTTATTATGCTGAAGAATGAGAAGGAATACATGAAGTTCATGAAACTCATTACTAATACAGTTCTTATGGAATAAAGATGCGCCTGGACTTTAATAGAACACCAAGAGGTGGCCAAGATTTTAACAGCAAATAATAGTAGTTCAGGAGAAAAATTGTATTATGGAAGCCATTAGCCAAGGACAGAGTTAAAAGTCCTTTTTGGGAAATTAAATAATGTGTTATGTCTGGAAAACACAATGTTTGGTGGGCATCTAATGAATTTCCAGGTGGAAACTGCAGCCAGGATCCATGTGTGCTTTCACCTGTTACCTAAGGAGAGCTAACCCTTAAAGTTTCACAAGGAGGAAGCAATAGCCATTGCACCAGGGGTTCACCACACCACAGGAAAGTGGCTTACTGCTTTAGGGACTGGTGGATTGAGAGTGAAAGGAGCAAAATGAAATAAACTACCAAAATACCACAGCTTTGTTTTTTCAACGCATATATTTCCTATTAATCAGAACAGGAACAAAACATCTCGGGGGAAAAATAAAAACCCATGGAAGAAAACTAAAATTAGAGAAGACCAAATACTAATCACTTACCTGAAACGGGAAAGGAGAGCTTATCTTTAAAGTTAATGCATTTAGCCAAATTTTGAAATTTCACTTCACATTTAATTCCAGCCATTTGCAAACTATAGATTAAGGTTCTGAAACCATTGTCACAGGCAAATGATAAAATACTACTTTAAGAGACTACTAGTTACAAAACCAGCCTTGCTTCAAGAAGGCAACCGTTAGCACTACCTTCCTTCTCTTGGGAAAACATCCTACAAACGTCACTCACCTCCTTTATAAAAGTGTTCCAACATACTGCCTCTGACAAACTGTGCAAGTTACTCCAAAGCAAGAAGCCACACATAAGGTCTATCCTCCAGCAAAAGGTGTTCAGAGAAGAAGCCGTTTAAGACTTCATTTTTCCGCAGAGCAGGCTAGAACACCCCAGACAGCTCAGTAGCAGGACTGGGCTCCACAGCCTCATAAAACATGGGATAGGCCAGAGGATTGCTCTAATATATTCCAAATGGATTTGCACCTTGGCGCTTATTCCAACAGGAAGCGATTATTGGACTTTTGTTAATGTCATTTCTCTGTCTCACCTGAACATGCCTTTAAAGAGTACACCTCTACAAGGGCTTGTGTACCAATACAGTTTACAGTCCATGAACTCATCTTAACACAGGAATAGAACTTTCTCATGAGTGGGATGAGAAAATTCACTTCAGACAAGTATCCATCCCAAGTCCTTCGGTTTTCAGCTAGTTCTAGTTCAATAGACTCAGAATAGTCCATTATGAAAAGACAAAGAATTTTTCCTATTCTACTCTGACCTACTCAGGATGTAATGTATGTGATGGTGCACTGAATGGCTGTGTATGCATGGTGCATACAAGTGACCTGGCTATTGTTTTGATCATTTAGCACTTCATCTACAAATCTAAGGAGAAACTGCATATAGGCTTTCCTGAATGAAATCTTATCCTTCTCAAACAAGGACACACATTTGGGCCTGGAAGTAGTAACAGCTGTAACTAAGTGAATGTTATTAAGAAAGGAAATAACGAATTGGGAAGTATTTGAAGTTCTGACCTCTCACCTCTAGCACTATGATTCGAGCTAACCCTGAAGACCTGACTATGATCTATCAATGATTTCTGGTTTAGATGCCCAATAGTTAATTTGTTTCACACTGAGAGAAGCTGCTTGATATGGTTTAAAAAGTAGGCTATTAGTAATGGCACATTAACTATTTGTGCAAAATCATACACACAAGCTTGCCTCAAGCATAGAATAAAATAGCAATATATATGCATATTACCAGATTCTGGAAACACTAAATTAAAAAACAAATTTGAATTTTCAAACTAGGAGCTCTACTAAATTATTTTAATCTCAGTAGAAAAGTCTTGAGTGAATAGCCAACGGAATATTACTGGACTTCATGCAATTAAGATTAAAACAAGATCTGATGAATTTACAAGTAGTGGACATTTCAAAGGCCACTTTAACATATATTTCAAAAATATTGCTCTATTAGAGCTGCATTTATTCAAAAGGGTGACATTACTCAGTATTAATGAAATATAGAAGACACCTGAGGATGGATATACCTAATTTTAAATGAAATATTTTTTTTTAATGTTTTCATGGATAATAAAGAACATTCCCTTTGAGTAAGGAAAACTTCTAAGGAGCAAGGGGTTAGGGGAGGATCCTTTAGTGATGTTATAAAATCCTCGCAGCACTGAAGTGATAGTAAGTAATACATGTTCCCTTCTTTCTAAATAACTGTAGAAAGGCTACACACCAAAGCTTTATATTAATGTATATTTATTCAACCTGATCTGCATTTAAACTCAACAGATTTTCTTCCTTGCTATTCCTCCAATTTTGGTGCCAAGTAAATATTTAAACTTTTCTTTGTCTACATCATACAAAATTCATAAAAGATCTACATACAGTAGACAAGATGAAGGGATAATGTTTTATCAGCATTTTCCTCATTCTAACTGTTGCTTAAGAACAATTCTGAGATAACAAGGAAAGGTTATTACACTTGGACAACCTTAATTCTTCATGGAAAGATGCAGCCAGCCATCTGCTGCTTCCAAGGTCTGCAGATCAAGAAGCCTTGCAACTGTGCCAGAGGCAGGAGATATCCCTTCTAGGTCTGTGAAAAAACCTTGCCATGACACAACCCCTTCTCAACAGCAGTGAATCAGTGGGACCGAGTGTCACTGCTGTGAACCCCCAGTGGTCACTTCACTAGCATGTCTGTGTCCAGGCTGTACTCTCACATTTTAAAACAGAGTAAATTTGATTTTCTTTTTAATGCCATGGGTTTAACGATAAGTTAACAGATTAAAGGTTATGACATGTTTAAGTTTAGCATGCATTCACATGGTTGAATGTGCAGTGCATAGCATGACAGCTGGGAAGGGAATGTTACAGGATCTGTTTTCCTACAATTTTATGGGTTGTTACAAGGAAAGCAGGTGGCAGGTTGGAAGCCCAAATATGATACGCAGGCACAAATCTTGGCCAAGTGTCCAAGAATCAACAAGTTAACACTATGGAGAAACATGGACATACTGGAGATAGTCCAAAGAAGGGCCATGGAGATGCTTTAGGGATTACAGCATCTCTCCTTTGAGTGATCCTACCAATATATATAAATACCATAAGGGAGAATGCAAACATGACTGAGCCAGGCTCTTTCCAGTGGTGCCCAGTGACAGTACAAGAAGCGATGGGCACAAACGGAAACGCAGAAGGTTCTGTCTGAACATAAGGAAACACTTTCTTACTGTGAGTGTGACCAAGCACTGTCACAAACTGCCCAAGGAGGTTATGGAATCTCCATTCTTGGAGATTCAAAAGTCATCTGGACATTTTCCTGGACAACTGACTCTAGGTGCCCCTGTTTGAGCAGGAAGGTTCAACCAGATGACCTCCAGAGGTCCATTCCAACTTCAACAAGTCTGTGATTCTAAGTAATATACAAAATTATTAAGCAAGTTTTAAGCTTATATTAAGAATTCAGTTCTCAGGAACTGAATCTTACACACTTGATGCCAGATGCAGAAATCGCTTATCCAGTGAGGCATTGCAAGTTTATCTATACAACCTCCTAGAGTTTTCCGATACCATTTCCAATCTGAGTACACAAAGAACAGACATCATTCACTAAGTAGAAAAAGATTTAATTGTGGTTTTCCTGAAAGCTCTCAGCTGGAATCAGTAGGTATTTCTGAGAACATCAGAGCTAAAGGGTCAGCCTTCTTGATTTCCCCTTACCATAGATTTCCTACACACACACAGGAAACTTTTTTTGCTAAGTTTATACAGTGTGAACTCTGTCAGTGCACCAGCTGAAATCACAGAATCAATATGTCAGAAAAGATCTTTAAGATCATCAAGTCCAACCATTATTTAACTCTACAAGGGCAAATGACCGGTGCAGTATGGGAAAGCAGAGCTGTCTATCCTTTTGCCTGTGGAGCTACCACAGCTGTTTTTGTGTTGTGTGGGGTTGGATTTTTTTGTTTGTCTGTTTTCTTTTGTTGGTTTGTGGGGGTTTTTTTGTTAGTTTGGTTTTTTCCCTCCACCAGCAGCAACACTGTTGAGAATGGTAAGAAAACAGAAAATTTCTTACTCCCTTACACTTTTGCACCAGTACATATTACCCTCTGTACCGTATCACTCAAAAGCAAACAAACTTGGGAATGTCAAACTTCCATGTATAACACAAAGGAAAAGGGAGAATATAAGTTTTTGGGGTTTTGGGTTTTTTTGTGTTTTTTTTTTAACTGGCTAACATCAAATAAAAATTACCACAAGATTAGAGAATTTGGATCTGAATTGACTGAAGTCACAAAAAGAACCTGTGATACTTAAACCTGTGTATTCCTGAGGTTTCCTCTAACCCTTACAGATGTCTTGTAAAGAGGATTTGGAACGTGTTGCTGTATTCTCATTGTTGTTTGAAACAAAAAGGCGTAAGTGAACCTCCCTTTTGAAGTACATGAAATGTCACATTGCAACAGATTAAAGAAAACAATTGCTGCATACAACAAAAAGAAACAGATTCATCTTTGAATATTGGGTCAGAAATTGTGATCTGAGCCACAAGCACAGGATTCCTCACGATTCCAAAATTAACAGCAGCTAGTGAAAGTGTTGCAATTAAGTGCTTCCCTAAACCACGACAAAGCACTTCAACAGCATCTTCTTGTAGACTTGGATAAGAACTAAATAAAATCTCTCCATTTGGTGCTGTTGCTCTGCTATGAAGTGCTGGTTATTACCATTGCTTCCTGAAGACTGGAGCAATATGAACTTCACCTAACATTCTGAGCTAGTTTAAGCCAATATTATCATTGAATGGGACCCATTGATCAACCAAGTGAAACAGTAAAAAAAAAGTAAATTGCAGCTTGAGGAAAAATTCACTTGGGAAGTTGTAAGTCTGGCTTGACCTAGCTTGGCAAAGCTGAGTTCTTTGTGCTTTGGCTGGGTTATAACTGCAGCCTGCAGAGACAAAAAAACTCCAGGCAATTGTGGCCTAGATTTGGCAGGATGCTGCAGTTAAAATAGGTTCCAGACCAAGATTTCACTTAGTGAGGTCAGTAACGGAAGTTTGACCTGGCTTGAGTAGACAGAGCCAATGACAGGGTTTGATGTAGTTATGTGTTCAGAAAAAAACCTACTTAATTACAGCCTTGCCAGTAGCTTGCCTTTCTAATGTAGATTGTTTGCCTTACCTCTCTCACCTTTTAGTTTACCAGACTTTCATGGAGTAGAATAATAGATGAGAGGGAAGGAGGGAAAAGGTTGTAAAGCAAAGGATGGGACTACATACCAGATGGTCCAGCAGAGCTCACAGTTATAGAAGTACCTTCTAAAACATAAGCTGTTCTTTGTAATAACCGCCTAGATCTGCCTTGCAGACAACACTGTAAAGCTTTTTGTCATACCTTTATGGTGTACAGATGGCTGGCTCCTTCAAGCAGCAGGGAAAAAGGTCTATAATAAAGCTTCACAAAGGGCTCCTTTAATGGTATGTGATAAGTATGGTGAACTACAGCTGGATTCTGGATAATGGTAGCAAGTCAGGAAACAGAAGTAATAGTTACATAGGTCAAATTATTGCATCCCTTTCTGTAGCCAAAAGTGAACTATAAGAATTCATCAGTAGCATGGATATTTCTTATTGTTTTCCTGCTGCAACTAACTTTCAAGATAACTAATAATTACCCAGAGCTGTTCTCAGGTAAAGAAGCTTATTCATATCCCACTGAAAAGGACATTAACTTCTACCAAACACCTATTTTTATACAACAGGCTCTGTATTAGAAATGGGGTTTTTTTTTCCATTTTGTATAGGTTACTATATTGTCTTTCTTACCATATCATCTAGGCAGTTTTCAATAATGTTAAGTGACACTGCTAACTAGCTACATACATGTGACGACTTTGAGCATCTCCCAGAAGAAAATTGTATATTCAACATGATTTCTTCTTTGTTCATTATTGATTCTCTTTTCCAGCGAGTTAATTTTCTATTAACATGTAGTATAAAACATTAATAATAAAGTGTTTTACCAAGATTACATCACATTAAAATCTTAGCTTTAGAAACACGCAGAAAATTCAACCACGTTTTCTAATCCTGCCCACTGTTTTAAAGGAATTCCCCCCAAATTTAACCAGCTCCTCTGAGTTAGCTGAGGTGTCCTAGATTCACCTTCAGATATTTCTTGTACTTCAACAATTGCAGTAACATCTCTACAGAGAGAAGAGTCCATTATTCACATCTACAGGATATTTAAACATTGCCAAAATTATATAAGTGGCAGCATGTGCTTGCTGCTGTACAAGAGCCCCAAGCCTATGTAAGGGGCCTAAGTCCCGCTGTCTGATTTGACATCAAGTCAAAACACTGCTGCACTGACTTAGTCCAGAAAAATATTTAAAACACACATTTCAGTTTCAAGCATTTTATTCAAATCTGAAGGCAACTAGTGACAAAAACACCCTAGAAGATTGATACAATTTGAAGCATGTTATGTATGGCTTTACTGTTCAACTTGCAAGTAATTTGTAAAGCGGGTCTGTCCTGACTATGAAACATTGTATCAGTGTGATTGGAATCAATAGTTCCTGCACTGTCATTTGTCACATATTTACAAGCCTGAAAAATAGTTCATTTTGTCCTGATCCGATAACTCAAAAGATTGAATCAGAACCCTGGAGGGATCTTCGAGTGCTATACATTTATTACTGGTCACTAGTCTTTGGTGACGCTATGCTCACCACAGTGCAGGAAGGGAAAACAACTTCAAATTAAAACAGGGGTGCTTTTGTACATGTTTCCTGCTCAAATATATTTAAAACCTATTGGTAAATTCTATCTATAGTGATTTATTGTAGTGAAGTTAAACCCCCTTATTTATATTGTAATTTTCTTTTCAGTTTTAACTGCCCTTTTAAGAGGGGCTTACAGAATTTTTTCCCCACCTTTTTAAAGACATTCCAACTATTGCAACAGTTTTAAGGAACAATCCTGAGCCATGGAATAAGTCAAACTCATTTACATTTTCTCTTTAAACTTCCTTTCCTCCCTTCAAATCTACTTTTGTGGAAACAAAAACTTAATTTAAGACCTTCTTTCCTGAAATATTTTTTACTGCAAACTGTACATCTCTTCCTAATGCTGTACTCTGAAAGCATGGCCCAGCAACTGAATTTCCATTATGTTCCCAAGACCAAAAGACTTATAACCTTAAAGCAGACTGTAGTCCAAGCTAGCTGTTCTTTGCCATGAGGTAGCACTCACTTTCCCATACAAACATACTTAGATTCACAGACCATCTCCATGAACTGCCAGGATCTCTACACTGGAACTCTGAATGGCAGGCAGAGAGATTCTGCAACAATCCTAGGTTAAAAAAATGAAGCCCAGTACCCTCTGGGATATCTTGTCATCCTCCTGCTGTTCAGCCTGGAACTCACCCTCTGCCTTCCTCTAGTCCCTAGAACAGGAGCAATTGGCAAGTGATGCCCCTTACAGATGGGGACAGAGCTTCCCACAAGCTCCCACATTTAACCAGATAAACCAGCACTGAGGAAGCAGGACTATTTCCCCCAGTCCTCTCTCACACTGCATATTTGGCAAAATACTGAATACTTGGCAATAAAGCCCTTAGCATGGTCAATAATGTGAATACCAAGGTTATCAAAGTATGAAAGGCAATACAGAGAGCCTGTGCTCCATCACTAGATATACATGTGGTCTGCATATGCACATATGGCCTAGGGTGCAAACCCTTCACTGTTAAGTAGTTTGCTGGTATTTCACATCATCTGCTAAAACCGTTATTACGTTTCAATGAGATTTAGCAACTTGAGTATAATGCAACAAGCCAAAGTGTCACATGTACCTAGTCAAAATGTAGAGCACTAGCTCTTGGATCAGATCTAAAATAAAGTCCAGCTCTTTATATCAACAAAGAATTCAGTCACAATTTCAAAAGTGTCAGAGTCACTTTGCAGGGTAGATAACTTAAGACTGTAAAAGAACCTCAGTTACAATAATTCTCTTTCTCAGCTAATGTGTCACACAAGCATGAAACAAAGTAAGAAGCTGGATTAACAGAACCAAAAATACAATTTCAGGAGCAAAAGGAAAATGTTACTTCATTTCTGACTCACAGTCTACAGAAAATGAAGCAACAATTCCAGTGGTGCCTCTGCAGGAAAAAAACCCCAAACAAATACACACAACCCTCTGATTATCAATATGAGACAAGACTCCCTCACAGCCACTACTAGTGCCCTGCTCTTACACCAGGAGAGAAACCAGCCCTCCATTTTTCAGGCTATAACTGTTAGGATACATTGACAACTGTGGTACATTTTAAACATTGCCTTAAAAAGGTATGTAGCAATCACCCTGTTTTTCAATTTTTCTTTGTTGCAATCAAAGGGTACATGAGGCTACATAACATTTTTACAGTATACTATATCCTTGTAGTAGTGTTTTGAGTGCAAAAAGGAAAAAGCAAGGAGAATTTGAAAGCTAAACAAACGAGACAACATCCCTGACTGCTCACGCAAATTTCATTCACTTTGCATTTTCACAGACATAAAAGGACTCTTCAGAGATGGGGGGGAGGGCACTGAGCAAAACAAAAGGAGTCAGAAGAAACAAACTTATGACCAAAGAAAGGGTGGAAAGAAGCCAGTGAACCCTTGAGCCCTTATCAAGTAGGGCAGACCATCCCAGCCTTGGAAGGGAGGAGAGGAAGTGGCAAACCCAATTTTACTAAATATTTTCATTTTACTTCCTTTTCCTTCCCATGAGAATAGGAGAGGGTGCACCCCTCCACATCCTCCTCCCTCAGCATTTCACCTTGCCTTGGCACTGTTTATTCTCTCCCCAAAATATCCCTCTCGATTGGATCTTAATATTTTTCATACAAAGCCCAGAATTTACTCCATCCCCAGCCTTGACACAGGGCTTCCCTTTTCTCAGCAACATAGTCAGACAAATGCCAGCGCTACACGGGCACCAACTCCTTCCTACTTTCTTCAAAATAGTTACCAGCTCTCTATTTGCAGCTGCCTTTTTCCTCTTACCTTTACTGTTTTCATCTCTAGACTTAGTGGTTAGTAGATTAAATTTCTCTTGCCACATATATTAAATCTCTCTCCTTTATGATGGCCTTTTATCTCCAAGCACATGTGCTTGCCCATCTCCCTCCCCCAAAAATTCAGACACTACTACTTTTTCTTACAGTCCCTTCTATTTTTATTTTTATTTTTTTGACTAATTTCAAACAAGCATCTCTCCCTCCACCCCCTGAGGCCAACTGTATCGTGAAGCTTTCTCCTTTTGCTTGCTCAAGAAGCAATAGAGCAGGTCCCAGAAAAAAAGGTGGGATGGCTGTTACCAAGCTGAACTGAGTTATAAGAGTTCTCAGATGCTAAGATGCTTCTAGCTCAATAGGTAAAAGTGCCATTTTCAAGCACCAAAATCCTTATATTCCTGTTATGTAAAGCCTCTGCCATGCTTTTGTATTTTACACTGACAACACTGATTTCTTAAAAAAAAACCCAAACACATTACATCCACATTATAAGTAATTCCTATTACAGTTGAAGTAAGAATGGAGTGCCAGGATAGGATCTATTTATTATTTAGAAACCAGATGACCAGGGTTTCTCTTTCAAGTCTGATTTTATGCAGTCTCAGGCAACCAGGTAATAGCCTGCAGGCCACAGAGTGCTTCTCAATACTGTGCAACCAGAGGTAGACATAAGGAACAAATTCAGAGTTAACAGGTCACAGAAAGAGAATAGAATAGATGAAGGACATTTACAGAGCTGTGAGTTTGTCAAAGTTAATTTTATCCTTGCAGTGATGTTCAGGGACCAAAATCGAACCCAGCAGTCCTTGTTCTGCCTATTTCCATGCCCTTTCAAATCACATTTGTGCATATCCCCTTGTATCACTTGTCATTTGTCAGAAACATTAAAAGGGTTTAGAGCCTATAAGCTTTTCTTAATCATCACTCGTGTTAATCCGCACACTTCCTAATTCTTCATCTGTTATCCTTAAACATGTGATGCAGTTTAAGTAAATCTCCACCATCTTCATTTGTAAAACCAGATGCAAAACAGTTAATATGTCTGTTTAATATCTTAACTTTTAATCAGTAATACAGCATCAACCCCTAAGAAGATCAAGTTTTTAAAATATTTGTTTTCTGATTTTACAGCAAACAAGAACTCTAGTAACAGGTGAAATGCCTTACTTTAATTATACCCCATGGCTTCTGAGTTTCCCTAGCCTTTGCTTTTCATAAACAAACATACAAGGAAGCAAAATAAAGAAACTTAAGTATGAGAATGGCACTGAAGGTAGAGATGTAGTAACAAAGTGTTGCTCCCTATATTTCCACTACAATCCCTATATTATTACGTATTTTCTGTCATTCGTTGCCTCACTGCTTATAGATTTTCATCATGGAGCTGTATTCTCCTTGAAACCCTTTGATTATATGAACTGAAGCAGAGACAAGAACCTGTGTGTCAACCACTCTCCTCAGGCCAGCAGGTACCACACGCCACTCTAGCTTTCAAGTGTCCTTATGCAGTCTGCTGTGGAAAGGCATAAGATGCCCTTTATCTGTCCTCCTTTGTCAGTGTAGCTCCTTGAAGTATTTCTTTTTCTGTCCCAGAATCATTATGGCCCCTATTGCAACCTCATAGGTTACATAGAGAGCTCTGTCTGCAGGTCAGAGGAGACAAGAGGCTGCTGCTCAGTTCAGTCACAATGTTCTCACAGGGAGATGAATAGTCTGGGCCATCATGAGGCCCTATTGCCTAGCAAGAGCAAGCAGGCAACACTGCAGTTTGCACAGTCCTCCAGAGCAAGTCTGTTTGTTTATTCACTTAAGGGCACAACGGCCGCCCCTCACTCTGGGAAACCATCAAGGCAGGATCCACATGGTTGCAGCAGAATCACCACAGCACCAAGCAGCTCCATGCTGTGCACACAAGTCATTTTTCCATAGTATAAACCAGCTCATAGAGGCCACTCTTGGTCAGCCATCCCCTAGCAGTGTGGCAGCACCTCCACCCTCACAGATTTTGGTAACCTTGGGGGCACCACAACCCTTCTCACCTCTGCCCCCGCAGATGGGGACTCCTCCTTGTAGCCTCCAGCCAGGTGCTCCGGAGGAGGACTGACAAGGCCCATTAGCTCATTTGCACGTCCTAACAACTTTTGCAGGAACAGGATGTTACTCTAACATTGCCTGAGGGAAAGAGGTTCCTGTGGGTGAGAATGTTTGGGGTTTTCTGCCACAGTTCAGGCAGCATTTGATGCTGTGCTTACATACACTTTCTTAAAATCAGTGGTGAGAGCAAGCCCACCCAACCCTAGCGTTTGGATTTTGAGTGCCTTTCCATCCCACCCACCCCACCTGAGTTGATTTGAGGCCTGTGCACCACACGCCAGGTGGGCACCAGACCTATGCACTTCACTGCTGTGGGTTGAATGTTTTGTCCCTCTCCGGCAAGGCCAAGGCTGCACGTGGAGGCAGGCTGAGGGTGGAAGGCAGTCAGCGGTTGGCTTGCTGGGGCTGGGCGGGAGCCCTGCACCTGTAGGGCAGGGCCAGGCTGCTGAGGAGCTGCAGGGCCCCTGCCCAGTCAGAGCTGGGAGGCGATGGCCCTGGCTAGGGATGCTTGGTGCTGCTGAGGCCCTATAGTGCCTTGACACTGATGTGCCCAAACCTCAGTTCTCAGGCCTTCTGCAGGACCTCGTGGCTTGTTCTGGGGTGGATGTGGGCCTCGGAGAGAGCACAGGTCTTGGCTGTGTCACCCCAGTAATCTCCAGCTGTGCCTATAGGTGAGGTTGATCTGCATTTAGCAAACACTGGCCATCTCTGTAAGGTATACTTTATTCTTTTATGATATAAACTTTTCTATTCCACCTTTCTTGAGAGCATGAATTTCTTTAAGGCACTATTTGTTCGCAAAACCTTTATAAAAATTGCTGAAGATGGCTGCTAATATTCTCTTTGCACATTCAGAAATAATTTCCTTTTCCATAGATTCTTGTGTCTTACTTGGGATCACTCAATAGTAAACTAAGCAAGTAGAAAAGAACATAAGATTTGTCTGAAATGGCCAAGAAACATGGGGGTTCTTGACATGAGATGTAATCTAATAGAGATGCATACATACACATACAAACATATGCTTCCCCCATAGGAAAATGTCATCAGTTCTTGACACAGGAAATTAATATTAATACTGTTGATTTCAGATAGCTCTCAGAGATATTATAGACATAGAAATCACCTTGGGTTTGGTTTTTTGGGGTTTTTTTATTTGTTTGATTGAGTTTGGGTTATTTTGTTTGTTTGGTTTGGTTTTTTTGTTTGTTGGTTTTTTGTTTGTGTGGTTTTGTTTTTTGTTGTTGTTTTGTTGTGAGTTGTTGTTTTTTTCCCAGTTGAAATCTGTATTCACTAGTGTCTGATCTGGTGTTTTGGACAGGAGGTGCTTGCACTGGAGGAATAGACTTGCTATGATCTCCCATGGCACTGATGTATCTGCATAAAACTTAATTCTGTGGAGAAGGAGAATGCTCACCTAATTCACCAAATCACAAATAGTTGACAGGTCTTAACAATAGCAACCATATAGCCAGACAGCCAGAAATTTGACACCTCCAAGAAAGCTAACACCAACGTGTAAGATATATTACTAACATCAGTGCTTTCTCTCAGTGTGAACCATTTTCATTTACTAGCTCTAACCATGATTTCCTCTTCTTCATATATGTGAAAAATTTTACAGAATATTAAATAATATCAAAAGCAGTGGCATCACTGCACCCTCCCCATGCTCAGTCTGGGAGGAGAGGAAGTTTTTGACTAGGCTGGGATGCTGAGACAAGGTTGTGACCACTCCATCAGTCCATTGCAATCCTTCCTGACTTTAGATTCTGGTCACAGGCAGACCCTCAAGGGTGCCAGCAAAGGGGTATTTTGTTTGCACCTACTGAACCTCCATTATTTTCTTGTGACCACAGTGATAAAGCTGTGATCACTGTCATCATGGTGTAATTAAAATTGGCATGATACATGCTACAGGCTGTCTAGTATTTGCAGAGGTAAAGGAATGGTTTTCTTGAGGTGACCAGATAGGCTAAAACCAGTCAGGTTTTTGCAACATCAACAAAAAACAGAGCCAATGGAACTCAAAATCCTGAATGACATGTTTTAATGAGTTAAGGTCATTTTGAGTAACAAAGGCCAATGTTCACCTGGGTAGATAAGGAGCTGTGGTCAAGGATTGTTGCCACAGTGTTGAATGTTGAGATAAACCTTGACATTTGGGAAACGGGATGGGCAGCTTCAAGTTTTTGTCTACCTCAGGTCACAATATGCTATAAAGCTCTTAGTTCAACCAGAATACAGAGAACTGCTTCCTGATGAACTATAAGGAACATTTTCTATATTTATCTGCCTTCCAGACAATGCCAAGCATCATGGAAAAGCCTCACACTATATATTGCACTAGCAATTAGCAAATTCCCAATCATGGCTTCCAAACTCTGGATTTAGTTAGAGAATATAAGAAGTCCAATGGAGGAAGCATTCTTTCTTGGGTTTTGGTATCAGGGAAAGATGACCCACCACAGAGAAGGCACAGCAAAGAATTTTGCAGGTTGTTTTTGACACTGGTGTGTATATAATCCTATTCAGTTTCCATTTACCTATTAGTAAAACAGAGGTTTCCAGAGCTTTAACAGCGAGTTCTCAGAAAGGTTTTTGGTATGAAAAACTATCTAAAGGAAGTAAGCAGAAAACAGAAGAATATATGAAGAAAAAGGGGTTCATGACAATCTCCATTACAGGAGCTAAATGAAAACTGAACAAAGCTTTGTCAGCTATAAGAATTACTCTTGTGGTCACCATCTTGTATAATCTAAGCATTGCTACATTGCAACTTGAAGCAGGAAAAAGTAACTACTACCCTGTAGTAGGTAGCTTTATTAACTCCAAGATCTCAGGAGTAAGTTGTGACAGAGCCAGGATTCGCAGCAAGGCTTGCTTAGCTCCCAGGCAATGACTTTTTCTCAAGATTATGCCAGTGAAGGAAGCAAACCTGATACTTATCTTCTTGTTTCCTTCTGCTTTGCAGTCTTCTTTGGGAGTTTGCATTTCACCTTTTTTTACAGTGCTGGCAGCCTGTTAGTCAAACTGCCTTTTTGAGTCAGAACTTTGGAAATGGTGTCTGCTGCTGCTGAGACACTCTTCTCCTCACAACTATGTTAGTGGTGAAGTTGAGAGAGATCCTTGAATTGTGAAGTTGGTAATGTGAAAGAAGCCTTATATGCAGGAGTTCATGGATTAGTTTTCATGGAGAGCTCATGCATCTGCAATACTGGGGTGGTCATTAATAACACACATTATATGGTTTCTTCTGAGTAAATAAGCTAGGGTAGAGGCGAGGTGTATCTTCCCATCCATGAGGTATATCTTTCCCCTACACTCCATTTAACATTCTCCAGACACATTCAAAGGGGCTTAGCACTCCTGTTTATACACAGTTCCCCACTTTAATATTGGTCACTTGGCTATTCACCATGGTAATTTTGATACACATGGCAATGCTAAACAACATACATGTTTTAAATAGAGGCGTGCTCCTAACAGAGTTGCAGCTAGGAATTTCCAGAGAGTATGTTAACCGAATTTTTACAAGCACATATTTCAGCTGAACAAAAAATACAAGGTCAATTATCTCCTGCTTCTGAATTTCCTCAGTGTTCAAGTTAACCACTTACTGTGTGGGTCACAAATGCAGTTTCAGCATCTGGATACACCTTTGCGAGCTCTCTCCTCATGTGTATCAGACTTCAGTACGCTGATACTCAACCAACTATATCTTTCCACATTAAAGCAGATTAAACATTCTAATAACACTCTTTCCCCCAAAAATGTGTGAAGCATTTAATGAATTCATAACCATTTTAGCAAATTAATTGGAAAGGGAAAAAAAAAAGGTTTTGTAACAATGGAAATGTTAAAAAATCCTGAAAGCTAAATACTTGAGTTTAGATCAAAAAAGAAATCTTCAACGTGCAAAAAAGTGGCAAAGGCCTGCAAATCTCCTGAATAAAAAAAGTGCTTCCACATTTTTACTAAAAAAAAGGTCCAAACCAGTATATCTTTTTCATCACAATTTTTGTTGTGTTGTCTTCAATCTGCAGTGGTGTAACTCTTCAGTGTAGTAGCTCAGTCCTGTGCCTCTCCTAATAGGAAATGCCAAATATGCCAAATAGTGGCAATTACATAATGACTTTGTGATATGGACCACTGCCCATTAGGGACTAATCTTTGACAACCAACCTGATTTAATCTAGGATCTGAGGATAGATTATAAAAACCTTCCAAATACGAAGGCCTCTACTATTAACACGGTTTAATTACTACTATAAACATAAATACAGACTTAAAATCAGTTATATCTTGTTAGGGTTGATATACAGGATGCAAAATACCTTGAATATAATGACTATTGGCTTAAACTTGCCAAAAAACCTAACTGACTCTTAAAATTTTTGTTATATTTAGTATCCAATGGAAAGTTAATAAAAAAAAACCCACGTAAGTTGGCAAGATATTTACTACTTGCCCTCTTTATTCAACCTGTTGTTAAAACTATAGACTTGTATTTAATTCTTTTCTCACTTTTGAAGCCACCGAGCATCCCAGAACTCAGCCATTGACTGCTAGACTGATGTTCCTCACAGAACGCACCTTGGGTTTTCTAGTTGTCGCATATGTTTAACTTAATTACAATTAATGAGTTACAGTTTACCCTAAGGGAAAACTAGCTTTTATTGACAAAGAGGTGTTTAGTGAATGGCATTCAAATTCATGACCTAGACCTCAAATTAACAGGCTGTCCATTAAGAATGCATGAGTAGCTTAAAACTGCATTTATCCATCATGATCCTTTAAGTCCTGTGTGATGTCTTAAAAAAGATAATCAAAACTATGCAACACTATAAAAAGTAGTTTTGATGGTATTTTTTTTTTTTTAGCTGCAAAATATGATTGAGTTCTAATGAATTACAGTCCATAAAGAGATTACTATGAATTAAGGTCTTACTTTTAAACCCGGTTCGTCGTCTAATGCAGCACATCTAAATACTGATTCCACTTTCCTTTATGAAAGAAAAAATGAACAACTAGGACTTCAACAAAGTAAATTATCAGATACAAACAAAGTAAATTATCAGATACACTCTTTCCTGTAAGCAGTAGAGAACTGCAAAATGTATTTGGAAGACGAAGTGTAGGCTCAAGTACAGTAAAAAGGTGAGTCAAATTTCACAGCTAAGTTAAACAGTTGAAATAACATGTCCTTGGAGAATTTCATTCTAACTACTGTACCATAAAGCTATTTTCAGATCTATTTTTTTAGACTTTAACAGGGTATAAAAGTTAAGAATATTAATTCCAAATGAAATGGGAAGATGTTTTTTATGGTATTTCAGAAACCTATATGCTCAAATAACAATGTCCAAGATTCTTTACATGATGCAGGAAAAGATACAGTCTAGTTTGGACAGTTCAGATTATGTTTAACTAACCAATGCCTGTGTCATTCATGTATTATTTTCTTATTTCAGGACTGGGTGAAACAACCTGTAGGACCACATTCAGCCTACAGAAAGCAAGGACAGCTGGAGATACCCTAAGATAACTTTCCAAACACTTTTGGATTAAACTGTTATAAACACTACATTAGGTTATTAATATGTAGATTTATATGGTTTAACAGTAACTGCAAAATCAGTGCAAAATGGCCAACCATGTGCCGTTGGTGGTTTTATCTTTTTAACCTGTGTCTAGGGCTGGCATATACTGTCAAGTTTCTCAGAAACACTTCTGAGTTTCCTAATCTTTTAAACTATTAGTTTAATACCTTATGCTATTTAGTGGTTTCTCAGAGCCACAATCTCTGACAGATTTCTGCCTGATTCTGTGTCTTATTTCTCAGTCAAATACAGCAGTAAAATACAAAAATTAAAAATGTCATTAACACAACAAAAACACCTAAGTTGATTCAAGATGCTAATATACTACGGCAAATTAATATTTCAAAGTGTTGCCGAATTTGTCCAAATTTGCCTGAATTTCCCTCAGATAATATCACAGACCTTGCTGGGGGGGTTCTTTATTTCATTATTAGAAAACTAGAGAGTTAAATGCTGTCATAAGGAAAGGCTTGCAGGGAATAGCCACAGAGCATTATTGCCACAAGTGGGAAGCACCCCTTTCCTACAGCATGATACAAAACTGCCACAAGAACAGATCCTACCTGGTTGAACTGAGAATGGCTCTGCTTTTTTTGCTTCTACTCTTTCAAAGGATTCAGGTTTATCTGATGCTGGATGCTTGTGTGTGCATGCTGGCTAGGACAGGTGTGAACAAAGGTGAGGACAGTAGGCATCACAGGGCGGTAGCATAGTGACATCTCTAAGAGTGGTGTTCTGTTTGGACAATTCCCTTGCTACAACTTATCATCTGGACAGAGCTTATCAGAGAGTCTTGACATGCCAGTTATTTATTCAGTCTGGATCAAGATATTTCTGGATTTCAGTGACAGTAGATGTACAGGTAACACAACATGCTTGATTGTGCCATGTATAAAGTGGATCCTATATTTTCAGAAAAGAAAAAAACAGTTTGGGAACCAGATGGATCTTTTCACTAGTATTGAAGTTCCTTTCAATTTAACTAATTTCAAAGAGTTTTACAATTAAAAAAAAGTTAATCATAAATCTCAAAGTATTCAAAGTTTTGAAATAAGGAAATCTGAGATGCTTGTATATCAATTGTTCAACATAAGGTATTTTTGCCCTGATATTTGTCCATAAGTATCTATAATTTTCCTTTACTTCGAAATTACTGTAAGTTAACAGCATTAACTGTTAGTTAGTTTTTGGTGACAAAATCCATGCTCGTGATGGATGAAAGTAAGAATTGAAAAACTGAGACACTTTTGAAAAAGACAGCAAAGCATAAACCCTTAGCAGCAGAATACTGTTACTATGTAGACTGACAAGTACTTTGTTAAGCCTGTGTGAATGGCATGTAATAATGATGCAGGAAAATGGAATTATAATAACCCTAGGCTAACTAGAAAGAGCCAGGCAAGAAAACAAAGCAAATTGTGTTGCACAGTATCCAAGAATTTATGTTCAGCAAAATCCTATAGCTAAGATTCGTCAAACCTTTCCCACTTTCGTTAACTGGTATTATCTCAGTTTTTATTGGCTTGTTAAAATACATTCTCTGATTTGGATATTGCAGAGTATTTGGTAAAAGAGGTGTTGGGAACAAGATTCCATTGATTCACTCATTTTTCCTACATATCTTGTTTAGAGTACTACAATTTAAAATTTGTGTGTGAATTCACACTTCATCAAAGTGTGAATTTAACAATCTGTAGAGTGCATTTTGTTTTAAGCTCATACACACACAAAGCTGCTGTCTATAATGGGGAACCATTCCAAGAAAGCTTGGGTTAACTGTTTTCTCAAGATATCCACTAAGAATCTTTAAGTGTCTGAACAGGAGCCCTTTGCTATTTAGATAGAGAGAGATAAGATTTCTTCTTTAAATATTAGCTGTCAAACTGTGTTATGTCTTATTATGTTTCATCAGATTGGCATTCAGCATGATGAGATTTAACAGCACATGCTGATAATGCACAAGCAGTGTAACATAACTTAGGAATAAAATTAAAGGGCAGTAGACTATTTTCAGCTCAGATACCTGCTTCTCAATGTTTTGAGAGAGAATACAATTAAACCACAACAGGAAATGTAATTTCCTGTTTCTGACTATTTTCAATCACCATAATATTGTCACAGTACTTTCCAGGTATGTACGTTTTGTAGTTCCCAAACCAAAAACCTGCCATTTGAGAAGGATTCTTAAGGTTACATTTTTTGGGCAAGTATATAAGGGACATTTGTCCAGTACAAATAGCATCAGCTTGAGAAGCAGCAAAAGGCAGTTTCTAAGCAGTCAACCAGCCTACAGAATCTCTCTCTTATTAAACATGCTGAGCTTATTCTCTGCATCACAGATTGTATACCTTTAAAGCCCTTTCATCAAAAAGAAAGGTTATCTCTCCACTAAGAACTTTTGAAAGTGAAGAAGAGACTGACGGCTGATTTTTATAGGTTACTCAAATCACATATCTGTAGTCAAATTCTCTCACCTAAACTTGGGTCCCGGAATTGTAAGAACTCAGTTGGACTCAATTTTTAGTACACTTCTTCCATGAAAATTTTTATTTTCTCCTAATTTTGACTGCTAATTTAACAGTGCCAGATAATTTCTTATCTCTCTCCCTTTCTCTTCTAAACCTCAATTATAGGTTGCATTCCAAAAGATATTTGTGCATGGTTGAGAATTAAAACATTGACCTTCGATAGTCTTTTTTTTCCCTCAGTGTTTTTCCAACTATCTGCTCTGTACCTGACAAATGAGGCAGTGAGGTCCCTCCATGTTCTGTTTGGGGTCTATTGGCTGAGGAACTCTTGGTCTTCCTACCTGCCTGACATCTAGGATCATGATGAATTGTCTCCAACTCTAGCCTTAGATTGTTTTTTAACATTTAATTTAGTTTCTTCCTGTGCTTGGATGAACATGGCCATGTTATGGATTTCTGCTCTAATGTACACCAGCAGGTTGGAAGAACAAGCCTCAGCAAGCTGTGGAAATAAGAGAGGCTGGATCAATAGTCAAGGTCATGACCCTGGCTCTGATTTTGTACACTGTCCTGAGATTTTCTCCCCTTAAAAGCCTCCAACTGCTTCTAATGTGGATCCAAGTGCATATTGAGAGAGAAATTATTTAACAATCAACCCCCAAAAGGGTAGGTGTAGCTGGATCCTCTTACCTTTTGCATCTTACATACAGAGCTGACAAGGAATGTTCCTCTCTGTTTTTTGTCTAAAAAAATAACTTATTTTAAATGTTGTCCTAAAGACAACCTTTTTGATAAAGAGATAGGACACGGTAAATTTTGTCATCTGGTGCTGTAAAAACATTCATTCATTCATTCATGCCATCAGAAATTAATTCAGACACCACTAGAAACAATTTCAAATAGATAGTAACTGCAATATTCCATTTGAATGAAGATGTGTAATTGTTATATAAGCTAAAGAGCAAAAAAATACTACTACAAGTATAGCTTGGTTATACGAAAGAGAAAATGCTGCCATAAAGTTTTGTGATAAAGGGACAAAGATGTTAAGTCATTTGTTGACCCTGCCTTTGTTCTGTAGATAGAGCTTTGAGTCTTCAAATATATGACCATAATGAAACAACCGACATTTGAGGAAGTAAAGGAAGGAAAGGTAGGGAAGCAAAGGGAAGGAAGGAAGGAGGGAGGGAAGGGAAGGGAAGGGAAGGGAAGGGAAGGGAAGGGAAGGGAAGGGATGAGTGTCCCCAAGGATGGTGCCTGAGGTTCCAGAGTTGGGGCCTCAGGGGTCTGAGTAGCCCCACAGGTGGGTGCTGGGGGGGCTCAGGGGGCTGGGTAGCCCCACAGATGGGGGCTGGGGGGAGAACTCGACTCCCCCTCCCCAGACTGGAGCCCCTATAGGGAGGGTTTGGGGGTGAGGGGCGTTCAAGTGGGTCCAGCAGGGGGTAGTCCTGGGGGTGCCAGAGCCTCCCTGGAGCTGGGATGGGGGTGGGGTGCTGTGAGGAAATCCCAGGGGGGGTATTTTGGTGTCCTAGGAGCTCCCTGGAGCTGGGGGGCTGTGGGTATTTTGGGATGCCAGGACCTTCTTGGGTGACAGAGGGTTCAGTGGGGTGCCCGTGTGGGGAGGTCCGGGGGTGACAGAGCATCTCTGGAGCTGGGGGCAGGGACGGAAGGGGGTGCCCTGGCCCCCCCATCACCACCCCTTCCCCTCCCAGTCTCCGAAGGAGCCCGAGCAGCTCCGCAAGCTCTTCATCGGCGGCCTCAGCTTCGAAACCACAGACGAGAGTCTCCGCAGCCACTTCGAGCAGTGGGGCACCCTCACTGACTGCGTGGTAAGACCCCCAACCCCCCACACCCTGTCAGCGGCCCCCCCAACGCCTCCCAGCTTGGCCTGGGGGCTGCCAAGCGCCCGCT